>CM076582.1:847450970-848031170 GCA_034641835.2 Pinus albicaulis | reverse complement strand
CAAGGAATTCTATAATTTTTAGGAGTATGTCCAATTTTACCACATCTAAAGTATTGTAAAGTTTTTTTATCGGAAAATTTTCTTTATTTGTTTTTCATTTTGTTATTTTGCTTGTGACCCAGTATCAAACAATGCATCAATATTTTTATGATTTGAAATCACTCTAACCTAGAACAATTTTATCCTTGTGTCTTCATTTGGAGTGTTGTTGTGACTATTTGAGGAACTAGTACTTGCTATAGCTTCCTTTCCTTTGTTAATCATGGCTACAATCTTGGTCTCATCTCCTCAATCGGATCTGAGATCTTGTTGTGTGGTGGAATTAATATTTTGTTTCCCTTTGTTATTTGGTTTCTTTGGCCTTAGTTCGGGATGTAGTTTCCAACAGTGGGCTTCATCATGCCCCTCTTTGGAACAATGTTTGCATGTAGTTTTCTTCCCTTCTTTCTCGATGCTTGCATTCTTCTTTCCCTTCAATTTTCCTCCCTTCTCTTTTCCCTTGCCCTTAAATGGATTCTTCTTACTACCCTCTTCCTAGATGTTATTTCCCCTTGCTTCAAGATGTGTGGCTTGCACACATACTTCATCTAATTTTTTTGGGTTAAACATAAGGATAGTATGTTTCAAGTAGGAATGTAAACCCCCAACGTATTTCAAGAGTGTGTCTTGTGAATTCAAGTTTACTCCTAACATCAAAGCCTTGTTTCTAAACTCCTGGGTGTACTCTTGAACAGTTTGGCCTTTGAGTTGCCTAAATTTTTTCCAACTCATTATTTCTTTTTGCATATAGGCTAATGGATAAAACTTTCTTTTAATGGAATAAATGTTGTGTAACCAGCTCCAAAAATAGAAGAAAAAGAGATATCAACGCCTTAGAAATAAGCCACTTCGAGGGGGAAACCTCCAATACATTACATAAATGAACAATTCTTGGATGATACAATTTACAAAACCTCCTTTCTATATAGAGGAGTCCATGGGGCCATAATGTAATCCTAGTGGGCCACAATGTAATCCTAGCCGACCTAACAATAATAATTTAAGGGCACAATAATAACAATATGGGGGTTACAGGGGTACAATAATAACAATAAGGGGGGCTACACTAACGTAATAAGGGGCTATACTATTAATATAGGGACTTAACATGCCCCTCTCCTTCAAACAAGTGTTGTCCTCAACGCTTGATTATTTCTTGATGCTTCTGTATAAAATTCTCATCCTCCCATGTGGAATATTCTACAGGAAATTTCTTCCACTTGCTGAGATACTCTGAAATTGATCGTACTTGTCGAGTTCTTGTTTTTGTGACTGCTTTAGAACTTCTTTCGATGTGATGTTGATATTCCTGTT
Source organism: Pinus albicaulis (assembly GCA_034641835.2). Lineage (NCBI taxonomy): Eukaryota > Viridiplantae > Streptophyta > Pinopsida > Pinales > Pinaceae > Pinus > Pinus albicaulis. The sequence goes on along the minus strand of CM076582.1, from coordinate 848,029,817 downwards.
GTTTCATTAGATTCTGCACCAAAGTTAGGTTATCCTTTGAGAGTTGGAGAACTTGTTGTTGATACTCGATGTCATCTTCCACTAATTTATCATCCATATTAGCTATTATTTTATCCTTCAAACCATCCAACTTAGCCTCCATTTCTTCTTTTAAACCATCTATGTCATCTTCAGTTGCTCTCCGTAAGATCAAAATTTGTTTGCACTTGGTACCATAATTTTGATATGTCATACTGCAATTCTTCATCTTCATGTGTCATAGCATAGCTTTTTGAGGGATTAATGGGTGTGGAATTAATTTTTGGAGGCATTATAGTACCTAATACTTTGAAAAATTCTAAAATATACCCTTGGAATCACTTCAAACTTCTTTTCAAACAAACATTATGCAATTTTAAAAACCAAACACACTACTTTTTCTTGCTACGTGCAAATGTTGTGAAACCGGCTCCAAAAAATAGAAGAATAGAGATATCAACGCCTTATAAATAAGCCACCTCGAGGGGGCAACCTACAATACATTACATAAATGAACAATTCTTGGATGATACAATTTACAAAACCTCCTTTCTATATATAGGAGTCCATGGGGCCATAATGTAATCCTAGTGGGCCACGATGTAATCCTAGCCGACCTAACAATAATAATTTAAGGGCACAATAATAACAAAATGGGGGTTACAAGGGTACAATAATAACAATAAGGGGGTTACACTAACAACAATAAGGGACTATACTAGTAATATAGGGACCTAACATGCCCTCTCCTTCAAAAAAGTGTTGTCCTCAACACTTGAGTAGCTCGATATTGAAAGCTGAATTATCTTTGTGATTTCGGATCCTAAATATCTGAAATTTGGTCCTATATTAGTCCTCTGAAGATTCTTTCAAATGCCACAGATCTAAATTGATTTTGATTATTCAAGGAAAATTTATGTCCAATCTCCCGCAATGACCTAATTATGGACTAGTTCAGTAGTGCGAACTTTTACGACTTGCCACATGTCATTGTTTTCTCATTTGGCACTAAAATTTATATATAGGAAACTATAGTCCGTGTACTTCCACTCACTTTTTACAGAATTCCAATCCGATGCTCAGAGAGAGAGAGTTATTGAACTTTTCCCACGATCACCTCTTTGAGATGAAATTCAGGAGCCTGAAAAAGCACTACCTTCCACAGATCATATCTCCAAAAATATTGTGAACCATGCTCTGAAATTTTTTGACGAATTTCCTCAGGATTTCAGCTTCGCGCTCTAAAAATTTCAACTTCTGAAACTTTGTACAAAAAAAGTTATAGCGGAAATTCCACAATGACCTGTTTTAGGTGAAATTCGGTAGCCTGAAAAAAGCCTAACTTCCACAGATCATATCTCAAAAAATATTGCGAACCAAGATTTGAAATTTTTACATGACATTCCCCAGGACTTGATCTTCACTCTGTAAACATTTCAGCTTCTCAACCTTCGTAGAAAAAATGTTATATAAAAAATTCCACAATGACATGTTTGGAGCAGTGAAGCCCTAGAATTCAAAGCTCTGATACCAAATGTTATGAAACCAGCTCCAAAAATAGAAGAAAAGAGATATCAACGCCTTAGAAATAAGCCGCTTCGAGGGGGCAACCTCCAATACATTACATAAATGAACAATTCTTGGATGATACAAATGAACAAAACCTCCTTCTATATATTGGAGTCCATGGGGCCACAATATAATCCTAGTGGGGCCACAATGTAATCCTAGCCGACCTAACAATAATAATGTAAGGGCACAATAATAAAAATATGGTGGTTATAGGGGTAAAAAAATAACAATAAGGGGGGCTACACTAACATAATAAGGGACTACACTATTAATATAGGGACTTAATAGAAATGAATTCAACCCAAGAAATGGATATCTTACCATGAATTCACATTTCCTCTTGAGTCTTTGCCTCCCACCAAACTAGTGTTGCTCTTCTAGCCTTAATGAAGCTAACTGGATATTTATGTCGTCCTCTTGTATATTCCAAATTCGGAAGTATACTTCAAATTGATGGATTTAATTTTCTAACTTCTCTGCATTTACCTCACCATTGTACATGGGAAGTTCAAACTTGATGTCCAAATTGAGTAATGGAGGTTTTCCTTTTGGGATTTTTGAATGATTGTGGGTGGTTTTTGTGGTGGATGTGGAAGATGAAGATGTTGATGAAGATGATGAGGATGAGGATGGTGGATATGGAGGTGGCTTTCTTCCACTACCTTTTGAACTCTTCTCTTCATCCTTCTTACCATCTAAAGATCCTTCTCCGTGTGGAGGCTTAAAACCTTCTATTGCTCTTTCTAGAGTGAATGCATCAAACATAATTTTAACCATTATTTGTATGTCTTTGAAGGCTCTCTTGACATCCGCTTATTCTAAATGTCCATGAGGCTCTCCAACTCTTGAAATAATGGCTAAGTATTCAAGCTCAACCTCTGATGCGTGTACCTCTTCAATCACTTCAGCTTCTTGTGCAATTTGTACCTCTTGAATCTCAGTTGCTGGAGATGGAACTTGAGGTGCTTCAAGTACAGATTTGAGTGGAAATTTGGGTGAAGATGACGCTTTCTCAGCTCCCATTCTTCTTTTCCTTATCTCAGGACTAAAAACCAATAGATTCCCTTCTCATCTCTACAACTTCAACCTTGTAAGCATCACAAAATTGAAACTATTAAAACCCTTCTTGCACAATCTCAAGCAAAGCAAGAAATAAACCTTTATCAATGTTGTGATATGATACCAACTTGATATGAAATTTTTTGATGGTTAATGTTGTGCTAATATCAGTTTCAGAATTAACATGAAAGTGCTTTGGTTTTCTTATCATACAAGGGTTTATACATTTGCTTATGAGTTAAAATTCATTAAAATTGATGAGATTAAGTGTATTTCATGAAATTAAAAGCATGGAAACTCAATGTTGAAAAAAACCATAATAAGACAAAACCAGCACAAATAATAAAGAAAAATACATAAGTTTTTTATGAATGAGTTCACTCCTCCTAGGCTACATCTCCTTGGTCTAGCTTCATAGTGTGGCCCTTTGTATTAGCTTCAATTGTGAAAAAGTGTTGTTTACGGTCTCCTGTTGCCTCTGCAACCTACTCCAATGGCTCCAAAACATCAAAATATATCAAGAATGACTCTTCCTGAGCCAAAATTGGTCGAAAATTTCCTCAGTTATGGAAAAACCAATTTTTCCTATTTTTCTCCACTAATTCTGGAAGTCTGCGAGTTAACTCCACTAAATGTGGAGATTCTGCCAAATCTGGAGGGTCTTCCAAAATCACTGCTAAGATAAGCACATGATTAATGTTAATATAAGTAGGTGTTAAGTGGGGTTAAAGCACGTTTAGCGCTAAGCCACACTTATCTACAAATCTCGGCTTAGCACCACATAATCCATGGATTATGGTAATTAATCTTGGCTTAATCACAATTAAAAAATCTGTCGAATTTCTATGTTAGCTCCTTGTATTCAACTCGCGGTGATGTGGGATGCGGATGGCCCCCTCTTGACCCCCAAATCTAGTGCAGATAAACTTTAAATGATGCAGAGGAGCCATATTGTTAAGGATTATGGTAGAAGGTGAGGTGGTAAGGCATTGGACTATGGTGCGGGTGGTCATGGGTTCAACCCCGATCCTGACCATATAATTTTGTGGAACAAAATTTTGATTCTGGCCATAGTATTAATACTTTTGTTTAAGAATATATATATATATATATATATATATATATATATATATATTACACCCATTCGATATTTGCAATCCAACTATGGTTTCAGATTGTGGACTAATAAACATATATGTGCCCAATTTGTCATTGCACAAAAATCATGCCAACCACCTTGCCATGGGGGGGGGGGGGGAAGGGGGTATGTGGCAGCCTCCGGTTGTGCCATATGGCCCTTCCCCGTTGTCCTAAAATTCACCATTAAAAACATGATAATCCACTTAGTAGAAATTTCCAACATAGAAATAGGAGCAAAAATTCAACTTCTTCAAGAAACATTGACGAATCTGATTCCAACACATTTCACAGTGTCACTTGCTGAAAACTGGAGATTATTCCCTAAAGATTCTTGAGGTGCTGACTAGACTACCAAGTCATCATGCTGTCAATGTTCTACACAATTTTTACCTATTTGGGAAAACAAAAATCATACCATAACTTACTCATACAAACTCGAATTTTGATGAAAAAAGTTGCATTGGAATCTTGGTGACGAGATATATCTGATCGTTTAGGGTTGAAGAATTTCTGAGCACTTTTATTTTTTAGCTAAATATTGAGATTTTGATCAGAAATTAATATGTAGATTCTAAATTTCTCATTAAATTTAATAAATCAGAAGGCTAGAATATACTCTTCTAATCTGTGAAAGCTAATTCATGATCGAGAAAACATATCAAAAATATTCTTCATGATTTAAGACACATACATAGGGATATTTCTAGGGGAAAACAACTTCTCAAAACCCCTTATTATCTATATTACATCAATCAAAGAATCTGGATGAATACAATATTCTCTTCTCAACCTTGAGCTCAACATGCACCTGTATCTTCTATCCTCTGGCTAACTGACTAAATTTTTCCACCACTTAGCAAATTTTCAAGCACTCGAAGCTCCTATTTCCTTGCACTCTTTGATAAGGAATTAGCCCCTATTAATTAAGGAAATTTCTCATTGATAATTTTGAAATTCCTTTAGGTCCTTCTTTGACTTCATGCACCACCTATACAACTTTGAAAATTTGACAATTTATAGTGCACTCCCTTGGAATCTCCATCTCAACTAGGTAACTCAAATTGTCCACATGCATGAGGTAATTTAGACTAATTGATAAGTTATTTGGATGATCACTGAGTGTGGTTGAAGTTACACTGCAAAACTTGACCTTCAACTAGTTCCTCCAATAGTTGGAACACATTGAACTAAATTAAATTGCTACAATTAGAATTAACTAAACCTAGGCTCCTATAATTTAGGAACCCACTACACACAACTGAACTTCATGCCCCTAACTCAAATTAACTGAGCTAGACTCCAAATTTTTGGGAATAAACTTAATTAAACTTAACTTGAATTCAATCTTCTTAACCAAGTCGCAAGAGCCATGTCAACTTAGTTAACTCCTCCAAGTTGTCCATTGATGTGGAATTTCGAATTTTATCAATTTAAATTAATGAAAAATCAAATTTGAGACTTTCTTGTTGCATTTTTCAACATCAATTGGAAACGTTTGAATGTGAATCAAAACTACAATGTATGCATTGATTATGAATACAATAATAATATCAATATATAACTTGATGTTCTAGACAAATTTTAAAGGGGCTATGGTAATAACATGGTGTTATACAAATGTTTTAGGTTGAAATTATAATAATGATAGGAAATATATGAGTATAATATAAGGCGTCTAAGAATAAATACAATAAGCCTAAGTGTTTAAGCCTTAAAATAATCAAATTTATATATGATCGAAAACTAATTTTGTAAATTTGATATAGAGAAATACTAAAGTATTGATCTAAGGTTTTGCAATAATTATGATTAGAGACTTTAAAATATTGTGATATAGGTCAACTATAAGAGACACATTATCATGGAAAAAATAAGTTTTAAGACATGAAATAAGACTAAATATTATAGAATGAGGATCTAAGTGAAAAAGAATTTGCAGAGATAACCCAATTTAAATAAGGTCAGTTTGAGATACAACATATGAATCTTAATGCGGATAGTGCCTCCCTATGAGGTAGAAAAAATTGTAGACCTTAATTCATCAAACGTTGGGCATGGAGTCGATATATTTTTGAGAAGCAAGTTTTTGGTTGTAATTGTGATCGATACCTCTTTCTAAGATGCATTAATAACATGAGGATTTATTTTATGGTGGGCTGCATTAGTAATCGATAAAATAATTAATGTAAATCACAAATCCATGTTGTTCATCATTTGTTACATGTACATATTCATAATTATTCTTTAAAAATCTTTTCATTAGGAACCCAAGATCAATAATTGATATTATGACTATTTATCATAGGGTGTTTTCAAGTACATTAATTACTATGAATTTTCTCCTGTGATATTAATCTCATACATTGATCTTAATTAATCATCTTGAAATAGATTCATCAAGTTGATTAAACATCACTAAACATCTCACGACTTGTAGCATGATTTTAATCTCAACCATTGGATGTAATGAACGTGGATCATTAAATACATTGGGTGACTCATGTGTCATTAATATCATGCAAGTGGGTATCCCTTGTTTATGTTAACACATTGTTCATGATATGAACCATTGATTTGACGACGTAAAACTTGCATGGTGAATTGCACAACTCAATAAAATTTATACTTTTACATTTTTTCACTCATTTTTTAAATTGTAAAGTTAAAAGGGATGTTAATCCCATCTAGTTTCATTTTTTTGTGGATAGACTGCATCATTTTAATTACTATAAGAGAAATATAACATTCCTATAATTTAAAGCCATTTATTTGTTTAGAAAATAAGAAGAAAGGGAAATTTTAATGTATACATAAACAAAACCAAATTTATCCAATAAAATGAGTTACAACTCCCTCGTCTCTTTATTTCCTATCTAATCAATAACAAGAATGATAGTGATTAATTTGATAAGATATACGTTTAAAAGTTGGATGAGCCCAATTTTTTAATAAAGTTGAGATACTATGTTCTATGTTTCAATCCATGAGGTCATTTCTCAAGGTAATTTGTAAAAAGTGATTAAGTCTCAAAGGTTAAATCTAAACATTTATAATCATACCTAAAATTGGTTTATTTTGAAAAATCAATTAGAATTAACAAGTTTAGTATGTAATGTAGTACTATTGAGAGGGATGTTTAATGATTTAGATAGAAATATAAATATATTTATGAATAACATTTTTGGATTTTCCGTTTCGCTACAGTACCAAACAACATCCACACACCATGGTGTAGTCACTTGGGCATCACAAGCCTTGCCTCGCTTCCAACAAGAATCATAGAAATAATGGAGATAATGCATTCCCCTGTTGGATAATGAGAAAACACAATTGCATAAATGTATTAAATTAGGATATTTACACACTAGGTCTTACCTTGATACCAAAAATCTTGCTCTAATGTTAGTGAGAATTTATATCCCTCACATAGGTGTTTGCGTCCCCAAATTTTATGTGAAGATACAATAGTACAATTCATCTCAAATCGTGATGTTTATGCACTAGGTCTTACCCTAATACCACAAACCTTTCTTTGCTACCAACAAGCGTCTATAATCCCGATGGAGATGTCTACATTTCTGTGTGTGGTATATTTTTTATTATATCATAGAGGACTGATCTCTCATGATGAGAATATGATGGTATACTCATGTCATCCATATTTCTCATTAAGTATGTTATTCTCTCAATATTTCAACTGTAACCTCACATAAACTACTTATAATTTATATTCTAGGTGGATATAAAACTTTGAACCAACTAAAAGTAGTTAGTTTAGAATTGAGTATCTAATCCTTTATTAGAATATAGTTACCCAAAGAAAATTCCCTTTCAACCTACTGTAAAGAACATTATCTCTCTTGCCACATTTCCCAAAACTAATCAAGGTGATCTATACTAAGTAGGGGTCATCAATCAATAGATCATTATTAGTAAGATTAATTAATGTGCTTAAGACACTGATTCCATTTTTATCCATTGGGATTTAGCTTCATAAGGAGAAAAGTAGATTACTATATATATTTCAAATTTGTTGCAGCCATTTTTCTTTCATTTGAATTTGGCTTCACAGGGTCGTTTCCACGTCTACAATCCCAGATTTTACCAAGTTACATATTCTATTTCCACTTTCTCCTTTTTCAAAATTTCATGCAAGCGAGTTTCATGGTGCACGACCAACACCCTTCCATGGCACAATAACAGACAACAACCATAGTAACCGCAGAAGTTCAAATTCCACATTCTCTTCTCAACATAGGCGACTGCAACCTCATCAACGAGGAGGATTCAGAGGCCAATCACCCTGACCGATGATAATTTATACAAATCCTTTGTCATAGGCCCTAACTTATAGTCAGTGAACGAAAATAAGTTGGTCAATTGGCCGTTGGCCTACTATTATGTCTAACTGGTATCTCACTCACACGACACTATTTGGAACTCAATGGAAGCCACAAGATTCCAACTCCAGTCGACATGGAATTAATGATAAATCAAAGCCTATGTTCGCCTCCCTTGATGAAAGAGACGTTGTACCATACGCTCACGGATTCTCTCTTAGCCAATGATGTCCACCTCCCCCAGCAGTGTGAACCCTTCTTAGTTGGCGGCATGGTTGGATTAGATTATATTTATTTTCAAGTCATAATAATATACATTATATTGAATCCTCAGCTTATAAAAACACTAATAAATATTATTATTATATATTAAATTTTGTGTTTATAGAAACTCCTGAAATGTTAATATAAAAGTCTAAACTTGTTAATTCCTTCTAACAATTAATTGAAATGTCATGAGAATATATGAAACAATTAAATTAGTTTTTCATAAATAAAATTATAACATTATTTCCTTTGGAATATATATAAAAAAATTACTTAAGCATTAGATACAAGTAAATTTGTCGAACTTCATCCACACATGAGCATCTAATCTAAATCAAAGGGAAAACTGGGGATATGAGCATAATTAAGATCCCACCACATGCAAGGGACTGGATCTATATAGTTATGATATTATTCCACATATTTATCATATTATGCTACTCATAGGTGAAAAAAATTTCAAAGCCCCTAAACTCTATTGCCTTCGGGGAGCAATCAACCGTTACCCACCATCCTTGGAAACAACATTTGAAACCCATGTTTGATTGTGGTGTAAGGGAAAAAACAAAAATAAAAATGATAAATGAAATGTGGGGCATTAGAGGGTGGTGGGTACCTACGAAGAGTTGAACTTGCAGTCCAAAAACAGGGAACATAAGGGACAAACAATTGATGCTCAACACTTATCGTAAGAGCGGGATCATGATAGGACCGAGGAAATGCTAAAGCGAAGGGAAAAGCATGAGATTGTAAAACTAATAAAATTTAATATTAATACTTATCATTAAATTTTATTGAATGAATGGCTAGACATTTATGTAAAAAACTTCATTAAATTTGTATGTGTATTGAAATAATTTTTCATTCAATTTGATATATCATTTATATTAAGCCACAACCATCTATATATAAAAATAAATATAAAAAATGAGAAATGACACGGAATTTATATAAGTATAAAAAATAAGATAATTATACATATAAAAAGATTAGAATTTATAAATAAATGTATATGTGTGGGGCATATTTTCTCACTTGGAATTAAATGCCCTTATATATTTTTGGTGAAATAATCTAATGAAAAATAAGAATCAAAATAAACCTATATATTTTTGTGAATAAAGCAGCTGGAAGTCAAAATCTTGAAAAGATACCAACATCAAGATACTCTTTCAAACAATAAATCAATCAATAGTTGTTGAGGACCAAGCCTTGGTAACCCATGCATTAAATTTTATTTTCAGCCATATATACACATATAATGGAGATTTGGGACAACAAATAAATTTAGTTTTTTTCAATATATTTTAGAATTATTTTAACCAGGTGTTGAGGATAAATTGGCTCCAAGAGTAGAATATTTTCACTCTTTCTTTCCTCCTCACATAAGAAATTTAGATCAGCTCATTATTTTGAAGGCTAGAGGTATGCAATAATTAGAAATAGAATGGTGGTTGAATATGGTGCTTCATTAGAGGGTTATGATTTAGATTGGCTTCTTATCATTGCATCACTTTATGGGTATCACAATTGATATGTATTACATATTGCATCATTTTTAAAGTTATGAAGCATTTTCATTTTGATTTATGACGATGTTAGCATAGTAAATCTTGCATTATCATTCGGGGGTGAAGTATTGAAATTTTTTATTGTAGTAACAAGAGACACATTTATACATTTGTACATCAACTCCAAGATTACATATAAAGTACTAAAAAGTTAAGAAAAATGGTGATCAACCACATCATAACAACTCAATTAAAATACCTGTTTGTAAAGCATAACTTTCAAAGTCTATAAAAGGTTGATGAACTACAGGGCATTGCCTAGCAAATAGAAAAGATCGAGAATAAAGTAAAAATATTGGATAAGGATATATACCCACTCAACATAGAATGGGAGCACTCATGATATTCTAATAGCTTGGTCAATGCACTAGTCAGTGAGGTTAACTAATGGTGGGGTACATAGCAGATTCAATGACAAAGCGTAGTATATAATTGTTTAGGTTTGCTAAGAAATTTTATAAGAAGGCTAAATTATCTCCAAATAAAGGAGGATACATGCTGGAATGAATATGTTGCAAATGGATTAGTTTTTAATGAGGACATGAAAATATCTCAATGTGGGGGAAAATTTTTGGGCCACTGATTTGTCATCATTTCACCTTTCCTTACAATCATCCTTTTAACTATTTGGGTCATTCTTTCCTCTATTCATTACCATATTTTCCATAATTTCTAGGAAAAACATCAAATACATTTCCAATACTGAAAATTGGTTAATTATGACATATTTTCTTTACATTTGATGAATTAATTAATATTATGTTTTGTATTAGTAAGGATAGTTTGATCAATGCAAATTTCGTAGCTCAGCCCAGGTTTCCGTAGAAATATCTATGATCGAGATAGTAGCATCACTCTAAAAGATGACACTTGGAACTGGTTTATAAAATCCCCAATATGGATTCGTGTTGGTGAAATTCCAGCCATATTGCACATGTGAACCGACAACAAGAGATCAAAGGAAAAATGTAACAATTTTGACTAGTTTAATTGGGATGCAGATTTTGAGTAAATGAAAATGAATTTTGGAAAAAAAGCATGAGTTTTATTTAAGACGAGTCCAATTAGGTTTGTTTCGTTTTCCTCAAATTCATTACTGTTTGGGAGATTTTCCTAGTTCTTCAAATTCATTACCGTTTGGGAGATTTTCCTAGTTCTTTAAACCCCATTTTTAGATATTGTGTGGGAATTTTTTTTTTTAATTTCAGAGTCAATGGCCACTCACCAAAAATATGGGAAAGATCTATTCCTTAGTATTTAGTGGTAGCGAGATCATTGTGATCATATATAAGATGATGTTTCATCCAAAGATACATCAAATAATATTTAATTTATTCTCAACTGATCTACAAAGATATTTTGACCAGAACTCCAACATTGAAATCCTCAATTTGTTAATTTTCTCAAAGCTCTATAAATTGCAATCTATTTGATGAGAGGAGGGATCAAATGTCAATGTATTAAGTTTATTTGACTATTGTAATTCTTTGAACAAGTATCTATTTTAAAATTAATCAATAGTACTTTTTTTTCATGATGTAATCATGGAATGTGTTGATAATTCCAGCTTTGTGACTTGAGTTCCTGATATCTCCACTGATTAGCAGGTCCCCCTGTGGAGTTTTGACAACTACTGTTGTTTTTTTGTTATATTATTGTCGATGTTTGAATTAGATCATAACTGTTTCATTTCCTTAGTTGTAATTAGATTAGACTTATTTTATTTATATCTTTTTAATAACATAATTAGACTTGTTTCTTTTCATTTCTTTATAAATTAAGCGCTTAAGATAAAAACTCAAAACTTTAAGAAAAAATTCACTTTGATTTTATTTCCAAGATTTGCTTTGTTTTTTCATGCTTGTTTTAGTATTCATAGATATGATTCATTCTCGTTAATATTATCACACTAGTAATTCTTTGATTTCTTTTATAATGCTTTGACTGATCTTTTATTATCATGCTTCAGAGTTTATTTCAACTTCCAAGCTTCATAATTTTTAGACTGGTGTTACTTTTTGAATTGATAGATTAGTTTCCTTTCCAAGCCATTTAGATTAAAACATTTTTTTGAAGCTCATAAATAGGTTTCCTTTTAAGAAAATTAGATTGAATTTCCTTTGGAAGCAAACTAAAATAATCTTGTCTTTCAAAGTTCACAAAATAGATTTATTTTTTGAATGCACTAGAATAGGAATTTTAATTATTTACTTTAAATTCATTTGCAAATATTTAGTTTGAATACGACTCTAATAAAATAATTTTTTTGTATTCTTATCAGGAGTTAGTCATAAAGAGGTTTAAATTCTCACGTGTAATTAGATTATTTTCCTCGAATTAAAAGTACATACCCCAACACATATAGTGCATGTATACTTCACAAGCTCACAAACCATGGTTGATGATTTAATGAAGTAATTTAACTAGAAATTAAATTATCCACACCAATTATATACAAATTTTAGTAAATGTGAATTATTTCAGGATAAGATACAATATTTGGATGATGTAACTTCGAAAGATGGGATAACAGTGGACCCTTAGAAAGTGAATTCCATCCTTGAATGGGTGGTACCAAAGGATGTGGCTAATACAAGATCATTTATGGGGATAAGTATTTATTACCATAGGTTTATATAGGGATTGTCCAAGTTGGCATCTGATAACCTCCCTACAGAAAAATAGGGGTAGAATTTTTATGGACACAATAGTGTCAAGAATGATTTTAAATTTGAAACACCTACTGGTTGTTGCTCTGGTGCTCAAAATATTAGATCCAAAAGGTTTCAAAGCGTGTAAAAATGCATCCCTGGAAGGCCTGAGAGGTTTACTTATGTTGGAGGACATGTTGTGGTCTATGAGTCATGAAAATTAAAAGAACATGAGAAAAACTATGAAGTCTATGATCTACAATTAGAAGTTATAATTCACGCTCTCAAAATGTGGAGGCATTATTTGATTAGAATAAAATTTAATATAATCATGGATGTAAGTTTAAATAACATTTTGGTCAACCCGATATGAACTCCAGGAAATATAGGGGGATGGATTTCGTGAGAGAATATGACTTTGACATTAGACACATAAAAGGAAAAGAGAATAAGGTGTCACATTCCGTAACTCAGAGTTTAAAACAAATATATGAGATATCTTTCACTAAAAATGAAACATATTTGTTGGAACAGGTCAAAGGGGAAGCATTAAAAAATCAAAATTATAACCAAATATATAAACATATAGAAAATAAATATGATCTAGATAGATGGAGTGGTTATGAAAAAAGTAGAAATTGATTGTTAATCTATAAAATAAAACTTTATGCACTAGATATGGAGAAAATTAGGCAATTAATAATGGATGAAAACCATAAGAAACCTTTTTCAAGCCATCTGTGATACTACAAAATGATTACAACCCTAAAAAAGATATATTTTTTTTTAAATTAAGCTTTTAAATACCTGCATAGGTGCAAATAATTTCCATAGGTCAAAACAAAACATCATCGCCCAACTAGACTATTGAATCCATTACCCATATGAGAATGGAAGTGGTAAGTGATTTCCATAGAGTATCATACGATTTCCTTGGACATAGAAACAACATGATTCTATAATGTTAGTAATTGATAAACTAACAAAGGTTGGCCATTTTATTCATGTGAAATCCACATATAAAGTTGCATAGTTGGCTACTATTTTTATGATAGATTGTAACGTACCCGAGTAATCTCGCTGAAAAATGCATGGAGTTAGGAATTGTTTTCAACATTTACCAATGTGTAACTTTCTAAACTAATTTCTATATTCCCTCATTGAATATTAGAAAAAACATCATCATTACCTAGATAAATATTTAATCAAAGTGTAGTGAGTTATACATCCATTAACTGTCATTTTTGTAGCATATTAACTTAAATTTCCCGCTATAACTATGCATCAATTCCATGATCATTTTAACTAAATTAGTAAATTACATATTTGGTAATATAAACATCATATTATGACAAGAATTAAGATCATGAAAATGACACAATGAACAATCACATCATTAGACACTGATATAGTCTAGAAACGTTGTAGGGTGAAAATTAGAAAATGTTTAATTTTATTATTAAACGCTTGTGAGGGTGTTCACCCCTCACTCAATGGTTATAAGGGAGTCCATCCCTTTACCATTGTCATAAAATATTACATAGAAAATTATCCTTAAATGTAACATGACTAGCTATAAGCTATTACAATCATCATGATATCACTTACCCATGAATCCTTAATCTTTGTGTGTCTGGTCAGATTGTTACCATGACTGGGTCATCCTACAGTTGGAACCCCTAAACCTTCATTGACTAACAAATCTTTATCTTCCACAATGTTAAACATAAAAAATTATTTAATCAAGTCACTATCACTTCCTGCCATTGTTGTTGTCAACACACTTGATATCATGATTAGATAAAATATTTATAAACCAATAATCAATATTTGTTTGTGACACTTCAACAATTATTGATATGCATGCATAAAACTTAAATAGAATTTTATGAAATCCATTCACATGCATTAGTAACAAATAAATCATTATCAAGCGTCATATTTCCAAAAAATGCTAACAAGTTATTGCATGGAAAGGAAAGATAAAATGCTAGATAAAATATTTCCATTATCAAGCGTCATATTCTTTCCAAAGGAAAGGTAAAATACTAGATAATATTCTTGGGCATGCAAATGCATAACAAGCTTTCAAGATAACTATCCCAACAAGCAATTTTACTTGTGCCTACTATTATGTTTTCTTTTCTAAATGGATTAACGCAATAGATTTTATACTTATATATGTGAATGCATTTTATGTTCCAATTTTTTTTTTTCCATAGGAGAGCTATTCAAAATGACTATTATGTATGAAAATTCCAACTCTATTTAAAACAAAGTTAAGATACTAGTTATAATTTCGTGCATGTAACTACTTGTCCTCTCCAACAAAAAATAACATAGCTTTTTCTTCTTGCATGTAAAACATATATTTCTTTCAAAATAAAAATCACTAAATCTTGTATGGAAAAATAAACACATATTTTTTCCAAGTTTGATAAAACACATAATATTTATTCTTTGATACAAAGAAACATTTTCATCTTTCCAAAAAATCTAGCCCAATAACTATACATAATCTTTTCTGACAAGAAAACTTAATACCATAGTTAATCCCTTTAGGTGTGCAAATGCATATTATTTTTCTCAAAATAAGGCTAACACAATAAATATCATGTAATTTAACCTTCCTTTTCTCTAAAAATATAATACCAAAATAATACTTTTCCATGCATGAAACTGTATACGTTTCTCTAAAGAATCTTAACATTATAAAGCATGCTATTACTAGTTTTCCTCTCCAAGAATCTAATTCAAAAATGCATGCAAGGACATGTTTTTCACTTATATTCCTTTTGAATATTTATAACACAATAATTTCTTCCCCACATACAAATATAAATATTTACTTTCCAAGGAATTTAAGGCAGTAATTATTCTTTTCGAAAAGTTAGCTAACTCACTAGTTATTATGCATGCAATACAAAATATTTTCTTATCATTTCAGACATCATTAGACAAATCTGTAATATTTCCTCAAGAAATAACATGAATAACAATTCATTCCTAAATAACACAACTAATTCTCTTTTATGCAAATTTTTTATGTGAACTCTTTTTAAAAAGAGTTATTTCTCTCATTTTGCATGACTCAAGCTCCCCATGGGAGTAAAATCACATATTTAATTCTAGCAGATGAAATATATTAGATATTATTCCTGTGCACCTAAGCACATATTTTGTTCAAAAGTCCAATATTTCTCTTCAAAAATTCAATGCAGATGCCTCCTCATAATATCCTTGGTAATCTTTTAAATAAAATAACTTAATTCATTTCAAAGGATTATCAACATAATTATTCTATCTTTGTGTGTGCGATAACTAATTTATTTTCCAGAAATATGAGCATAATTTTTCTACTTATTTTTGCATGCAATTAATTTATTTATTTTCAATAATATTAACATAATATTTATCTCTATATCTACACAAATAACTATTCTTATGTGGAGGAAAAATCAAATGGAAGCACTCTGGTTTACTCTGTTTTTCTGGTTTTAGTCATCAACTTTGGACATAGTTTTCAAACATAGGGAAATGGTTAAAAAAAAAAAAGATTTTATTTATAATGGGTTATTTGAAAAAAAAAAATCTCCATTTTTACATATCTCTCATTGTTTGAATATTTGAATTAATCTTTGCAGCCCTTTTTTTGAGATATAAATATTAAACAATTCCATGTTCTTGACATCAGCTTTCAACACAGTGTGTAAAAATATGGAAATGAGTTTTTCGAAAAAAAAGAGGTTTATCATTGGAATTGGTTCATTAAGAGAAACCTCTCTCATTTTTTACACACATGTAACGATTTGGAATATTCCAATGACTCTTTGCAACCAATTTTTCAAGATTTAAATATGAAATAATTTTATGTTTTTGTCATCAATCTTGGACATGTTTTTCATGGCATGGAAGACGAATTTTTCAATTCTGAAAGAGGATTTTTGTTGGAACAGGCTTATTTAGAAGAAAAAAAATCAGTGCTTACACATCTATCATGTTTTGGGAGATACAAAAGCATATCTAAACCCTATTTTCCAAGAACTCATGTCGTCATAGACTTATTTAGTCATGGAAAGCTTTTAAAAACTCAAATCACATGAAATCTCCTAAGAATTCAATAAATAAAACACCTATTCATCTATGAGCTAAATTCCATAGAGGTTTTCTCAAGAAATAGTCTTGATCCTTCATCATATGAGCTTTTCGAAGCAAATAAATTCAATTCTTATTTCATCGTGCCCCATATGCAAACAAAATAATGTTCAAAGAACATATTTAGCTATCTTTTGATGCATGCTTTGGATCCCTTCTTCCTCTCTCTTGGCTCTATTCCCCATGTATTATAGCATTAGCTCCCTATTTTTCCCATAAGCTTATAATAAATAGAATTAAGAAAATGAAATATTTTTTCTAAATCTTAAAACTATTCCATAAATAACTCCATAAATATTTTTTTCATAAATTCTAAAAGCACTCCACAAATAATCCATAAATCACTCATGTGTTTCCAAGGTAGTTCTCATTTTTCCTTATGGACAAAATATCACTTACCCATAATATTTCTAAAACTATTAGCCATTATTTATCAAAGTGATAAAATATACCAACCTGGAAATATAATTTATTTATATAGAAGAACATAAATTATTCTAAGTAAAAGAATTAAGAATTAATTCTTGTAATATTCTTATAATTTAGATTTACAGGAACATTTTTCATGTAATATCAGTATAATATTTAATAATATTTAATTATTTAACAATCCTCATTTTACTAGATTTTTTCTCAGTAGCTTATGCCAGCAATATTACAGAGATATTTTTAAGTTGCATGGCATTTCCATAGTAGTCATATCAAAAAGGGATCGAAAATGTACCTCCAGATTTTGGAAATAACTATTTACCATATTTGGTAAACTATTCAATTTCAACATTGCATATCGTCCATAAATAGATGGAAAGACCAAAAAAAAAAAAAGTTAACTAAATTATTGAATACAGGTTGTGAATGTATGTCATGAACCAATTCTAAAAAGAGAGGATTATCTACACTTCGTATAATTTTCATTAAACAATAGCTATCGGGCCTTATATGGAAGAAAATTCGAAGTACGTGTATGTTTCATCTGACTAGAATATAGGTTATCATTTGGATGAGACCTACTCCAAGAAATGGAACAAATCGTAAAGAAAATTAGACCTAATTTAAATAAACATTGAAAAAACATAAAATCTTTGTTGATAAGAAAAAAACCCCTAAAGAGTTCTGATTATGGGAACATGTCTATTTGAAAGTGAATCCAAATCAGACTTCCCTAAAATTAGGGATTTGTTCTGAAATGGTTCATTGTGGGTCTTTTATGACACTAGTTAGAGTGGGGCTAGTAGCTTATTAGTTATCTTTACAAACTCATGTCAAAACTCACTTTTTATTTCATGTATATTTTTTAAAGAAATATATATACGATCCTAATCATCTAAATAATTGGAGTGTTGTATATATTAAACGGTAAAGATAATTCCTAATTGAACCTATACATATTTGGATCAGAGGGAAACTGCTCTTCAAAATAGAATCATTTATCTAGTCAAAGTGCAGAAAATCTCTTTGGGCCTAAAGAGGGAACCTAGGAAATGGAAAACTACAGGATAGTGGATTTCCATAGGTCTATCTAAAGAATAATGGAATTTAAAAACATTGAGGACGATGTCCCTGTGAGAAGAGGTGATATATAATGCCCTTGTTTAATCACTCAAGCCTTTGATTTTTATTATGACTGAAAAGTTAAAAAGTCTAGACAAGATTCATTGTTGTAAATATTTATATTTTTTCTTTTTTTTTAACACTTTTGAGAGTGTGTTATGGGTTTTTTTTGGTGGAACTTAACTCTTAAATTTTAGTGAAACAATTGGAATTAATTATTTTCAAGAAGAGGGAAGAAAAAAAAGATATTTTTTCTCTTTTGCATTACTGAATGGGCAAGGACATAGAAAAATATAATAAAAATGAAAAATCATATGACTAGATAAATTTTTTTTTTGGAAAAAAAATTGGAGCTATTTCTTTGATAGAAAGTAGTAGAACTCAAGGGTAACTTGTTGAAAAATTCATCTTACATTTAGGAGGACTGTGATAAATCTTTACATATTGATAGGAAGAGAATGGATAGGTATTCTTTTACAGATTCATAGGAAGAGAATGCATAAGTATTCTTTTGAGACTTAAACTATTATTGAATGGTTATAATAGATAAAGTATAATAGCTAATGTGTTGGACACTATGCAAATTGTAGGTAAATTATAGTCTTTTGAAAAGAACTAGGGTTGTGTAGTTCTAGCTTCTAATATGTGAGACTGCATATGTAAACCTAGATATTACCATTTTGAAAAAATAAAATGTTATACATAAGACATTAAAAATATGTGTCTATGCAAGTAATTTATTTATGTGATAGAAGGGTGCTAAATGTTTTCACTTTAAATAACTTAAACCTAGATATTACCATTTTGAAAAAATAATATGTTATACATAAGGCACTAGAAATATGTGTCTATGCAGGTAATTACACTCGTTTTGTTTGGTAATTACACTTTGTATCATGTTCATGCTCTTGTTGATGTCCGTATAAAGGAACAACCATCTACCGAAATGCATGGGTTCCAACTGCTGCAAACGCCAGTCTACTAGAAAGTCCTTCACATACATGGTTCATCAAACCTCTTGATTAACTCCCCCTTGATATAAAATTTCACCTTATGGAGTCTAAAACCAATACGGCCCACCCAAGTGTATCCATCCCGCATGACACACTCTTCCAGGGTGTTAAAACTCTCTGACAGAGGGAACATATAGCAAAGGGGTATGCATGCCTCTCTGGGTCTTACAACATGTACAAACAATAAATGACATGTAGATTTGCTTCTAATTACAAACTGTGACTCATACTCTACCATGGTCATGAGTCTATTCCAAAAAACTCACATAAAACAAACTCTCACAAACTTGATTGTCCATCCGCCTTTGCTGATCACCATACCATTCACCTCCACAAACACCGCACTATTCATATGCTGGAACACACCATTACTTTGGATTTGTACTTTTGAGTCTTTGGCATCTTCATTTTACTTTGGCAAGCTAGTCTTGGTCTCCATGTTTTACATGTCATCAATTAGAGTTGTGATTTCTAACAAAATGACATCATATTGAGGTCGCAAATCTCAATATTTATACAAATTTCCAAGACTTTTCCACATTTACCCATAAAAAATGAAAAACAATATCAAATGCAAATATAAGCACAAGCAATAACCATGACAGTTATACAATACATGTCCATGCCATTCGGGCAGACTGCCCTGAATTTCAGTTCACGAGAACACTTCCCACACTATTGTTGTGAGCAGACCCAAGATCATACACTGCACATTGCCTTTGATATGATCCCTATTAGATCACTAACAACTGATCGCTCCACATTGCTTCAGGAACATCCATGAGCAACACCCTTTCACCTGCTTTCTAGTTCACATTTCGACAAGCAGTAATTCACCTCCACTGCTCAGGCACTCAGCCTCGAGAAGATACAATGTAGCCACCAAGGCTCAGCTCAACCACGAAGGCTCATCATAGCGACGAAGGCTCACCACAGCCACGAAGGCTCAACAGAGCCATGAAGGCTCACCATAGTCATGAAGGCTTATCACAGCCACAAAGGCTCACCATAGCCACGAAGGCTCAACACAACCACAAAGGCTCAACACAGTCATGAAGGCTTATCACAGCCACAAAGGCTCACCACAACCATGACTGCATGGTCCAATCCTGTGTCGTCCACAAATTCACTGTCAACATGCATAAAATTCAACAATTTTATACACAAAAATGTTCTCATTTCAGTATCCAATTCCCCTGGAATCGTAGGGTAATGCCACTTCCCCTGTTCACTGTATCAAGGTAGGGTAACTGCTTCCAAGTATGCCTCATCATGCTCGCTGACAGGCTAAAAAAATGAAGACCCATTATCAAGCTAATCTCCTCGCAAATGAACATGCAGATCTGTTTCCACAATCTGTTTCCATCACACTGCGCACACACAAACTCGATCATCCTCCAATCTATGATGTACCTCCAAGCAATATCCTTTCATGCCATTTTCATTATCATGTCTTCTTTATATCTGGTAGTAAATCATTCCTTCCAAATAAATTTGTTTATTGTTGGAATGGTCAATTCCAACATAGACTCAAAACTCGTGACAATAGTTGGCCAAAATAAATGTCACAACAAATAAATCAATTCTTTTAACCAGATTTACATTACTCACATGAGATCTCTTAAAGAAATTTAAAAAAATGGAAATTTTATTCTGTTTTACATGACATCATTCCTTATCACTTCAAACCTCAGAATGATGCAAGCCATTCTCCTTCCTACCTTCCTGTATAGAAATTATCAAAAACAATATCACAGTCCCCCTATTTCCATGTGCCTGTCAACAAGGTGACTACTCATGAAATTTGGCTGCAACTCACCACGCTCATGTTCTGCAGCTCACATGAAATCTACCATCACCAGAATTTTAGTATCAATGGCCTCCTACAACTTGCAGGGCCATTCCTCTAGAGAGTGTAATTTGTCGATTCCAAAGCCGATGTCTCCATGAAATAGAGAGATTCTATCTTAGCTAAGCCTTGGACATCTTCAATGGAAACAACCCTCAAATGGTGTAGGTCATATTTATTACCCATGAGCATTACAAAAATGTTGCTATCGATATGGTCCTGAAGCTCCCTTAGCCATCTCTCCATAATGATGCTGCGAGTTGCAAATTCCACACCAATATTCGACTTGGACTCTAAGTTCAACTCTTTCCTGGTAAATAGGACAACAGATTTGACTTGCCTACACCTAAATCTCCTATCAACTCTATCTTTGTGAGCTGTCTAAACATAATCATCTCATCTAGTCGATTCAGGAAATCAGGTCGAAAATATTGCTTCAACTCTTTATTGAAAAGACTTTTGATCCTTGTGTAGCTACTTTCTTTCTCATCATAATCAAGCTAGAAACCAATTCCATGGCCTCACTTATCAATCACACTACTCCCAACATTAAAAGTTATGATCAAAAGGGTATTTCTTGAAGTCCACGGTCCGTCCTTTACTCTCGGCCAGTCTTCCATCTTCAAGAATTTGAAGCATCATATTGAAGACGTCCGGATGAGCCTTGACTCAGATTCCATGGTCCCTGAAAGCACTGAATGCAGAAGATGCAGCCCCTACAGCTGCAGACATGAGTGCTCTGGCTGCACTATCATATGCTCTGGCTGCTTCCTCTGCTGTGCCAAACGTCCCGAGCCATACCCGAGTTTTCTTCATTGGATCTCTGATTTCTATAGCAAACCTTCCCCATGGCCTCTTTCTAGCACCCCTGAAATGGACTTCTTTGTATGCAGATCCAACAAATTTTGGAGCCACCTTTGGCTGTGTCCAAATTCTTATCGAATAGATCTTTCAGAAAAAAATAACTTCGATCTCTGTGGTTCTTCAAAACCAATAAAAAATGCAATGGCCAAGGACTCAAAATCCTCAGCTTCTAGATATTTTATAAACAAATATAACAAATCTGGCAGGATCCGAACGCTCTAGTTATTGCAATCTTCAACCTTTTGGAAATTTATCTCAACTCACCAACTCTGCAAAACCCATGTTCTGTGTTAAATAATGTAATCTCAACCACCTGCTAGGTGTCGAATCCGTCAGTCCAATTGTCCTAGTTTAGTCTCAGTCATTCCAGTTTAGTCGAGTTTAACTCCAGTTATTTATTGTTGATGTTCCCAATGTAATCCTATTTAATCTATTCATAATATTGTGAAGAGAAACTTGCTGCTCCATTTTACATTTCAGTTTTTCAATTCTTTTCCTGATATCAGAGCGAGCGTGAATAAGCCTCCCTGGAGAGCAGCAACAGAGCCACGAAGGAGAAAAAGAGAGAAGAAGTTGGTTAGCACGACTATGAAGCTAATACTTGTGCCAACGCACCCAAAGAAAGGATTGGCGTGAGAATACACGCCATACACGTGCCATTTTCATGCCTCGCGTTGTTTTCAAACAGTCACGGTTATTCCCCTCAGGATCGCGCCAGTCGGTCTGCAAAAAAAAAAAAGCATCTGCGTCAGCGTTTACCAATCTGCCGTGAATTTATTAACGGCATGGAAGTTATGTTTTTTTAATACTGAGCATTATTTTTTAAGTCGTTCAACAAACTTTTTAAAATTCAAATGCATGAAGGTACGAGATTCTTCATATCATTGAATGTGATTTAAAAAAAAAAATCAAACATAAGGTTTATATAAAAAGGAGAATGGCGTTTTAAGCAGTATCAATTTAAAAAAATTGAAAGCCTTTTTTTTATATAAAGAAGTTTTTTCTTTAAGTTTTTTTTTATATAAAAAAACTTAAAAATTTTTAAAGGTTTTTATAAAGAGGTTTAAAAGAGCATGCGTTGAAAATATTTAAACGAAATTTTTTTTGGGGGAGTTTTCAAAAAAAAAAAAACTAAAAGTTGTGATGTGAGATGAAAGCGAAAGTTTACAAGAAATTTTTTTCAGGAAGATAATTTTTTAAAAATAGAAGGAGAAATGAGGTTGCATAAGACTCATTGAAGAGGAGCAAAATTTTTGAAGAAACAAGGTATTTGATGAATATGTAGACTCATCTGTTTGTGGAAGTGAGACAACGAGATCATGGGAAAAGCCAAGAGGCTAAAGAAAAAAAAGATTATGTTCAAGATATTTCTAGATCTAGAAATCAAAAGGCCAAAAAATGCCTATGCATTAGGATGCATAAAAGAATCGGTCGATGAAAGTATACTTCCCTTGATTTCAGATGCCAAGATAACCAAGGAGGCATGGGCTACTCTTGAGAGATGTTTTGGTACAAGGGGGAGCATTGAAGAAAAGGGGAGCTTTGAAGATGAAGATGAAGGTGAATCTGTAGCAGCAGATCTATAGCAAAATGAAGAGTTTGTTGAATCCCACTATGCGCGGTCACGGGTGGAAGATGTCTGCGAAGAAAGTGCAGATCAAGCAGAGAAGCAACATGAAGATGATCGTGAACCCCACTTTTCACAGCCACAAGTGGATGAAGAGAATCCAGCAACAAAGCTTGCTGACAAAGATCTAAATATTCCAGCAACTGAGATTGCTCACGAAGTTTTAATGATACCATCAATAGATTTTGTTGATGTAAACTTTGATAATGAAAATTTGGCTAATGATGATTGGTTGCAGATGATGCAACAAAAATATGGTATCGACATGATGCTATTTGGTGAGATAATCCAACTTCAGTTAGTGGAAGACAACCTATTTGCAGTAGCACAGGTTAGTCATGAAAAGATAGAGATAGAGACAGAGGAAGATGTAGCAAAGGAAGCACAACAGCAGAAAGATCTCATTGCAGAGCATAAAGAAGAAACAGAGAAAGCAGCAGAGACAGAAGAAAATAAAGTTGTCTTCAAAGGGAAAGTAGAAATAGAGATAGAGGCAGAAGCAGAAGAGGACACACAACTGAAGAAAGCTCTCACTGTAGAGCAAAAAGCCCAGAACCAATGTCGTTCTAAAAATATTTTTTATTCTAACATTGATTTTTAGTGTGCAGATACACAGAATGGTTATGAAAAAGAGCTAAATTTTCTAGAAACATGGCTTGCAACACCATGTTTGGATGACATCTACACAGAAGATGTAGATATGAATGATGAATATGACATGCATGACGAACATGTCAATGAAATTTTCATGCATTGGATTTTTGAAGAGATAAGATATTGTTCTAAGCTTATGTTGCAGTAGATTGATGATGATAAGCGCACTACAGAAGACAATATGTCGCAACAACCCACATTTGTTGAAGAAGTCCAGGAAATTCTTAGAGATCTTGGAACAGTAAAAGACCTACACCAGCAAATCAATAAATTGAGTTTTTAAGAATACAACAAAGCGAAAAATCTGAAACAATTTAGAGGCTACAGAATTTCAAAGAAGAGAAGAAGAAAACCAAATCTAGTTGAAGTCAATTTTTTTTTAAATTGTAAGCCTCGCCGAGACATAGACCAGCAGGTATCTTAATTAATTTTTTTATGTGGTTGAAATTAAAGGGGAGTGTTAAAGAACGTAATCTCAACCACCTGCTAGGTGTTGAATCCGTCAGTCTAAGTGTCCCAGTTTAGTCTCAGTTAGTCCAGTTTAGTTGAGTTTAACTCCATTTATTTATTGTTGATGTTCCCAATGTAATCCTATTTAATCTATTTGTAATATTGTGAAGAGCAACTCTCTGCTCTAGTTTACGTTTCATTTTTTCAATTCTTTTCATTGTAGCGATCAAGCCCTTCAATTTATTGTGAGTATTTATGCGAGGCAATTTCACTTTTCGCATGTCAATAATGAATAGAAATGAAAAATGCATGCTCATGATGTGCAGCTTCTGCTTACGCTTCGAATCTCCTCGCCTTCATTCCTTCTCCTAAAACTAGGGAAGCGTAAACACCAGACAATGGTTAATAGGAATTTAGATGACAATTAACGGTTTCACATTGTGTGTGTCAATCTTGCCCAATGATGCATTGGTGTAGTGGATTGATTAAGGATCTGCTGGGAGAAGCTGAGTGGTTTACCACAACCACCACTCTTTCACATTCATGACCTGCGCTCATCCTATGAGTAGCAGATCTGAACACTGCTCCTGCTCATTCAACTCTCGGCCTTTGATTTCCCTTTACCTTTCTACTGCAATCCATCGAGATGATCGTAGGGTGCAGGTACATGGAAAAAATCCAGAACGGACAACCATCACACTCGTAATTCTAGCCCATCTAGTGCCTCTCCCCATGTCAATGAGTTTCTGCAACATTCTAGAATGGAAAAACATAAAAAAAATTAGTTTCTCTCTTATTTTCGTCAGCCCAGGAAGGGCCGAGGTCCAGGCCTAGGCCCAAACGGGCTCTGATACCAATTTATACACTGAGCATACAAGCTCTATTATGTTAATCAAACATAATAGAGTTACATATATGCATGAAGTACAATCTCAAGATAGAGAAGCTATCTTAGATGCACAACAATTTGGTTGAGGGAATATCTCAACCTCACACTAAACTAGGAACTAACCTATAGAATACCAACACTCTATACATAGAGAAAATCACAATTGAAGACAAGTAGGAATTACATATTCCAACAATTTATTTATGTGATAGAAGAGTGGTAAATGTTTTCTCTTTAAATAACTTATTTCTAGGTTATTATGATTAAACAAGGAAGAATGTTTTAGTTCAAGGAAACTATGTAAATAATATATGTATGTGTATACATATAAAGGGTTAAATGAATAGAGAGTGAACCCATCTTAATTACCATGGAAGTACGTGGACATCTTCATAACCCACTTCTGTGTTTTGGTAACAGTCCTAGGTTCTAGATAATTAGGTTAGAGGAAGACAATGCAGGTTCCATGACAGGTTGAGCGAGGACTCCTGCACTATGGTTCTTAGTACCATTCGTCATATATATATAGTCTCATTAGTCTCATATATATATATATATATATATATATCACATATATTTTGGTCAAGTAAATAATACAATGTGCAGAAGTTAAATAGGTAAGTTTACTGATGAAAAACGTTGAAAAAAAGAATACAGTTCCCCTTGGAAACAAATTTACAGTACATCAACTATTTCTTTGACTGCTAAGGGACCTTAAGAGTAGGTTGATACCTTAAACCAACAATTATATCACTCTGTTATACATAAATTTAAGTAATGTAAAGAGATTAAACAAAAGAGTGACCTTTTTTTATATCTTATACAATGATTCTGGTATGAAAAATTAAAATTATAAATAAAGAAGGAATTTCTTAAGAAAACAGTATTGTAAACATTATACATAATCAAAATTTCCTATACAGAATGTAAAAATTGTGCAACACGGGAAAAGTTGCGTGCATACAATTCTCGAGACTGGACCGGGATTAAAGTTTAATGAAATATTTTATAAATAATACAATAATTTTCAAAACCTCGGTAATATAGACAGGAAAAACACTAATTAAAAGGCATAGAATAGGCTTAAGATTATCTATTGGAAAAGAAAAGCCACAACAGTCAATTAGCCATATGCATACCTATGCACTCATGAGAGTTCATAAAACTTGTTTAAAACCTCGTTGTAATGGAAGGCTCGAGTAACAACGTAACAATAATCATTGTTGTTCAAACTCTAATACATGAAAACTAAAGAAAATGGTCTTGGCCTCGCAGTCAAAGAAGCATGGAACAGGAATTAAAAACCTCATCACAACCTGGAAGTTGGCAGATCGATTAATGACTCCATAGAGGAAGACCCCTTAATAATGTGGATGTATCCAGAGTTTATTCCTTCTGGGGAATAATTCGAACCTAAAAGCCACAAGAAGGAATAAAAAATTAGAAGATTTAGGAAGAAAACACAATTGCGAAAAAGAAAGGAGAGATATAATACATCATAGAAAATTTAAAAAATGAAATAATTTTATACTGTAAAATTCGGAGAAAGAAATAAAAATTGGCATTTTTTTTGAAAAATTATAAAAGATTATATCACTTGGGAATATTATCCCCTAATGTAATACATATAAATAAACACTTAGCATATTTAGAGTCAAAGACCCATAAATTGTAGAAGACACTACATTTTACCTATATGCACCTGAAATCACAGAGAAATATCATAAATTAACAAAGTAATGAAATCGTCGACAATGGAATCAATAGTAGGCTTACGGTTAGTGAAGAATTGTGTTACCTGAAGTGGGTATGGTAATAAGCTAGGAATAGTCAGGTAGAAGAAAAACTTGGTTGAATGTGATCTTTCAAAGAATAGTATCTGAGAAAAAAAACATTAACGAGAATATAAATACCATAATTACATGATAGGGAAAAACCCTCAAAGGAATTGTAAATTAACAGCAAAAAGGAGCGAGTATCTGAGTTCTTGCAATGAAAGAGGAGAAAACCTAACATGGAAGAGCACATAGTTCTTCACTTCCATTGAAAGCTAATTGTAAAAGTTATGATAGTCTAGAAACCCCAAAAAGAGACAAGGAATCCCAGTTGTAAAGTTGAAAACGAGCGAAATAGGATAAGTGAAGTCCTGGATTTGCAGAGTTCACTCTCGAGCGAAACGAAGGGAAAATGAGACAGCGATAACGTAGAGGGTCAAGGTTGTTACACTAAAAATATCTCCAAACTCTCTCAATTATCCATCTAAATCCTAGGAAGCGTGTGGCTTCGATGAGTAGAGACTTTAAGCACACCATATCTGATGACAAGGTTCCAACGTCTTTCCATGCAAGGATTCATATGGTTCAGAATTTGCAAAGTCTAAAATGTTCCAACAATA
This sequence comes from Pinus albicaulis, assembly GCA_034641835.2. Lineage (NCBI taxonomy): Eukaryota > Viridiplantae > Streptophyta > Pinopsida > Pinales > Pinaceae > Pinus > Pinus albicaulis. The sequence goes on along the minus strand of CM076582.1, from coordinate 848,001,752 downwards.
ATCGTAATAGTTATAAGGTTACACTCCGGTGATAATATTAATGCATACATCAACCTTGCCAGCATATCAATATGGTATTGATATTATATAAACCATGTAAATAATTTGATATGTCTATAAAACATTGCTATGGTTTCATGGTGCCGCTATGAATAACAGATTAAAAAAATAAAACATATTAAAACCCTTCCGGAATATGATAATACCCTTATAACGTAAGCTAGGAATGGTTAAGAGTAAGAGTTAATTATCATATAACATATGATGCTAGGAGAGAAAAACATTGTTATAAGTACAAATAATAAAGTTATTATGTTGTCCATATAAAAGAATGCAATGTAAATATATATATGTAAAAAAAGGAGAAATAATAGAGACTCTAAAATATAGGTATACAAATCAATGTCGAAATCATAATTTTGGAAATATGAATAGTTGGCGTGAAGAGAGTTCAAGGTAAGCTTGTGAATCTATTTAAGCATAATCTATCATATTTTATACATCTATGGTTGTTACTATCTAGCCTTCTCGAGAAAGAATTAATTTATATTTTGTAAGAAAAAATATATTTTCCCTCTAGCATCTTAATTGGTTGTTAAGAAATTCTAATGAGGGATGTTACATAAAGAAAGAGGGGTAGAGAAATGGAATACTATTGAAGGTAAGGGGAAACAAGGTTGATCAAATTAAAGGAAGGGGAATAAACCCACAAACGTGATGGAAAAATTGTACAATTTGTTTCTACGACAGTGCATCATTCTTAAAATTTCGTTTTAACGTACTTTAGAGGTGCTCTACATTTTTATTTTCTCCCCATCTTGTGATTGTTTATACGTATGATGCCTTCTTAATCACACATTGATTGAAGATAAAAGTGTCATGCCTTCACTTCAGGATTTGCTATGATTGTTTCCCTTGTGATGTCTTTTTAGTTGCAAACATACAAAATCAAAGTGACATACCCCCTATTCAATATTTGGTTCTATCATAACGTTATTACGAATATTATTTGTATATTTGGTAAAATTTTATCTGATGTAGTGTTGTAGTTTTTTTATGGTTCACGTGACTATTCTTTTTAAAATTGGTACAATTTTCTCGGTTGTATAGTGTTGTATAGTTTTTGTGGTGTGAAGGGTAGTTGCATTTATTCATTGAATATTATATCAACCATACTTATAGAAACATTGATATCTCCACTAAACTTGGAGTCCATGAAGAAATCCTTATTGGTGCGTCCTACACTGCTGAGGAAAGACAAGCTAATGAAGCTTTATTTATCCTAGAGCTGTCGCTTTACTGGTTGTTGTGTCTCCCAGTTCCTCGATAGCCTGTTGTAAAGTTCCCAAGGATTCTTTAAAGACAACCCTCTGTCTAACTACATAAATATCTCGTCTACAAGGGGTTGCTTTTCTGATATGGAATTGCACGTGATCACCACTATCTCCCCTTGTATGGGCTCCTTCTATGATCACAACATTCATTAATCCTCGGGTCCCTATGCTCATTGATATTCCTAGAATCCGTACTCGTTAGATTGGTGTTTTTCTCGTTGTCGCGCTCATGCTTACCATTTGGAAAAAAGGTCTAGGCAGTCCTCCGTAGCATGGCCGCTATTTCGGTAGTGATTGCATCTGAGCCTTCTAGGATGCAGACAATCCCTTGAGATATGGCCATCTTGGGTGATCAAAGTTGATTGAACAAACCTTAGTTTAAGTAGATTGGTGTAGCTTAATCCTTACCTCATTATGGACAGAGAGTGCTGAAGTGAGTTCCTTCTGACTTACTTGAATTTACTGACTTAAAATCGGGCTTCATGTGATATTAGGCCAGACTCCCATATTACGGAGTCGCCATGTGATCAACAAAAACCACCGCATCATATATAAGGCATTTACCAACACAGATCGAACAAAAAGAAATAATTAGAGTCGCTCCTCCTTACCCAGTCCCGTTTGAACTTGTAAGGAAAGACCTCTCGTCACACTCAGGGAAGGAAATATCGTACAGTTAACGAAAGGTCTAGAATTTGAAGATCCCATGGATGAATAGGGTGAGCATTAGCCTACCGATAAGATCCATAGGCAAGAGCTAAAGATTAAGATTGTAGGCATACTACCGAGTTGGACTCCTTGAGCCAAGCTGTCGAGAATTTAAAGGCTAGTGCGGATGATGTAGCAATTGTTAGGTTGGACAATGAGCAACTTTGTAGTGCAATTGAGACATTAGAGAAACAATATGAAGAATTGAGTCATAGGTTGTGACAAGTGGTAGATGTTGTTTATAGTTTGTCCTCGGATCTAGATGGTTTTTAGGTTGTAGGTGAAAACACCAAAGTATTGATCAAGTTGCAAGATGATTTGGTCCATGTGAAGAGTCAAGTCTTTTATATATTAAGAAAAGGATCAAAGGGTGGTGTAAGTCATCTTAAGATCAAGATAAAGGAACCTGGGAGTTATGATGGTGCTATGGATGACAAAACGTAACTATAAGACTTATTTTGGTATATGGAGCAGTACTTTAGACAAAAGCCGAATCTTTCAAATGAAGCTAAGTTAGATCATGTAGTCATGTATTTGGTTGATGATGCCAAGTTATGGTGGAAAACTAGGATGGAGGAAAATTTTGTGGGTAGACTAGTATTGGAGATAAACAATTGGGATGATTTGAAAGGAGTTTTGAAAGACATAGTTTCCCCCTGGAAATTATAAGTGGACAGTTATATATGAGTCAAACTTGAAGAGATATGGGAATATCCATGATTACATAAAGAATTTTCAGAGTATCATGTTGGAGATCAAGGATATGAGTGAAAACGACATGTTTGATAAACGAAGCTTCCTATCATGTATCTTTCGTGTAGCATCTTGAAATGGTTGGCGCATCAAGGGGGTCGCTAGTGGTTAGGACCTTTCTCACTGCTGCTACACCATGATATAATTTTTTTTTTTTTTTATCTTTACTAGAAAATCATCAAGGATGTTCAGGCAATCTCCCATATGGTGTGCATGATATACATGCATGTCAGGTAAAGACATCCCTTATAGGCACGAGTACTAAAAAGCTGATTGATCCCCTTAGTATGCCTTTCATTTTGGTCAACCTTCTTTCTGGGCATAAACCATTAGGAGTTAAACGAATAGCCAGGATTACCAGGTTGATATTATCATGATACTGCTTAATTTCCTTGGTCATCTGCCTGGGAACCTATGTCAGGAGTATTCCTATGAGCATACACATTTCTAATCTCCTCTCTTAATTTGAATGCTTCAAATTCATGAATTAAAGATCGTACCTCCAACTAGTAATTCTTCAGGTGACTCCAATTACAATGAATAGTGTTATGTACATGTCTAGTGATTATCTTAGAATCACCAAATACCTCGATGTAGAATTTGAAATGGCCATTGTTCTTTGAGGTAACTAATAAACCAGAATAATTATGACATATAAAAAACAATGAAAGAAAATGAAAAAAAAATACAGATCAAGTCACTGCTCAACTTGTAAATCTCACGTTGAATCATGTATGTTTATAAATTCTTATATAATAAACCTATTACTAATTCTATTATTTATCAACTACTAATTATTCATTCTGACTACTACCAATGATTCTAAGCACTGGCCATCCTAATAATTTGCTACAATAATTTTTAATAACAAATAATCATAAAATTTGCTAGCTAATGTCAACAATTACATGGAAAGCTTTAAGCATTATTCTCAACACTCCCCCTTAATGCTTGATGAGGGCTTACTATCTTATCCCTTAGTGTCAAAAATTGATCTTTTGTAACTGCTTTGGTGAAGATATCTACTAGCTGATGCTTAATATTTATGTGCTTTAATTCAACATCACTCTTTTGCACCAAATCCTGAATGAAGTGATATTTCATGTCAAAATTCTTTGTCCTACTATGATGAACTCGATTCTTTGCTAACTTGATGGCACTTACATTATCACAATAAATCACTGTAGGCTGAATTTTCTTCTCCCAAATTTCTTCCAAAATGTTTCTGAGCCAAAGAGCTTCTGTACCTGCTAACGTAATTGCAACATACTCTGCTTCTGTGGATGGGAAGGAAACAATGCTTTGTTTTCTTGAGCTCAAGGTAATCAAACTAGAACCAAAAGAGAGACAATTTCCAGATGTGGACTTAGGGTCATCCACACTACCTCCCTAATCCGAATCACTAAATCCAACAAGATTGAGCTTTTCAGCAGAGTAGTAATGAATACCAAAATTTAGAGTGTCTTTCACATACCTTAAAATTCTCTTGGCTACCTTCATATGTATTTCAGATGGATTTTTCATATACCTTGAAACAAGTGAAACTGAAAATGCAATATCAGGTCTTGTGTGGGTTAGAAACATCAAGCTCCCCACAATACTTATGTAATTTGTCTTATCAACAAAATCAGCACCATCATCTCTACATAATACAACTCCATGAGAACTTGGAGTAGGGGATCCATTACAATCAAGCATATCAAATTTCTTCAAAATATCATGTGCATATTTTGTCTAAAAAATGGAAATTTCATCCTTAGTTTGATAAACCTCCATTCCTAGAAAATATTTCATGAGATCTAGATCTTTCATCTCAAATTCATTCATCATAGAAGCTTTGAACTCGTGATTAATTTTGGAACTACTAAAAATATACAATAGATCATCAACATACAAACTTATGATCAAAATAGCAATTTCTTCTTGTTTGTAGTAAAGGGTAGGATCATTCTTACTTCTCTAGAAGCCCTTTTCCTGAAAGTATCCAACAATCCTAACATACCACGCTCTTGGTGCTTGCTTAAGTCCATAAAAATCCTTCTTCAACTTGTAGATTATTCTCTTTTCCTTCCACTTCAAAACCTTGTCGCCGCTCCACATATACTTCCTCTTCTAAGTACCCATTCAAGAAGGTACTTTTCACGTCCATGTGATGTATGCTCCACCTTTTCTGAGCTGCTAATGAGATCAACATTATAATGGTTTCTTGTCTTGCTACTGGTGCAAATGTCTCTTCATAATAAATTCCATACTTTTGTGTGAATCCTTTGGCAACTAATCTTGCCTTGTGTCTTTCAACACTCCCATCACTATTAAATTTGGTCTTGTAAACCAATTTGGTGCCAATATTTTTCTTTTCATGTGGAAGCTCTGTCAATTCCTAAGTTTCATTCTTGTGAATGGAATCCATCTCTTCTTGCATAGCTTTCACCCAAACCTCATTAGTACATGCATCTTCAAAACATGATTGTTCAAAATCAGCCTTGGCTAATAAAGCAAAATTCATTGTCTCACCTATTGGGTTTTCTTCATGTGCTTGATTTGTAGTCCTCTGATATATATCACTTAATATCCTTACCTTCCTTGTAGAACTTGGAGAAGAAGTTGGACTTGAACTTGATCTTGAATGAATTGATGAAGGGCTGCTTGGTGGAGTTAAACCACTAGATACAGAAGCATTAGTTGGCTACTCAATATCATCAGTTATATCATCATTCAAAACAGATTTTGTCTTCTCAACATGGCCTTTTTTATCACCATAAACTCCCCCTTCATCAAAAATTACATATCTTTATACAATAAGCTTGTTAGTGAGGGGATTATACAATTTATAAGCCTTTATTCTATAACTATACCCAATGAAAATCCATAACTCACTCTTTGCATCTAACTTTTTTCTATTTTTATCAGATACATGCATATAAGCCAAACAACCAAAAACTTTGGAATGATTAACATTAGGCTTTTTTCCATACCAAGCTTCATAAGGACTCATCTTCTCTAGTGCACTGGTGGGGCTACGATAGAGGATGTACACTATTGTAGCAACTACATCTACCCAATAAGAACTACTTAATCCCTTAGTTTTTAACATGCCCCTTTCCATTTCAACCACAATGCGATTCTTCCTTTTAGCTATGCTATTTTGTTGGGGTGTGTATGTTGTAGTATGTTGCCTCCTCATGTCATTAATATCACAATAAATCTAGAAAGCTTCTGACCAAAATTATCCTCCACGGTCAGTCTGAAAACATTTGATCTTGCAACCTTTATCATTTTCTTCTTTGAACTTCCTGAATGTATCCTGGGCTTCACTTTTGGCATTCAAAAGATATACCCAACAATTTCTTGAGTAATCATCAATAAAAGTGATGAAATATGATGACTTTCCCAAACTATTAGTCCGCATAGGACCACATATATCTGAATGAACAAGCTAAAGTGGGTGATGAGCCCTCCATGCATTTCCATTTGGGAACCTTTCCTTTGCATTATTTCCTTTAGCACATCCTTCAAAAACCTCCTTATGCTCCTCTACCTTGGGAAAACTAGAAACTAATGCATTTGAGGTTAGAAACCTCTAACTGTGAAAATTTAAATGCCCATACCTGAGATGCCATAGCCAACTTGAATCCTCATAAGCCATATTTTCAAGGTTGCTGCTATGTTCATCAAACCTCAAGGGAAACATCCTTTTTATTGTCATAGGCATAACAGTTATCACCCTATTTCTCTTATCCTTATCATAGATAGTACATGTCTTAATTTCAAAGACTACTTTATAATTTTTCTCACATAGCTGCCCAACACTTAACAAATTGTGCTTCAATTGTGGGGTATAATAAAATCATGAATACTCTTTATACATTCTTTTGTTTGGATCTTCATGGCTCCTTTGGCAGCAACCTCCAAATATTTATCATCACCAAGCTTGACCTTGGATTTAAAACTTCCATCCTTGGCTAAAAAAAAATTCTCATTCCCTGTCATATGGTTAAAGCATCTAGAATCTATGTACTAAACATCTTTACTAGTATTTTCACCTTAGGCATAACATAAAAATAAGTGATCTGGAGGATACTCATTACTTTCTTGAGCATAATTAGCATTTTTACCTTCTTTCAATCCGCATTCTCTTTCAAAGTGGCCATACCTGTTACAATAGTAACATTGAACATTTCTCTTATCAAATCTACCATTACCTCTTCCTATAGAAGTACTTCTTCCTCTTGAGCCACCTTTGCCTCTACCTCTAGAAAATTTTTGGCTTTTCCATTTACATCAATCTTGATTGGTTTTGGAACTACTACTGCTTGCATCTTCATTCTGTCTAATTTTTAATTTAGAGGAAAAAGATTTTTCTACATTTCAAAAGTGTCTTTCACTCTTTCTTCATGAGATATGAGAGATCCAACCAATTCATCAAACTTTAATTATGTCAAATCCTTTATTTATTCTAATATTATGGCAACATTATTCAATCTAGGCGTTAAAGATCTCAATACATTTTTTATTAAAACTTCATTACTTACCATTTCCCCAAGTGTAGCCATTTTATTCACCACATATTTGACTCTCACACAGTAGTCACTTATACTTTCAACTTCTTACATCTTCAGATTCTCAAACTCTTGCTTCAATGTCTGAAGCTTGACCACCTTAACTTGATCACTACATTGGTAAGCTTCTTTTAGAGTCTTCCAGGAATATTTGGCAGTTGTTGCTCCTGATATTCGTGGAAATAAGCTCTTATCAAGAGCTATCTGAATGTGAAACAAAGCTTGAGAATTATTCCTCCTTGCTTCCTTTCTTGTTGTTTTTTCATTGGCTGTAAGGGCATTCTAATCACCTGACTCATCATAAACTGATTCAAAAATCTCCCATAAATAATTTCCAATTAAAAATTTCAACATCTTAATGCACCAATAATCATAATCTTTCCCATAAAATTCTGGAACAAGCATGTTAGAATTTGACATTTTAACTATGGCGAAATTCCAACAATAAAAGTTTAACCCAAAACAATTTTACCTACTCTGATACTAATTGTAGAATCTAAAATGGTCAATTCTCTTTAAGTCAACTAATAAACTAGAATAATTATGACATATAAAAAACAATGAAAGAAAATTAAAAAAAAACAAATCAGATCACTACTCAACTTGTAAATCTCATGTTGAATCATGTATGTTTATACATTCTTATATAATAAACCTATTACTAATTATATTATTTAGCAACTACTAATTATTCATTCTGACCACTGCAAATAATTCTGACCACTGGCCATCCTAATAATTTGTTGCACTAATTTTTAGTAATAGAGAATCATAAAATTTGATAGCTAATGTCAGCAATTACATGGAAAGCTTTAAGAATTATTCTTAACAATCGATGCACTTAACATTCATATCGGTTTATTTTCGTAGTCCTTGGAGAAAGGCCTCCTAATTGGCAATGTTGTTTTTGCATTCAAATTCTAATCGACAGGATAGTAGTGTTTTATTTCCTTTCGGATGTATAGGGATGTAGCCAGCTCTTGCTTCTTCCTGTAATTTGAAACCGTAAAAGTACACAGTGAAAATGTTAGAATCTAAATCTACTATACAAGAGTTAGTGTTCCTAGAGTCTAATGTGTTACAATTTTAAATGGAAAACTAAGTACAACGAATGAGTTTAGATTTATTATTTGAATTTACCGTGGGTGAAACCTCTGCAGTGAAATCACCAAAGTAAGTGTCAAGAAAATAGTTACCGAAGATCAATTTTTTGACATTCCCAATTAATTTGAATCATTTATATATGTTACCATGTGTTTCACATAGCGTTTGTGTTGTACTTTTTTTAGCCTTTGTAAGGAAATAACAAGTGACACCAATCAGTCACAAAATAACCACCAAGAACCTGTGATCAAGCCTGATTTAAAAGTAGTCCATAATATTCTTGCATATCCACAACAATGATATCAATAGTCTGGTGGATCTTTGGATTGGAGGCTAGCCTGATCAAAACATCTTTTAACTCTCCCGTGATCTTAACATTAGACTTGTCCAATTGTACAATTTGTGTTGAGCTCTGTTGAGGTTTTGCATTAAGCTTCTTACATACAAAATAGGGAATGACATTCGATGATGCCCCAAAGTCAATTAGAAAATTATGAACATTTATATAAAAAAATTAAAAGGCCATCAAGTAAGGCAGAGTGAGATAAATAGCTAATAATGTGAATGCCATGAGGGGCAGAAGCCACTTTGAATTTTTAGGTTCTTTAGATGCCCAAACCTCATCAATTTTCAACTCAATACAATCACATTGTTCACTTACAGTACATAGAGCTATTATTATTGTTCACGTCAAACCCCTAGAGCTTACATAGAGCTATTATTATTGTTCACATCAAACCCCTAGAGCTATTTTTGACATTAATTAGAAATTAGGTTTAGAACTAGGAAATCACATCATGAATCACATTCAAACAGATAGCGCCAGCTAGATCTAAAAGCATCAAACATGGGAGGCTCATAAAGACATTCACAAGGGAAAATCGTTAGCTAATTCACAGATGATATTTACTAGATCAATTACTCTGATAAATTACTACGTTTATCACTTGCTCAATCAATAAGCATTACAGACGAAATAAACCATATGAATTCACTGCATCAATCACGATCAATAATCACTTCAAAAGGTGGAGGAGAGTGCCAGGATAAATCATCACGCGGAGGAGAGTGAAAAATATATAATATCACAGAATCTAATCTCTCTTTGAAGCAAGGAGAAACATGTTCAAAATGGTGTAATACTCTCTTTTTTGGTGTCACCTATGACAGGGTTAGGTTGGACTTCTAGAGTTAGGAGCAGACAAGTCCCAGGTACAGATTGGTGCTATGAGTAGGCTCAAGGGATTTTTGGAGGTTTTGAGGATTTTATATGATGTTTGATGGAATTTTCTTGATATATTCCATAAACCGAGTAGCTTGGCTTTCATTCTAGTGCATTCTGACAAATTTTGGAAATTTGAGTTATTTGTGGGCTTAACTCAGCTGATTATGCACAAGGTGGCATTCTAGGAGGAATACATGATGGAACACCTTAGTGTAATAGCTCATTGGAACTGGGATGAGGATACCTACATGATGGAATGGTTGTGCATGAATTTTAGTGACAAAAGGAGATATGGTAGCTGATTTACTCTTTTTTTTCATTAAAAAGGAATATTTTAATAAGAGGGAAAAGTGCAGCATGAATAAAATAATAATAAAATAATGCTCTAGAAGGCTCCAAGAGATCTATGAAATAAAGGAGGGAGGCCATTGAGGGATATCTTTGGATCGTATCATTTTCTTGTGTGAGAGGTTTGCGACGTAGTTCTCTACTTTAGTCGTAGCCCCAAGACGAAAACCCTCGGCTGATTTGTGAGTGTTGGATAGCAACCCAACTCTCTTTGATGAGACTTCGTTCAGAAGTTTCACAAGAATTCAATCCATCAATCTCATGAAGAAGAGAAAACGCAATAAGATGTGCTCATCCACCTGTGCAATCAAACATCGTGCATTATCCTACCGTAACTTGCTTTGCTAGCCTCTTTATTTCAGAACAAAAGTGGGTCAGTCACAAAGACATCATTCCCAGTTGATAGATTTAGCCTAGAGGTCTGAAACATATATAGGACTCAGAAAGAGTCTCATACCAACCCAGAGTCAGTTTATCTGACCCGAAGTCAGTAGGAGGTCTGAAACCTCACTTGGACTCAAGAGAGTCATATATACAAACTCGAAGTTAGTTTCACTAACCTGAACTCAGTTGGAGGTCTGAAAACTCACATGGACTCAAAGAGTCACATATATACAAACTCAAAGTTAGTCTCACTGATGTGAATTTAGTTGGAGGTCCAAAACCTCACATGGAATCAAAGAGTCACATACCAAGCCGAAGTTGGTTTATCTGACCCGAAGTCAGTAGGAGGTATGAAACCTCACATGGACTCAAAGAGTCACATACCAACCCAAGGTTGGTTTATCTGACCTGAAGTCAATAGGAGGTCTGAAACCTCACTAGACTTGATCCCAGATCAAGCGGTCGGACATGTGTCACCCTAGATAGATAGTACGACAATCTATGATGCATCCATCATTCTTTGCTACTAGTCTCTAGATTTTCCCACCTCATTGGCCAAATGAGAGGTACTTCCCATGAGTGCGGAACTCAAATGGGTAGGATGCATATAGGGCATAGATCATGAGAGGCGAACCAACTCAATCATCATAATGGTGGGGCCCAAGCACACCAACAAGGTTCAACAAGTGTAGCCTTGTGGTTGCTTATAGCTCCAAGAAGCTATCGCCAAATCCCCCCATAGCTCCCATAGCTCATTGTCCAATAGGACCCTCAGAATAGGGTCGTTCCATGATACCAAGATTCTCACAGAATATTAGGAACATGACCTTCCCCAAGGAATTGTGAGAATATCCATGACCTACTCATCAGTTCCTATATGATTGAGCCTTGCGGCACCTCGATGTACCATGTCCTGGATAAAGTGTTACCAGCCATGAAAATGCTTGGATTGTTCATGGAACACAAGATTATATGACATATGAATCCCCCTCTACTTATCACAAAGGATAATGGTGGCATCTAGGAAATGCTAGAACAACTCACTAAAGAGCTTTCACAACCCAGTGACTTCACAACAGGACATACATGTTACAATGTATTTGGCCTCAGTGGTGCTCAAGGCTACCAACTTCAGTTTCCTGCCCGAAGCAGATCTACGTGTGAAGTAGCATCCAGATGTGCTCTTGCAATCCACCACACCACCAGCTTCCTGCTTCTTCACGAGCTTGATATTATGTAATTTTCTAGAGCCATTTATATTTCCTCCATTTGCAACCATCACTTGACATTCTGGTGCTAGGTATACGAAACAATTCAATTCCTTTGCTACCTTACAATGAATAAAATTATGGGTAATACCTGAATCAATCAACACTATTACCTTTTTCTTCCTGATATGTCCTTCTATCTTGAGATTTTGAGGAGTGGTAATTCCTGCCAATGCATTACACAATATGGTCGGACTCTTTTCTTCCTCTCCTTGGGTTGGTTCCTATATCTTCTTCTTGTTCATTTTCTTCTTCCTCTTCACAATCTATGTAAAATAATTTTTTCTCAGCACACTTATGACCTTTAGTGTATTTGCTATCACAACTGCAGCAAATCCATTTTTCTCTTTTTTCTTCCAATTGTTGTGGTATCAACCTTGTAGATTGTGGAAATCTAGGAGTAGCAACACTTCCCTCTTTATAGAATTGAGTGGTAGGCTTCCTTGTCGCCATAATTTCACGTTCAATTTTTCTTGTCAACTTGAATTCCTTCTCCAATGAATCAGACTCCAAAACACGAACTTCATGTTGAATGTTATCCTTTAAAGTACCTATGAAGAGATCAATCTTGTGTTCCTCTAGAATATCAGTTACCCATATATTCAACTTTTGGAAGTCCTCAATGTTCTCCCCCATTAAACCCTTTTGTTTGAGATTTATCAATTGGCTAAATAAGGTGTTGCTCTTTGTATCCTCATAATGTGCTATCATTTCCTTCGTAAAAATTGACCAAGTTACAATTTTTTACGGGAGCAAAGCCATCGATACCATAAAAATGTATTTTGTTCTAAATTTAAAGTTGCAATGCATACCTTTTGTGTGTTTTTCATATTATGGAGATCAAAATATTGCTCCATCTATAGTATCCATGTTACGTGATCCTTTCCATCAAACTTCCTCATATCCATTTTTGGAATATGGTGGTTCTTCCCGCCAATATTAGATTTTATGAAATCATGATTAACATTTATTTTGTTCTCATCATGAGTTTCCTCTACTATCTTTTCACCATTAGGAAACATTTCTTATATCAACTTTGTCAAACCTTCCATGTCTTCTTTTAGATCATTCTTCATGTCTTCCATTTTCTCATCGATCTTAGCTTCCATGTCATCCATCTTAGATTCCATGCCAACTTCCATGCCATCTATCTTAGATTCCATGCCATTCTTCAAACCATCCATCTTATATTCCACGCCTTTCTTCAAACCATCCATCTTAGTTTCCACGCCTTTATTCAAAACTTCCATGTCATTTTTTGTTGTTCTTTGCGAGAGCGAAATTTGTTGCACTTGCTCTTGTAATTTTGATATGTCATGTTGCCATTCTTCTTCTTCATGAGTCATAGTAGAGCTTTAAAAAGGCCTAATGGGTGTTGAATTATTTTTAGGGGCATTTTTAGAATCCAATACTGATATCTATTCTACAATATGACCTTGGAATCAATTAAACTTGATTCTTCAAACAAGACTTATGCAATTCGGAAGAAAAAAAATATACACCTTTTACTTGCTTTAGAAGAGTTCGATATTGAAATTGAATTACCTCTATAATTGTGGATCCCCAATATCTAAAATTTAGCCCTGCAGTAGCCCTCTGAAGATTTTTGAAATGCCACAGGCCTGATCTGATTTGAATTATTCAAGGAAAAGTTATGTCCAATCTCCCATAATGACCCAATTTTGGACTGGTTAAGTAGAGTGAACTTGTACGACTTCCCACCTGTCACTGTTTCCTCCTTTGGCTCTGAAATTGATAGACCGAAAATTGCAGTTCATGTAATTGCGGCCACTTTTTACATCATTTCAATCTGATGCTCAGAGAGAGAGCTATGAATATTTTCCCACGATCACCTCTTTGAGATGAAATTCAGAAGCCTCAAAAAGCCCTAACTTCCACAGATCATATCTCCGAAAATTTTGTGAACCAATATCTGAAATTTTTTGACGATGTTCCTCAGGATTGCGGCTTCACACTCTAAAAATTCCAGCTTCTGTACCTCCATATAAAAAACTTTATTACGAAAATACCACAATGACCTGTTTAGGTTAAATTCAGGAGTCTGCAAAGTGACCTAACTTGCATATATCATATCTCCGAAAATGTTGTGGACCAAGCTGTAAAATATCGTGACGATGCCCCTCAAGATTGTGGCTTCACATTCTAAAAATTTCAGATTCTGAACCTTCGTAGAAAAAAATTTATAGCGAAAATGCCGCGATGACCTTCTTGGAGCAGCAAAACCGTAGAATCTCAAACCTATGATACCAAATGTTGTGAAACCAACTCCAAAAAAAGAAGAAAAGAGATATCAATGTATTATAAATAAACCACTTCAAGGGGGAAACCTCCAATACATTACATGAATGAACAATTCTTGGATGATTCAAATTACAAAACCTCCTTTATATATATAGGAGTCCATGGGGCCACAATGTAATCCTAGCCAACCTAACAATAATAATTTAAGGGCACAATAATAACAATATGGGGGTTACAAGGGTACAATAATAACAATAAGGGGGTTACACTAACAACAATAAGGGACTATACTAGTAATATAGGGACTTAATAGCTTCAGAGATATTGAAGTGAGGATCATTTATATCTTCAACGGGTGCATTAGTGGATTTAGTAGTAGTTGTTGTCGGAGGGAGAGTGCAGTAGTTCAGTTTTGGAGGCCAGCGAAATGCAGCAGCTCATATTGATGGCCAGTTCTCCATCTTATCTCTTTTTGGGTTAGATCTATATGTAAACCACATTATCGTTTATAATAAAAGATGAGATTCTTCTTGTTCTATGTGGTATTGGATTGCAGTGTTATGTGTTTTATTTTAGATGGTAATCTTTTGTTTATTAATTTGGTACTTTTATGGTAAAATGTTGGATTAGTAATATTTAGGCAAAAGTTGTGAAATATCCCATTTGGCGATATTACAAATGCATGGGACCCAAATTAATGATTTAATGCATGACTATGAAGGGTAAAGGTGGCTATTTCCCCTGATAATAGGTAAGGGGAGAATGGTGGTCAAAATGGGATTATTTCACGAAGCTATCCGATCGAAAACTAGGTTATCCTTCTTTAATTTAGTTAGAGTGTAAAGGGCTTCTGCTATTGAATGATTTTTCTCAGCCATTCTATTTGATTTTATGAGATAGGCCCTCCTCACCTTCCCCACCTTCTGATGTCAAGTGAGCCATCACTCCTCATTTTTCATCACATGTTGTAGCTCCCATATTAGTGCTTAGTGTAGCTAATATGGAAATAAGAGATTCCCAAACAACCAACCAACTACGCCACTATACTCTCAAGCACTTCCCTCCTATCTTCATCTTATACTCGACAAATGGCCAA
This sequence comes from Pinus albicaulis, assembly GCA_034641835.2. Classification (NCBI taxonomy): domain Eukaryota; kingdom Viridiplantae; phylum Streptophyta; class Pinopsida; order Pinales; family Pinaceae; genus Pinus; species Pinus albicaulis. The sequence continues at coordinate 847,986,711 of CM076582.1, read as the reverse complement.
CCCTCCAGCACTCAGATAAGAGGATGGTAGATAAGACAGACATAATAAGATAAGAATAAGATAAGAGTATGGGATATAAGAAGATTAATAGAATAATATTTTTATAAGAATATATTCATAAAATATCTTCATAAACTAACTTGAATACTTTCCTAACCAACGTGAAGGGGAAGGCCAAAGGTTTACTTCTCTTTCAAAACTATTAGCTAAATCTTTGACTTTATGAGTCTTGCTCCAAGTGATTAGGCGAGGAGTAGTTCACTAATTGGACTAAGGAGTATAAGTAGCACTAATTGGATCAGTGGCATACACCACCAGCATTGGTAACGCAGGAAAAGGTATAGGAATTGGTAGAGGATAATTCATAGTCAGCTAGATCTACAAACTAACAAAAATCACCAGTAGCTAAGGAAGCACATCTACCAAGGTGAGTAGTTCCATGTCTCAATTCATAACTTTAAGTACCATCTGTTGAAGCACACATAGAAAAGACAGGACCAGGGTAACCATCTAATCCATAAGCATCTGTTGAAGCATCTGTATATGAACCAGCCATTGATGTTGATGATCCATATCCAGAAACATACCCATCATAGCCAGTAGCTACGGTTCTAGTCCTATACTAAGTATAAGATCCAGTCCCAACAGCATAGCTAGAACCACTACCCCGCTTAGCATTGGTGTAAATAAAATTTACACTTAGACGTGTGAAGATTGAGATGCCTTAACTAGCTTATATGAGTAATTAACAATAGCTTATACGTGAACAATGGGAATAAAAAAAACATAACAAGTGCTCAATATTAGTATAAGCTTCAACAAGCTATACATTAGATCATACCGATTCCATCCTAAGCTTCTTTTTACATTAGTAACAGTAATGAATGATTACCATTGAGTGAACCATATTTCTAAAAGAAGTATGTGTAATGAATCAACCTGCTCAAACATGAATTAGTTTTTTTCTCCTTGCCTAGATATTAGGGTTTATAAATTATATTGGTATAGCACGCAAAGCCCCACACAAGATATAGAGTTATTAACTATTAAAGAGACCTTTGGGGGGTTTATAAATGTTCAAGGTTGTTGGCTTGACTACATAGGTTTCTTTCTTTTGGTCCATGAATGATACCTTGCTAGACCAAGCACTCACACTTACCCTCGCACTCGCTTTGGGAAGCATTGGGATACACTGGAATATAATGGGATAAGGAGATACCAAACACACTGACCCAAACCTGACTATCTTTCTTCCTTATATATCTAAACCTTCCTAGCCTATAGATCTACCCCGGATCTCTTCCCTATCTATCTAGCTTCTTATCTGATCTCACCTTTCCAAGTGAGTAAGAAAATATTAAGTATCTAAATTTCGCCCGCCTACCAAGTCTCTTAATATCCGAATTCCTGCCCAAGAATAGATCTAGCCCTTCCCTACCTATCTAGTTTCCTATCGATAACACACACTCTGAATTGAATAACTGTGGCTTGTCGAGGAAGGCATATCTAGCTCGAAGGTTACCTCCTGCCCAAGTGTGCCCAAGCTAGCAGGAAGTTCTGATATCCAACATTTTCTATCTGACATCCAATCCAAGTTTCTAAAGGAAATCCCAGTTACTTAGACTTGCCCTTATCCAATTTGTCTTTAACAAGAATAATTAAGTGAAATCAAAATGAAAAGGAATCCAACCTCAACTATCATGGTAAAACCAAGTTATTGCTACAATGTTCAAATAGTATCTTATTTTTCATATGAGAGAGGACACAAGAAATTGTGCTTTTGATAAATGAAAATAATTATTGCACATGCTGAAGCAACTTAGTCAAAATTTGTGCTTAATCCTTTTATAGTATCCATGCCCAACTTTGAATCAGAAGCATCATTTATTTAAAGCTTATTTATTTATCTATAAGAATTCATGTCTACCATCAGCTACAAGCAACCCCTTATAAAATAGGCTTGTGTTCGATAATTTCGAAGGTATTAAGATAAGTTTTCAAACAAGATCTTCAACTCCAACTTTACATCTTTCTATATTTTCATTTGCATGCAAGGTATCATTACCACTAAGTCACTGACATTCTCAATTTTTGTCGTTATCAATCTCGCTACAGATTTCACATTAGTTCTCCGTGGTTGGGAAATTAAAGAAGAGACTTCTTAATTTATTCAAAGGAAACTCTCATTTTCCTAAATAAACAATGCATGCCCAACCTTTCAATTTCCAAGTATAAAACAAAGAATAGTGAACTTTAACATATTTTCCATCATTTTATACTGCCCAAATTGCACTCAAGATCTTACTCAACAAGGTCACACAGGTTGGGTGAGTTGAGGGGTATGAAAAAATAAGAAGAGAGGCTAAGACATAAGATCCCCAAATGGCAAAGCCATAGGGATCAGGAGTTGACCTAGCGACATATTAATCAATCCAAATTTAAGAACCAACATAAGTGCCCCTTTAAGTTTCAGATCCATATAAAGTAGTTGAACGAATGTAAGCCACAAAGGATGTGGAGGAAAAGTACCTAGAGGCAAAGATATCATTCCTTCCACTTGGAAAGATAGTTCTAAAGCCGCCAACAAACCCACTAATTCGAGAAAATCGAGTTGTCGAGTCCCCTGGAGTGGGAAAAATAGGAGATCCTAAGATTGCAGTATAAGGTAGGAGATCCTAAGATTGTATTATAAGGCAAGAGATCCAAAAATCACTCGGGAGGTAAAAGAAGAAGCCCACAGGCCAGATTACAAAGGGAAGGAAGACGCGCCACACCTTTTATTTGACCTAGAAATTTCATAACCATATATAGCAGTGGAACTAGACCCAATTGATATTGTTGAATTACCATCACTTGCATAACCTATATAAGTAATGGGGACATAATCAAAGTAAGATAGAGCATAGGCAGAGTGAGATCTGTTCATTGAAGATCCATAACTAGGTGAAGCCCATTCATGTCTAGGTGGAAGCGAGGTTATGAGCTTGCTCTAGTTTCAAGGGGCAGGGGCTCCAAAATATTTACCCAACCAACCTAATCCCCAGACGTAAGAACTGAGATCAATAGTTGGACGGGGATTTTGTTACTCGAATTCTAGGGGATTTTTCTCTAAGCTTCGGGGTGAATCGTTTCCTCTACAGGTAGTGCTAGTGATAATGATGGGTATTGATCTCAATCCGTGAGATCTACTCTAGGTAAACCAACACATATGGTGGTCATCAACGAGTGACTTAGAAAAGATACTTGGTGAGGCTTTCCAACTGCCCGCCTTTTCCACCAATGATTCGTACGTGCTGACCCTAGGCTCTACAGGTCTTGATAAATAACTTTGGCTATGGAACTAGCCACATAAAATTAATATAATTAGGTACACTACTCATTCCATTAATATTAAGGTAAGCCCCCTAACCCTAGTAGAAGTACTACGAGCACAAGTTACGAGCCTAGAAAATGACTAAAAGTTTCCAAGAGTGGAGTTTGAAATGACCCTTACATGGGCAAAATAATTTTGCAGGTCTGAAAAATACCATAATTTCACGACCAAGTGGTGGTTTGAAGGTAAAAAATTTCAATCTCGAGACGTAAGAATACACCTTGCCACCAACATAAGAGAATCATATTTGAATGATCTTGTTAGGGTAAGTAGGCTGTATGGGGAGGAGAATGCAACACACTTCAAAGAAGCTTGGGGGACACTTCTATACACTATAGTAAATTAGGGATCACTCTTGAACTAGGAGGCCATCCTATCCCACACAATCACAGATGCATTAGCCAAGGAAAAGTATAATACCCCCATAACTCCCCCTCAATTCTACATGTCATATTACCTCATTTACACCATCTGTGCTACTACTCCTTTTCCAGGAATGGGATGGAATTGGCATACATTTGAGCCACCTGTTCATGTATACTGCAAGTTCCTATGGGATCATAAATATATGAGGCAGTATGCAAGGATATGTGAATAAGTATTCTGCAAGCATGTCCCAAGGCTATCTGAAGAGGTTATGGAAGTTTTAGGCAGGATTGGAGACTAGTACTTAAATGAACCAAGTACTGACATAAAAATTTATGGAGAAATCAAGTCTCCACACCTCATGCCAAAGCATGTACTATAAAGTCTAGTTATTAGAGAAATAGCCTATCATACCATCCTTCATGGTTTCAACGCGTCACTAACAAAAGATCAGAATAAATTGTGTTCAGCTTCTCCAATTTATATAGCACTTTATGGATTGAAAAATTCCAAGTTTGTAAAGATGGAGGTAGAAGAAATGGAGGACTATCAATTTGGAGAGGAAATATTCAAGAGACATGATATAGGAAAAGTGGTATTATTCCACACAAAATTTACTCATCAGTTGGCCATACACCCATGACGAGAGGGAATAATAATTGAAAAAAAAGGGAAATATCATATGAGAAGAAGTGTAGAAAAGGATGCCACAACATGATAAAGAAAATGCTGAGAGGAAGAAAGAAAAGGCACAGAGAAAGGGAGCAGAGGAAAAAGGAAAACAGAAGTTGGAGGACAATGAAATAAAAATACTTGCACAAGAATCTAGAGCTAGAGTCGCAGTGGAAGAAGAAGAAAAAGATAAAGCAGAAGCAGAGGATAAAAGGGCATGAAAACAAGAACACAAGCAAAAGTGAGAGGAGGAATAAGCTGAGAGAATAATACTTGCAGAGGAATCATAAGCACAAAAGGTAAGAGTAACAGTTGTAACAGTCTTCAAACATACATAAGAGGAAGCTAGGAAAAAGAAAGAATAAGATGAGGTTGAGAAGAATTTTTTTTAATAAAAACAAAGAAATAAGGAAGAGGATGAAAGAGAAATACTGAGAAAATAGGGGGAGAATCACCAAGCCAAAAAGTACACACCCCCACAAGCACAACAACTATGATGAGGAAAGGATGATGGCCCAATAGCAGGACAAGCTAAGGATCCATCCTACTAACTCGACTAGGATGATTCGGGGGTTCTAGATTAGAACTATACTAATTATTAGGATTCAGTCATTAACAAATTATCACTTACCAATGCGAGTCAAGGTACTATACCAACCAACTCAGGATGATGACCATCCCAAGAATTATCTAGAAAGAGTAGCAGCACTATTTAGCCACCCACCCCAATCCCCAAACAAATTTTCTTGTCCGCATCTTGAAATGATATTTTGTTGTAAAAATGGATGTACTAGGACCCTGATAAACTTGTGCTTGCCTTAATATAGGCTCATATAAGTCCCTCTGTGTATCCATTTTCCCCTCCATACCATCCGCTAATGTACGACATCCAGGTGAAGTGTAAGGATCTGTCTCTCTATGCTCTAGGTTAGCTCATACAAGTGATATGTATGCATCCTCTCTAGATACCCTACCCTCTACGATCATAGAAAATACAATCTCAATAAAAACCTCAAGCGAAAGCTCCTAACAGACTAAATCTCACAAATCGCTGACCCTAGATCTATCTCCTTCTCTATAGGCCCCTAAACACCTTCTTCCTGCATACCTGTAACCTCGACCTATGACACTCCCTCACCTATAGCCTTAGTAGGTCTAGATCTACCCATGTCACAAACACCAGATCTTTCTGCACCTATTATGTGTTGTCTGGAAACCACCTTGCATATCCTAGTGAACCCTACCTCATCATAGCACTCTGGCCTGATCTAACTAAGAAGTAGGAGGTCATTTCCTAAGTGTGGGCACCCAGTCGAGGTAGGGTATATGGGTTGAAATGATTTTCCAGATTCCCCCACCCAATAAGTGGAAAAATGACATACATAGAAGCTAAATAAGAGAATGTGTGGGAGAAGAGGGGTTGTTTGTGTGGAAGTTTTATGGACGAAAGGTTAGGGTGATATTGGTTGATCTGGTACTTCTAAGAAGATGAAATAACAATACCTCCTTCCTAAGTGATTAATTCCTCAAGTGTCTAAGGTTATAGGTATAGATATTCATGATAATATGGGTAAATTTTTTTCTTTGTTCAAACTTCAGGTAGAGTGAAAATTTGTACAATGTCGTCCTGAGAAGAGGTAGTAGCCCCCACCCAATAAGCGACGAGGAAGTTGTCTAGGTTTTAAGGTGGGTTAGTTGGTAAAGCAAGGGAAGGGTTTATTCTAGCAATACCCCCCCCTAATGCTATCCTTCCTGGTTGAAGAAATGGGTACCCAATCAGTAAGTAGGGTGGTTTGTAGGTGTGTGTGTAAGTTGGGTGTTTAGCACAACTCCTAAAACGACAAATTATGCCTCTTCCTAGTAAGTGGGTTCAAATTCCTGTTGAATTGTATAATAAAGGCTCGAACAAACTAGAAGGTAATATGTGATACTTAGAATTATTAATAAGGCTAGTGAGTAAGTAAATTTTATAACCAGGTGGAGCTAGTAAGTAAAGGATGATGCCCTGTACCTCCTAAGAGCTCCAAGGGCAAGTGTGATAAAGCTTTTCTTGGCTGGTTGTCATGCACCTAATAATATACTATGAAGCCTATCCAACTAGGTTGCTTTGATGTCCCACAATCCCATCCATCCAAGCCATCCATCCAGATCAATTCAAAAAGAAGCAGCTCAATAATAGCTAAAGGGAAAGCCTATTGGATGAATATTCATCCCATCCATCCATTAATCCATCCATATCTTGTTTTTAGTGGCTACAACAACTTCTTATTATCAGAAAATCTTATCGGATATGAGTGGCTCTCACTAATGCCTATGGGCTGGTGCTGTAGTAACAACTATTGTTCTTGTATATCAAAGTGAGGTAGGAACCTGTGATCCGTACATACAACCCTGTAGGGTCCTTGTATCTCAAGTAAATATTGAAAATAGGGGTATATCTCTATTTAATAGAGCCTATGACTGTCGAGTACTAGTGAGTGTCAAGGCCTCCTAGCAATCAGAAAGGAATGAATCATAATGCCTACTTACGATGTACATGTTTAGAATCATGTGCCAATACACATTGAGAAATTAATATCTCGTTAGGCAGGTTCCACTAGGAAGGTCATGCGATTAGTGGAGGTTATCCATTAAGCGAGGTGATGTAGTCCCCAGTGCGAGGTGTACCCATCCCACAAACTACTCATTCCAAGTTCCCACCAGATGAGGAGAGAAAGGTGGTGTTAAAATTGTTTGTTGCCTTACAATCATATTGATTTAGAAATGATTCTAAAAGAAAAAATGTAAATCTAATTTGTTTTTTTATTGGGTCTAAGCCTTTTTCTAAATGTTTCCTCTCTAACGTGTTGCAAGTTAGAGGGTTTGCCTTTTCAAAAACCTAAATTGATCCGATCAAAATGTTTCACACATATATATAGGGATGCATGCTTGGCCTCCCTAGTCTTGTTGTAATTGCCACAATGAGGATAACTGGGATCCTCGCTTGATGTTACTGGCAAATTATTACTGGCTAACCGATCGTGACTTGATTTTTATTACCCCTACCGACTAGCTAGATTGGTGTGGCTTGGGATAAGAAGAAATTGAAGGATGGGCTAGGAGTATGAGTATAATAAATCGAACGAGCAGGATGCTATTACTTACACAATTATGGATATCTATTTTAAAACCCAAAAGCGCTTTAACACTCATACTTATAGCTTCTATAGAGAATTTTTTTTTTCAAGGAAATATTTGTAGGATTCCCTCATAGGATGCCCCCTCATCCCTAGAATATCTAGATGAACAACAGCTCCTTCAGAAACAATAATAGAGGTTACGTTGGTTACCCCGAGGGACTTGACCAAATTCTAATTAGTCGAATATGGTGTCCCCATTGGAGACATGCTTTGGGGTAGGAGGTTCAACCATGGTAGCATGGGCCAGGTGGTTAAACTATGGAAACATGCCATGGAAAATGGTTCAACCATGGAAATATGCCTAGGGTAGATGGTTCAACCATTTGTGTCAACCCTTGGTGCAACTTTAATATTGGTTGACTACTTGGATTGCAGAGGAAAAGGAGTAGAACTTACTTTATGTGATATTGATTTTACTTCATTTTAAACTTAAACTCTATTATTTGATTGACATATATTCAAAATCAATGCAAGAAAATTCCTACGAGTAGTAACAATAAGGCACAGTTGAAATCAAAGAAGCAAGGAACATTTTATAGTTCGATGGAGGTGAGAGTGATACATAACCTCTTTTCATGTCTATGTAATGTTGTGACAATGTAGCTATCCATTGTATTGATTTTTGTGTGTATGTGTAATGGTGTTAGATTGAATGCAGACATTATTTTTACTCTTTTCATGTCTATGTAATGATGTTACACTAAATCTAGATGTTGCAATGTCTCTGTGTGTAACTATGCTATCTTAAATCTAGATATTGCACCAAAATTTTTTATTTCGACGGAACTGTGTGGTTTGCGAAACGGATACAAAACCGCCAGGCTGCACAACCGTGTCAGGACGTGGCCTTATATTGGTCTAGTTTGGTAATTCTACGTAACGAATTTTAAAAAGAGTCTTGTTGTGGTTAAAAAAAACCTTTTAGTAATTACAAAAACCTCAATGAAACCTATTTAAAGTCTTATCAGAGGATACGAACTAAAAGTTGCAAATTCACAAAGAATGAATATTCTAGGACCAAATATGATGTGCACGATGAGGGTTATGGTTTTCCTTTGAATTGTTGGATTGGCATCATTTATATTGGGCTTGCGCTTGGATGTATTCTTGTCTTCCCTTGGTCTGCGTTTTTTACATGTATGTTGAAGGTTTTCATTCTTCCTCTAAATCGAATCTTTGCGATTGAAATTTAATGTTTGTTTAAATATTCCTTTTATTTTTTTTTCATTTTATACATTTAGGTTTATTTTACAAGCTGTAGCAATCGCAAAGAAAAAACATATTTTAGAACAAAATATGTTGTATTTTTTCCATCAATGTGATTTCTTTATAATTCACCATATAATACAAAGTTAATGAAAACATCGAAACATTAACCTTAATGATTTTATTATAAATGCAATTTCAAAAACTCATGCCTAATAAGGAAGAATTAAGGTTTCAATGAGGTGTCTATGCTTTTTATTTTCTTTTTTAAGATTGAGCTTCCCAAGACATAACACATGTGCAGACATGTATTCTGCTAGTTTGACCATATTGGCCAAAAAATCAATTAATGTCAACCTCGGTGGTACGATTTGGCTGACATGTAACCTTGTTTCCTTAAAGCCCTGAATTTTGATTCATTTTTCTTGGGGGTGCGATTGCATTCAATTTGTTCAAATAATAGGTTCATAGAAAATGTAAGTGTTTTTTAATGATGATATTTTTAGTTTTAACAAGTTATAAAAACATTATATTGTAAAATAGTGAAAGTTATGGTATTTTAAGATTTAATATTTATGTCACTAGTACTTAGTTTAAATTCAAAAACAACTTTACTTGAGAAAAAACTGACATTGCAAGAAAATATGATAAAAATTTAACATACCATAGGGAAGTTTGAGCAAGCAAGCACATACACCCTTCAACCATTATGTTAATATGAAACACTCTTTCTTGTGGTTTCCATTATTGGCATAAGAATCATGAAACCAATATGTATTTGTGCAACAATGCTCCCAACTAATGTGGGATAACACACAAGAGAATACTCTTTTAATTAAAATAATATGCCTTGAACGATTTTCCTCATAAAACATACTATCCATTTAGTAGCATATTGGAAATTTAAAGTAATCTTACTAATGTGACTGAAGTTAAATAGATAGGGAGTGGCTTTTATAGTGACTAAAAATGGATAAAAAATATGGTATTTTAATTTTATCTAGGCTAAATAGAAAGCGAGTGACTAACTTAGAATTGCATGAAATGATTTAACAATGAAATTGTTTACTATTTGTTTTTTTTTTTTTATTCATAATATGCCTCTACAAAAAACAAAAATACTAGACATCAATTTGAACCATATAATAATTTATTAGAAAATTATTTAATATAGATTTTATATAAATGGAGAACACACCAAGGACATGTAACAGACATTTCATGAGTAAAAGAATGATGGAAGGCTTCCAAAGTCAAATGGAAGAACTTGATAGCCACAATGTTTTGGTTTCTTGTTCTAAAAAATGATCATATCATAAAACATTCACATTGGATAACGTGTCTTGTTCTGAGACTCTTGTTTATAGTGAAATCATGCATTTTTTTGCTTGTTTGTAGCAAAAAATATCTATTTTCTTATGGAAATGGTGATTAACTTTGCTGTATTTAATTTCCAGTTCTTATCAATAAATCATTTTCATTTTTTTTTTAAGAAAAGAGACCATTTTCTTAAATATATTTTTCTTATTTAACTACTTATTGGTTCAACTATTCTTCCTCAATTCATTATTGTGGTGCTCCTTCCATTTTTTCTGTTTTGATGTAATACTTTCCTGGTTCATAATTACATGCTACATTATTTTTTCAGTCCACCCCTTATTTGGTTAATTCCTAGAAGCTAGTAACATTTGATGGCAGTAGTTGCCTATATTTACCACCTAACATTATAAAATGGAAAGGGAGAGGGCTGAAAGGATGTGATATATCCTTGGAATGAAAGATACCTCTGGAGGTTTTGAAAGTGGTTATCTCAAGTGCTCCTCAAAATCTCTTAATGTTTTCAATTCATTCTTTTTTTGATAGCATTTAAATATTGAATAAAATGTTGCAATATATTTGGAAATCTCGTGTGTGTTTATTCTATAGAAAATATTATACATACTATTTACATGCATAGTTATTGCAAGTATCTTTAAATATGTAAAAGGTTGTAAACCTAAATATTTTTATCAGGATGTTGCAAGGAATATTATACTAATTAGTAATAATTTTCCTCTTCTACAAAGATCAGAAATTGAGTATTATGTCATTCTTGCAAAAATTGGAGTACATCATTTCAATGGATATACGTTTTGGGCTTTTATGAATATATTAAACTTAATTTATTAATTTTTATGAAATGCATTGGAGAAAAATTCCATTCTTTTCCTCATGTATTATTCTCTACATGTGATATTTATCCATGCATACTATTATACTTTCAAGGAAACAAAACTCCAGTGGCTAAATTTTGGTTTGTGTTCACTTCAAATCATGTATATTTGTCTCTATCATTAGAATTGAGTTTATGAAAAGGAATGATGTCTACAGATGAGCTTTCAGTGTTTTAAGTGATGTACTCATTGTCTTTAATTGAAGTACTACATTTAAAGTTGTTTTTCTTTGTCAATCAGTTTTCCTACATTGTCTAGAATCTATATTATTCTTGTGACAATAAATCCTTCTATCCTCTAATAAGATAAACCTCAATGGATACAACTAAAAAAATCGCATTTCTATCTTTTAGTAGGGAAAATCCTAGGGAAAAAAATTAATGTTAGTATCTTAGAGTTGGAAATCCTCAAAGCATGACAAAAAAAAAAAAAAAATTTCATGATGTGAAATATCAAATGTTTATGATGCTAAATTGAGAGCGATATGTTTTATAACCTGAATTGGCTTAACTTATTTTAGGTTTTTTCTTTTCGTCTTATCTTACGATACATGTCACTAATAGTCAATTTATTCTTTATAAAATAATGGACTAAAAATTATATGTAATAACTTTGGTATTTAGCAAGAACATATTATACTACCATATGTATAGATTTGTTATTTAGAAAGAACATATTGTACAACCATCAGATATTTATCTTCATATATTTGTAGTTTTTTTAGTCCTAAATATCTATACCACAAATAATTGTAGTTTACAACTACACTGCATATTTGAGAAATAAGATACAGTTGACGTTTAATAGGTTTGTAGCCCGTGGAATTAAAACCCTGGTTGTCGTTAGACAAGTAAATTATTCACTTAATTAAACTCACACCGAAGGACTTAGTTTTAATTTTTTCGGTGTTCATCTAATCAATATGAAATAAAGAAAATCATTAAACCTCCCAAACAATTGCAACAAGTGCTAGAGAAGAGAAAGGACAGTGTGGGAGGTATGTGGCGATTTGTCGATTTGTTGTATTTATTTGAACGACCTTGCGATGACAGCGCATAAAATATTTGTTAGGCTCTCGACCTTGGTGTCATTGTCAATATTATACCTATCCTGGGTTGATAAATAAATTTTGAGAAATTTAACTTAGTAGTCAGTAACACATATAATTGTTTCCTACTTTATAAAATTCATTGTCTATCAAGAGGTAACATAATTTCCTTTCTCTAGTATGATGATATACATTTTGACTTATCGATTTTTATCTCTTTTTATTAAGATAACACATTCATTTAAAGTATGATATCTTAAAAGAAGAGAACATGTCTTGCAAGAAGGAGGTTAGCCGTTCAATTCTATCATTCCCTAACATGATTTAACACTGAAGAACAAAACGAGTCATATTCTATATTTTGTTTCTAAAGAGAATTTTTTATTGTCTAGAGAGACAATAACTCGGATTAAATACATATTGTCTATATAGAAACAATATGTCTTTAATCGTAGGTATAGTTTATTGAGAGGCAAAAATGAATTTTCTCTTAAAAGACACTAATGCTTGTGTTCTATATTGTCTTTTTAGAGAGAATTTTTTATGACAATAATTTGAGACACTCACTTAAAGTCAATATTAAGACATTTTGTAGGTTTTCTATTTGTCTCAAGTTACGACAATTTACTCAAAATTTGTCTTTAAACGCCCCTCTATGTAGTTTTGTGTAATATTAGTTTTGTAATGTGACATTGTGGTGATGTGTAATGTTCATCAAAAGGAAATGTCTATTTTTTTTATTTGTGACACTTGTAATGTTTGCTTGTCACTAGGTCACACTGATGTTTTTCATCACATTGTGTCAACATTTGTTTTCATAGTAGTCTGTCACTAGTTTTTTCGTACAACGAGATTAAGATATTTGTTTTTTAATGTAACATTTTGATAATTGCTTTTTTTCATCAAATTACAATGCCTAGTTTTGTTGCTTACCTGAATGAGACAATTTTTGTTATCATCTTAAGATCCCAACATTTGTTGTCATAGAAATTTCACAACAATATTTTTTTTCTTTGGGCACAACCACCTTCCAAGATTAGTTTTAGCATGACATTGTGACAACAAACATTATTCATAGTTAATGACGTAATTGATTCAAATTAAATCCAATACTAGCTATCACTAATAATAAATGCAGAAAAAAAATCATTAAGAAACATATATAATAAAATCATTAAGAAACATATATAAGTTTTAAAGTTCTATGTTTTGGAAAAAAAATCATTTTAAGAATTTGGTACGGTTACCTAAAATCGCAAATGTGACAGTTATAATCTAAACATGATAAGTGAACCCTTCGAAGCTAAGTGTCTTTGGAGGTTTTGAGAATGTTGAATATATATGTACTTAAAACAATTAAATACAAATCCTTTCACTTTAATTACTGAAATTTTATTGCCATTATAACCTAAACTCCAAAAAATACACCTAAAATCTACTCTTATAAATATTATAGAATATTAAATTTATTTATATATTTAACTATATATTTTAAATAACAACGAATAAAAATATTATTAAAAAAATATGTTGCTTGGAAAACCCCAACGTAGAGATATCTAAACTTTTAAAACGACTCTTGACACAGAAATTGACATAGGTTTGGGTTTTGAAAACTTGAAAGAATGAAACTCAATTAAAATAATATCGGGGTTCATAAACCCAAAAGTCAAATTAAGATCAATGCTAACTCTAACATAATATTAGGGCTTATAATCTCTATAGCTCTTAAAAGATATTGGAGTTTACAAAGTAGAAATCAAATTAAGGTTAAAGTAATATATTTATATAAATTAAATTATTTTGAAATTTGTATATGTTTTAAAATGAGAATATGCAATATTTATGAGGTGTAGGTTTAGGTTGGTAGGGTTACCTTCTAGTGAGTTCAAATTTCCAATTTCTATTCAAATTCATACATTAAATTTTGGTAATAATATATTATTAAAGATTACTTTTTCAGCGAAACATTGAAATTTAACTCGTTCTAGTTAAGAAGAAATTATTCTATTGAAGAGATTGACTATACTCATGGAGAGGAGAGGTTCATTTGAGCGAGATTGTATAAAAATGAGTTTATACTAATTAAAAAATTGAACATGTTATGTATATAAATTAATTAGAAGTATAAAAATGCTTTAAAAGTAATTAGAAGTAGAAAAATGAGTAAGAAATTTTATATTTTTCAAATATATTTCAACATCTAATTTAAATAAAATATTTGAAAATAAATATTAACTAATTTAGGTGCATATGGACTATATATATATATTATATATATTAATATATTGAAAAAAGTTATTAAAATAAAATATTTTAATGTTATATATAGTAAATATTCTAATGTCACTACTTATATATTGTTTTAAAAATATTATGTATGGTTAGAATATTCATACAGTTTAGTTTTTTATATATTCTAAAGAGCATTCAAAAACTTAATAATGCATTTTACATTCTAAAAAAGTAATTTTGTACGTGAAGAAATTTATTCCTTCAATACTCATGATAATTTTATCCCTCTTACAACATATTAGACCTAAAATTAAAATAAATATATACTCATATATTTATTAAATAGACTTATACATTCAAACTTCCCTTCCTCTCGGGTAACATATTACGCATAGGTATATCTATCTAAAATAATGATATGATATCCATATCTGAAAATAGTGTATCTTACATGTAAATAGTCTATGTGAGTATAAAACCTTGCTCTTGGATAATCAATTGAAATGGATGACTTCAAGCGACCGCCTTCAAATGGGACATGTTGTGCGAAGTGCCATCAATTGGTGATCAATGCATTTCACATGGAACATATGATCGCAACAGCCATAGAACGTCCATAGATTCTTGGTAATAATCAAGGAAAATGGCACAAGAATGCATAATCATTTCCCGAGGTGATCGAATGTACTTTCCCTGAGTATATCATCTTGGGACATCCCGCCTGTCGAAAATTCTGGTATGCTCCCATACCATGTTGGAACATACATGAATACAGAGAAGCTCAAAAGAAAACAAGGAAATGCTATTCCCACAATAACCAGTTTATACAAAGATGAGGAAATTAAATTAAAATCAATGAAAGAACAAAAAAAATACACAGAGCCATGCTCAAAGAGACAAAACCAGAGAAAGTTCTCATGTCATTTCCTGTTGTTGTAGCATGTTTTTCTACATTGTTCGATACATATGAAAACATCCTACTTAATATAAAATGGCAAAGATGACAATTAAATTCATTTCAAGGTTGGATAGGACGAATAACCACATAATCACCCTTCTTCTACGAAAGCCCGATTCTTCATTAAACATTGCACAGAGCGTTAAAAGACGGATATGAAATTATATGGGTTTCGACTTTGAAACTGCATCGCATCCGCACCCTCATCGCATTTCGCATGGCGCAAGACTTGACTTGGTGCGATCATGGAAAACTTGAATTCTTGCAATTGCGATGTGCGATGGCACTATTACATCGCAACATAAAACAAATATGTTGCGGGCCTGATCCTCTGGAGCATTACGACATGCGATATGCGATCGCATCACATCACAACTTAAAACTTTAAAGTTGTGGGTGTTTTCCTCCTAAGCTTCGTGATGTTATGCGATCACATCGCAACTTAAAACAAATAACTTGTGGGAGTTATCTTCTTGAGATTGGGAAATTTATAATTTGCGATGTGAGATGATGATGTCACATCACAACATCACAAGTTTTGGAGCGGAGCGTAAAAGGTAAATCCTAAATTGTGCAAAGTGTGAAATGCAATGCACAAAACGCTTGGAAGTGCGAAAGGATGAAAGGTAAGAAAAAAGAAAAATACAAAGGTTTGTGCGGGGTTGGTAATACATATGGGTTGAGGGTCCCACCAGATATTTCATCGGTGGATATTTAGGTTTCGGCGAAGTCTTAAGAGGAAAACTTAAAACTTGTGAAGTACGAAGTACAAGAAAAAGGTAGGTGAACATGGCATGTTAGCAATTAGTGCAGAGTGATGGCCGGATATAAATTTTTGAGCATTACAGAAAATTGTGTGAAGTAAAATAAATGCCTATGGATTTGAATAATGTGCTTTTTCCATCCCTACAACAAAGATTCAATTAAGTGTGGGGTGATGCCAGCTTATTCATGGTGGTGGTTGGGAGTATTTCTAACACTCCCCCTTAATCACAATTGCTACCATAAATCATTCCCAAATATTGTCTAAGATAAGCAAAACTTTTCTGTCCAAATGGCTGTGTGAGGATATCTGCGAATTGTTCCTCTGACCTGTAATTTTGCAACAAAATTTCACCATTTTTAACTAATTCCCTTATGAAACGGTATTTGGCATCAATATGCTTTGTTCTCTTGTGGAAAAAAATATTCTTTGACAATGCAATTGCTGAATTGCTATCACAAAACATTGTGGTTCCTTTGTCTTGTTCATGACATAAATCCCTCAACATCCTTCTCATCCAAATTGCTTGACATGTTGTTGTTGTTGGTGCTACATATTCAGCTTCTATTGTTGATAATGAAACTATTGGCTGCTTCTTAGAAGCCCATGAAATGGATCTCGATCCCAAATGAAAAACATACCCTGATGTGTTTTTTTCTGTAATCAACACTTCCAGCCCAATCACTTTCAGTGTAACCAATTAGCTTAAAATCATGAGCTGCGGAGTATAGAACACCATACTCCTTTGTCCCATTGACATACTTCCCAATGTGTCTCCTTGGGTGTCTCCATGAATCTGGATATCAAACTTACTAGATACATTGTATCAGGCCTAGTTGCAGCCAAATACATTATACTGGCAACCATGCTTTTGTACAATGTCGGATTGACATTCTTGCTGCAATCTTCCTTGCTCAACTTCAACCCCCTGAAAGTTAGAGTTGATGATGGCTTGTTGTTCTGCATATTGAACCTTTTTAAAATCTCTGCAACATACTTTCATTGGGAGATAAAAATTCCCTTTTCTATTTGCTTCACTTCTATATGAAAAAAATATCTTAACAATCCAAAGTCAATCAGTTCAAACTCACTTTTCATGAATGTTTTGAAATCGGCAATGAGAGAAACATCACTTTCTATAAAAATAAAATCATCTACATACAAAACAAAAATAATAATTTTATTGTCATTTTATTTGATGCGGAATGTGGGTTCACCATCACAATTGTTGAAACCATTGTCCATCAGGTAAGAATCAATCATGTTGTATCATGCATGTGGTGCTTTCTTTAACCCATAAATAGTTTTATGTAGCTTAAAAGCCTTGTGTTCTTGGGCTTTTATTTCATAGCCAGGAGGTTGTTCAGCATACACCTCCTCTTTCAACACTCCATTCAAGAATGCTCGCTTCACATCAATTTGAAAAAATTTCCAGTTTTGTTGTGATGTTATAGATAACACTGTCTGCACTCTCTCCATCCTTGCAAGTGGTGCAAAGCTTTCCTCATAGTGTCTTCCTTCCTGCTACTTGTAGCCTTTGACAACTAGCCTTTCTTTGTGCCTTTCTTTCTTGCCTTCAATGTTGCTCTTGGTCATATAGACCCATTTCACTCCAATAACTTGTTTTCCTTGTGGGAAGTCCACTAAATCCCATGTGTCATTTCTTTCTATTGCTACTATCTCTTCATTCATTTCCTCAATCCACTTCTCTTCTTTCACTACATCTTCAAAGTGGATTGGGTCATCTACATGGAAATATAATGCAAATAAAGAATTCAGACCAACATAAATTTCACTTGAATTTTTGAATTTTGGTCTTCTTATATTTTAGAATAGCTAATTCTTGTCTTAGGTGCATGAGCCTAGGCTATGCTAATTCTATAGTGTGCTTGGGCTACCCATGATTATATGTGTTTCTATTTCCTTCTAACGATTGTGCTCTGTTGAAACATGTAAATTAGGAAGAAGACCATGTGAGGAGTTACTTGATGGAGTCCATTCCTCTTTCTCTTCATGAGACATACATGTCTTCACATTTACTGTCTTCTCTAAACTTCCATCCCATGCTTCTTCTTCTATGAACTGAACATCTCTGTTGATTATTACTTTCCTGGTTGATGGATTATAGAGCTTGTAAGCCTTGGATTCATCACTGTACCCAAGAAAAATACATTTCTCCCCCTTGTTGTCCAACTTATTCCTTAAATGATCCGGAACATGTGCATATGCCACACATCCATACACTCTCATGTGAGTGACAAATTTCTTTGTTCCACTCCATGCTTCTTCTAGAACTCTATTCATAACGCTTTTGGTTAGACATATATTTATAATATATGCTACACAAGAGACAACCTATACCCAATAATCATTTGACAAATGTTTTGCCTTCAGCATGCTCCTTTCCATTTCCATGGTGGTCCTATTCTTTCTTTCTACAACACCTTTTTGTTGAGGTGTATACCTTGTAGTAAACTGCTTTTGAATTCCATGACTCCCTACAGAAATGTAGGAAGTCTTTGGAAATATATTCTCCACCTCTATCAGTTCTTAACACTTTTATGTAGTGTCCACTTCGCTTCTCAACAAGAGCTTTGTAGTGGTGAAAGTGGTCATACACTTCACTTTTCTGTTTTATAAAATAGACCCATGTCTTCCTTGTGTAATCATCTATGAATGTAAAATATAGTGGCTTCCACCAAATGATGGTGTTTGCATTTGTCGACATAAATTAGAGTGGACAGTCTCCACCTTTGCCCTTATTTAATTTCCTGCTGGAAATGATTCTTTGTGTTGTTTGCCCAAGATGCAACCTTCACATAGATTGGTTGGTTTCTCTATGAGTGGCAATCCCTTTACCATGCCTTTTCTATGAAAAAAATTCAAACCTCAAAAATTGAGATGACCAAATCTCAAATGCGATAACCAGTTCTCATGTCTCACTTCTTCTTGAAATATTTCTTGTCTCACAGCTTCTACAACACCTCCTTCCTTCAAGTATGATCTCATATTGAGAGGAAACATTATATTTCTTGCCATATCCACTTTTTCAATGAGTTGTCTACTTGGAGGTTTATCCATGATTGTGAAAACATCATCTTTAAAAAACACATTGTAGCCCTTTTGCGTGAGTTTTCCAATGCTTAGAAGGTTACATTTCAAACCAGGGATGTAATAGACATCTAACATGAACTTCTTCTCTCCCTTTTTTTTCAGAACATTTACTCTCCCTTTTCCCATGACAGAGACTTTGCTATCAATCCCCAACGTCACTTCAAATTTTACACTTTCATCAAGATTGGAAAACATTGCTATGTTTCGAGTCATATGGTTACTACACCCTGAATCTAAGAACCATATATCTTCTTGTTTTTCTTATGCTACATTACAAGCTAAAAATAAAATTTCGTGGTTCTAATTTTCTTTTGTAAAATTTACACTTGGTTTACTACCCATGTAATTTTTCTTCTTTCTAAATTCATTCGCATAATGACCATAATTTTTGCAAAAATGACAATGGACTTGAGATTTATCATACCTCTGTCCTTGTGCTTGATTCTTTCTTGAGCCTTGGCCCAGTTCTAATTGTGCGTCCCTTCCGCCCAGGTTTTGCGGAAATTTACTTCTTCAACCTCTGTGTGGGCTTCTTCCTCTTCCTTGGTAGTTTGATCTTCCTTGACCTCTTTCACGACCAAAGACATTGTTGCTTATCACCCACTCCTCCAATAAGGAGTTCTTCCTTTCTATTGATCTGTGCTCATGAGACATCAGTGATGCATGAAGCTCATCCACTGAAAAATGTGAGAGATCCTTTGTCTCTTGTATGGCCACAACTATGGCATCAAACCTTGATGGTAGACTTCTTAAGACTTTCTCAACTATTCTCTTTTCATAAAGCGTCTCTCCATGAGACCTGATTTGGGTAACCAATCCAATCACATGTGTAAATAATGAGTCTATATAATCATACTTTTTCATACAAAGAGTTTCAAAATCTCTTCTTAGCATTTTGAAGTTTTGTTGTCTTCACCTTTGTCATGCCTTGATAGGCTGTCTAGAGGGTATCCCATGCTTGCTGGGATTATTCCATTGTGCAACCCTTGAGAAAAATACTTTCATTCACATCCTTGAAAATATAAAGAAAAGGAGACTTGGATTCATACTTCAGCCCATGCTCTCAACAAATCTATTTATGCTTGTGTCAAAGCATTGTATGCCACTGCATCTGTTGGTTCTTGGAAACCATTTTCCACCAGCTCCAAAATATATTGTGAGGAGAACCAGGCCTTCATTGTAATAGCCCAATAATCATAATTCTTCGCATTGAACTATGGTATTTGTGTGTTAGTCAAGCTCGTCCTTGTTAATACCATTTTCACTGTGTAAACAAAAACCTTCTCACTGTTGGAGAATCCACTTCTCAAAACAACTTTTCAACTCTTCACTAAAGAACACTTTCTTTCTTTGAGAGATTAAACCCGCTCTGATACCATGTAGAAAATTCTGGTATGCTCCGATACCATGTTGGAACATACATGAAGACATATAAGCACAAAATAAAACATGGAAATGCTATTCCCACAATAATCACTTTACACAGAGATGCAGAAATTAAATTAAAATCAATGATGGAAAAAAAAATATACACAGAGCCACGCTCAGAGAGAAAAAACCAGAGAAAGTTCTCATTTCATTTCCTTCAGCTTCAACAGGTTTTTCTACATTGTTCGATACATATGGAAACATCTTACTTAATAAAAAATGGTGGAGCTCACAATTAAATACATTTCAATGCTGGACAGGATGGATAACCACATAATCGTCCTTTTGTTGTGAAAGTCTGATTCTTCATAAAACAATGCATAGAGCGTTAAAAGACAGATGTGAAATTCTATGGGTTTCGACTTTGAAACTGCATTTTATCCTTGCTCTCATCACATTTCCCATGGCGCAAGAATTAACTTGTAGTAACGGAAAACTTAAATTCTTGTGAATTTGATGTGCGATGGCACTATCACATCGTAACCTAAAACAAATATGTTGAGGGCACTATCCTCCTGAGCTTTGCGACGTGCGGTATGCGACCACATTGCATCACAACTTAAAACTTTAAAGTTGCGGGTGTTGTCCTCCTGAGCTTTGCGATGTGCGATATGTGATCGCATCGCAACTTAAAACAAATAACTTGCAGACGCTATCCACTTGATCTTGTGAAATTTATAATTTGTGATGTGCGATGACGATGTTGCATCGCAACATCACATGATTTGGAGCGGAGCGTAAAAGGTAAATTCTCAATTGTGCGATGTGAGAAATGTGACGCGCAAAACACTGGGAAGTGCGAAAAGGCAAAAGGTAAGAAAAAAACGAAATACAAACGTTTGTGCGGGTTTGGTAATGCGTATGGGTTGAGGGTCCCACCAGATATCGCATCGGAAAATATTTAAGTTTCGATGCAATGTTAAGAGGAAAACTTAAAAATCGCGAAGTGCAAAGTGCAAGCAAAAGGTAGGTAAACATGGAAGGTAAGGAATTAAGGCAAAGTGATGGCTGGACTTAAATTTCTGAGCATTAAGGAAAATTGTGTGAAGTAAAATAAACACCTGCAAATTTGAATCCTGTGCTTTTTCATTTCCTACAACAAAAATTCAATTTAAGTGTAAGCCACTCATAACTTATTCATGGCCATGGTTAGGAGTACTTCCAACACTTCCAACGTCCCTCGGCGGATGGCGCGGCTGTCACCCTCCTCCACGTCTCTCTCGATAACACCCACTGGGTCACCGTTTGTGTTAATACCCGACGAGATGCGTGCAACGTTAAACTGAATAACTGTAAATCGTCGATTAATTTCTGTACATCCTCTGGACTTTCCCCCTCATTGAGGCTGTGCGAGAATCGTCAAACTTAAATTTATTTTTTTTCTCCCTTACAATATGCGAATGCCATTGATAAATACCGAAATCTGTATCCATTCATTTTGTATTTTCGAATATGTTGGATCGTAAACTTTGGCCACACATTGCCATTAGAGTAAGACAAAGCTACAACCATCGTAAATATTATTATCCGTCTGACCTGTCCATTCTATGAGAAGACTTAGTTTCTTGTAAAATATTCCTCATATTGCCGAAGGGACTCCACATGGAAGTTGTCATCTCCTAATTGATTCCCTGAGAATATATAGTTTTTAAATTGCTACTTAGTTGTGACAGCCCAACAATTTGAACTTGATACATCCACGCTAATCTTGTACCGACGTTATGTCAACGAGCAATGAGGGGCATTCTCCTCTAATAATTATTTTAGTTTTTGTTATTATAACTATATTATAATATAAATTGAATTGATGAAAATTTAGATTTTTGGAAGTATAGTTGTGTCGTTACTCTAGCCGGGTTATATGAACAAGTGATTCCGCACACTTCCTTTAATAACTAGTTATTATTATTATAATTTTATTATTGGTTTAAATTAAAAGTTAGGTATGACAACAAATTGGTATATGGACAAATGAGCAAACCACACAATAACACAATTTAGTATGAGGTGCTGCTCAGTAAATTACATTGATTCAATTTTGTTGAAGTTACATAATAAAATAAATTGAAAATCAGTAAAATTAAATGTGTAAATTTTAGCTCACATATGCATGACTAACACTTTTTAAATTTAGACTCTGTAAAGTTGAAGTTATTTGTGTGTAAGTCTGAGTAATTATATCCAATTTCTAAATTTAGACTCTATGTAAAGTTTGTGTGTAACTCTTAGTAATTATCTCCCACACTTGGTTTACAATATTTGACATTGAGTCAAAAAATAGTTTACTTAGAAACTTTAGTGCATGTTGCTATTAACTCTACGTTGTACCAACCATTTTTTTTCTCCAAAATCTATAATCTCTATATCTCTTTCTGTTTTCTAACTTCTTCTTATTCTTCAATATGTCTTTGTCTTTAGTGTCATCTTCATCTAGCTCTTCTTTTGCATATGTTTGTACCTAAATTACGGTTATTTGAACTTTTGTTGATTGAGTAATATCAAAGTGGATATCCTCACTTTCATTCATCTTCTCTTCTATTGCTCATATGTTTGTACCTCAAGTATTGTTATTTGAATTTTTTTGTTTATTGAGTAAAATCAAAGTGGATATCTTCATTTTCATTCATTTTCTCTTGTATTGCTACAATAGATTAAAAAAAATTGATTGTTTTGTTTACCTTTCCCATTTCATCTAGTGATGTAGTTATGGTAAGTTCTCAATACTCACTTCCATCTCAATCATACTTCTTCTTTGCAAGCCGCTTCTCAAAATATGCTAATCAATCTTCATAACCAAATTCAAATTCCATTACCAAGTTTTTGTCACCTATTATTTTTGTTGTTACAAAATAGTTTCAAATTGTATTTCAAAGCATATACTCATCCATAATCTCTTTAAGCTTCTTTCATCTTCAAATTCTCAAAATTTATTTTCAGTGTCTACAACTTAAGTATAACTATTATGATTCCATGATAATTAGTCTTTAAAATGCCCACTTTTCTCTTCAAATCTTGAGAAAGGTAGTTGCATCCACTTGATTTCTTTTACAACTTTTTTCCATTGTATGCATATTAATCCCCCAAACTTTATAGTTTTACCCTATTAAAACTGAAAAACAGCTAGAAATATTTTTCACTTAAAGAAAAAAAATAAAAAAAATAAATAAAAATATCATTCTCTTATCAAGTAAAATTAACCAAAAACCTCTTTATAAATATTGAATCGCTTCTTTTTTTTTCTCATTTTCTTTTAAATTTTACATTTCCTTAATACTTTAAGACTCTCTCCATTCTCTTACATTCCCTTCACTTTTTTTTTAAAATCTACTTTTCTACTTTATACAATGATTAAAGAAAACCTCCTTAAAAAGAAATCATTCCCAAACAATAAAGTTGATGTGTCGTAATTATGCAGGATTGGAATACTAGCACAAGTTTCACTTATGGGAGAATTTAATAACCTTGATAAGATTTTTTTAAAACATTTCAACCCTGCACTAAATGGTGAATCAGTCGTGCACATTCAAACATATGAATGAATTTAATAACCTGAATATGTTTTTCCAAAAACATTTGAACCCTTCACTAAATGGTGGGCTGGCTGCACGGTGGCTCACTTGCCCTACAACTGACAGCAAATCTCGGATCTCTTAGTCATTCGTTCTACGGCTTTATACAACGGCTTAACAATTCACTGTGGCAGTGGATTTGCAACATATAAGCCACTGTTCTTAATATACTTTAACTTGACTGCAAAAAGATGGTTCAAACCTGCTCCGCTACCACTATAATAGATGGAGATTGGAGTAAACCCATAATAAACCCATTTTGATATGAATTACTTCTTAAGTTGGTATTGATTCATCTTTTAAAGCTACATGAGTAAATATTTGTTTAAGAATAGATGTTCAAATAAAAAACATACATAACTTATACTTCCTAAACCTAGACATGATATAAACTTTAAGCTAAATTCACACCTACATAACTAACACTTCCTAAAACCTAGACAAACTTTAAGCTAAATTCACACATACAGGACTAACACTTCCTAAAACCTAGACAACTAAAAACTAATTAAAAGTAATTATCTTTAACATAAATCCATTTTTCTATTAAAAATTTGCTTTAAACCCCCAACCCCACCCCCCCAAAAAAAAAGTCATAATTTTAAAAAATGGTAATTAAATGTAAATCCAATACAATGTAGCCATTATTCTTAAGATAGCAAAGACCAAATGAGCAGATCCAAAAAGATGGCGTTCCTTTTGATGATACCGATAAACTATCATCATAATATCGTAATTACGCCCCAATGTGACGAAGCCCATTTCCCAAAGAATTAGTCTCGTTCTCTTTACTGTAACTTTATAATTTAGGTTGAATTTGTAATGACTGTTTACAACAAATGATAGCTTTATAGTTTTTAAAATGGAATGTTTTTAAAGTCATTTACTATGATAAATTTGCATGTACTTTCTGGTTGGAGATTAGATGTTTCGACGGAATGAAAAGTTAGTATAAGTTTATTTAAAGGTCTTGTTTAAATCATTTATCTGACAGAGCAAGTTGTCTCATTTATTAATTTGGTATATTTTTTTGGAAATTATTTTAAAAAATAGAAATAGTTTGAGAATTTTTAAACTCTCAATTAAGAACTAGAGTTTGATAAAGGATTTATAATAGCATATTGGTTGGAGGATTTTTAAACAGTCAATTAAAAACTAGTTTTTCATAATAATAAAGAAAAATTACAATCAGTAGATGTAATATACAAGTTTAAATTTAATAAACAAATATTAACAAGGAGTTTAAATTTATTAAAGAAATATTAAAATCAAAAGCTGTAATATATAAGTTAAAATTTAATATTATTAATAATGAGTTAAATTTTTTTAAAGAAATATATAAAAAAAAATATTAGAAAAAGATAAATAAAGAGAAATATTTTAGGATAGAAATTTACTTTAAAGTGTAGAAATTTTGGTAAATATTTTTGGTTTTTAATATGCAAACTATAAAATATTTGGTGATATTATTTGTAAAAATATTCAAATTTCTAAAGATTTTATGAAATCTCTATAAATTTTTTTGCTAATTTTAACATAAAGTCATTGTATCTTATAAATTTTGGGTGAATCTGTTTTAGAAATAATGGAAATTAGAAAATATTTCTTTGCCGTAAAACATGAAAAGTCTGCTTATATATGAAATTTAGCTAGTGAAATTTTCATTTCCCAAAGAAATGTACTAGGACCTAGAATTTAAAGAAGCTTATGAATCATGTAAAAATCCACTTAGGAATATAACTCCGTGGCTAGAATATATGGTTCATGAGGTGTTGTTGCTCAAGGCAACAAAATGTGCATTCCAAAGGGTTTGATGAGAGGCAATTCACTAAAGAAAAACACTTTGGAGGACTAGCTGGTTATTTTTGCCATGAGAAAACATATGCTCATCTAAGCTCATTTTTATTTCTAGGTTTTATTTATATGATTTTAAAATGTTTTTAGATAGTTGTAAATTTTTTGAAATAACCAAAGGAAAGAAACAAAATGTTGGTTTATATAATCCACTAGCCATACCAAATAGACCATGGGATGCCATTAGTATGGATTTTGTTCTAGGCTTTCCGAAAAGCCAAATAAAAATGATTTAGTTTTTCGTAGTGTTGGAAAAATTCAAAAAAATGACACACATTATACTATGCTCAAAAATTGATGATGCCACACACATTGAAATTTTAATTTTAGAGTAATTGTAAAGCTCCACTAGCTATCTAGAAGCATACTTTGAGATGAAGGCGTTAATTTTTTTGGGAACTTTTGAAGTTCTTTATGGACAAAGCCCGAGAATTTTTTTTTATATAGCTTACCTTATCATCCTAAAATATATAGGAAGGACGACGCAGTTAAAAAAATATTTGGAAACATGTTGAGGTGTTTTGTAAATGAACACAAATGTCAACGGGATTAAGTACTCCTAGAGGCTAAATTTTCATACAATGATTCACATCAGAGAAGCACATGAGGAATCACATTCTAAAATGTATATGGAATGCACCCTAGAGGAATCTCAAAGAGTATAAAATCAGGAAAGGAAGAAGTCTGATGTGTTGATGTGTAGGAATTTCCTATAGCCATGGAAATGCTACATGAGCATATGAAGGGGTGGCTAGAAGAAAGAAGCTATAAATACAAGGAGAGGGCAGACCTCAAGAGAACAGAAGTCAATTCTGAAGTGGGAAGCCTTGTTTTGAAACAATTAAGAAAATAAATATTTTCAAGAGATGAGTACAATAAGCCAAAACTGATGAAAATTGGGCCTTGTAAAATATTGAGACAGCTCTGAGCTAAAGCATATGAAATTGGGTTACCCCTTCTATAGGGATCTCTACCATATTTAATGTGGGATATTTGTACCCCTATAGGGAACCTAAATATGAGGAGGAGGATGAGAAAAATAAGATTCAATGGAAGGACTAGTTGTCTACGACCCAAAATTTGCAGATGGAGATGGTCCTTAACCAGAAGCTTATAAAATGGACTAGGAAGAAGTAGGATAATATGAATAGTTAGTCAAATGGAAGTGGCTCCCAAAATAAAATGCAACCACACTCAATTCTACAGATATCTAGAAACAGATATCTAGAAGCATGTTCAAATTGTGGAAGATCTCATGGACATGAGTCCATGAAAAGTTTTTTTTACAACTTTTATTTTCCCATGGGGAAACTCTTTGTTGGAATTTAGGCCAGAAAAATGTCTTTGTTTTTCTTATGTGTCCGTTATGAAATAGTTGTACTTAGTAGGTTAGAAAGATTTTAGAAAATGTCCAGATGTAACCTTAAGAGAGGCACTTCCTGCAACAAGCTACATGCATTTTCAATTATAAGATAATTTCTCTATACATGTAAATTATAGACCGCAAGCCGAGGAAAAAAGAGTAGAGGCCATAATTCTGAGAGTATTGGCTAACTCTATAATTTTCTTGCTAATGAAATCGATCCCTATGATTTTCACTATATTTTCTTATTTCTAATTGTTTAGATTTTTCTTGCTAATGAAATCGATCCCTATGATTTTCACTATATTTTCTTATTTCTAATTGTTTAGATTGGTCAAAATTTTAAAATATTGTATGCTCGATTCTTTTAAAAAAGGGAGGTTGCAAAGAAGCAAGTCCCTACCCCCGAGTAAACAGAAGCCAAACATCCAACAAAATGTGGAAATGAGTAACTGCAGTAACTATCTGAAAATACTGCAACCAGGCCCCTAAGGAAAGAGAAATGAAACATCCAACAAAAATTGGAAACTAGTAAATGCGTCCGAGTAAAAAGGAACCAAACATCCAACAAAAAATGGAAACTAGTAAATTTAGTAACTAGTTGAAAATGCCATAACCATTAAACAGTGAAAGAATAAATCTCCAAAACCTGTGAAGACGTCGATTTTTGAGTTTTGAAGATGTCTTCAAGATTGGTCGTCTAGCAAGAACATGTAGTAGGTTTCAATGAATTAAATTATTAAAATCAGCTCCTCTTTTTGAAAGTTTTATAGATAGAAAATTGATTAAAGGCATTTTTATGGTCAACACAACATTCTGGTCCTTAAAAATATTTTGTATCAAAATGTAACGATTCCATTAAGCTAATTTTATTTGAAAGTACTTCGAGAAATGGCCACAAATGCATTTTTCTTGCACCACAGAGAAAAAGCCCTATGTCTTTTACAAATAATTTCCCAAACCGTTCACTCAAAAAAATTGTAGGAGGAAAAATAATTGCATTAAAAGTAATTTCCCAAGCCCTTATAGCTTAACCAAATCATTCAAGTAAATCAAGAGACCAGATTAGGGATTCACCTCACGATCGTCGTGACTTCAAATTTCACTAAATCAGTGACTTCAAATTTCACAAAATCAAAATACATATTAGGGATTGGCTTCACGATTCTTCATTGAATACGTAGAAAAAGCTCACTGCTAATTAACCCACAATGTCAATAAAGAAGGAAATATAGCATTGCAGGGACAAGGAACTTCAGAATAAAATTGGGAAATTCATAGTGAGGCACCTGTAAGCCATGCTCGCATTGTAACAATGACAAAAGTGATTTTTCGAACCAAAATTATAAGCTACTAACTCCTGCCATGTGGAAGCCACATGAAGGCCACGTGCCTTATTACTCAGTTCCCCAAAATAGCCATGCAACACATGGAGGATGCCAGGTGATTAACTGAGTCTCAGTTCAAGTTCATTTTCGAGAAAAAACCCTATTTGTCATTGAAGTAGTGGAAGCATGAACATAATCAGAGGTAAAGGTACCTATTTCATATCTTTTTCCAAATCCATATGTATTAATAGATCCAATAATTGGAGCAACAAGAAAGGCATAAGTAGCATAGGTAATTAGAGCAGTAGACCCAGCTGCCGTAGCAAAGGTAGCAGATCCAAGACCAGCGAGCTCGCAAACCAGCTATTACTGGTTAACTCCATTAACGAGATGTTAGATTCATGCCAAAAATTTGCCAGAATTTAGAGAGACATCAGGTTAATCTCTCACAACATTACTTTGACAAGGGATTATAGGAATGACCAGTGTAAGAATGCTTAGTATTGCAACAAAAGCCACTAAAAAGATCAGTATCGCTTAAATTTACAGGAACCATAACTAAAGGTGAGCTTCGGATTAAATTTATAGTAATGAGGTCTCATCCTCATGAGGAATATCCAACATACTTAGTTACAGGTGGTCTATTATTTGTGAAGAACATAAGTTTTAACTCGCACAAATTTTAGAATTCTTGAGGCATAAGTGGTGTGCGGATTTTGGGGCAATTTGATAGTATTTCTTCATTTTTTTTTCAATTGAAGGTAAAACTACTTCTTCTTGTCCTCCATTTCGTTTAAATGTATAAATAGATATAAATAGATTTCTGATACCAGCATGAGAAAGACATAATAGATGTGGTCTATAGAGGATGCACATTTAAATGTATAGATAGATTTCTGATACTAGCACAAGAAAGATAGAACATATGTGGTCCATGGAGGGTCAGACAAGCATATGGTTCGTCAAATTGATCAGCCTCGGCTTCCACTTGAGCCTTTCAAAAGAGTGCCTACCCCATTCTCATGTAGTAATTTGGGATGCTCGCTCTATTTCTCTCCAAAAACCCTTTCCTATGCACCTTTTGTTTCATTATTTTCCAATTATTTTCCAGTGTTGTAATCACATTAGTCATTAGCTATCTAGCTATATATCAGCTATGAGTAATGAACCTAGGACTTGGTAAGCATCATCCGGCCATTTAAATTTTTGTCCTATTACTCAAGCCGTTTCAGAACGTTTGCCTTAGCAGGGGTTTAGGGAGAAGGAACTGAGAGGATAAGGAGTCATTCGATGAAGCCAAATGCTGAGGCACGTAGCGGTTGAAAGCTACTTCATTGGGGTTGGGTGGGATCTGGATAAAGGGTAAAATTATATAGATATATCCCCTGGTGTTTCAACCATTGACGACAAACTAACCATTGACGACAAACTAACGGAATTTATGGACGGGGAAAGAACATAATTCATCTGAATTGAATCTGTTGTTTGATGTAGGTGGTTACATACACCCTCACTAGAGACCTAACCTGAACACATGCCTATTTGCATGGTAGTGGCCCAGCGGTGACCACACGTCCATTTGAATGGTGGTGTACGTGGAAGCCAAGGTGGTGGTGTACGTAGAAGTCAAAGGGAAAATGAAGAACATTGGAGAAAATTAGCTATAGACTATGTATTTCCAATTAACATTTAATGTTCCTTCAATAATGCTAGCATTACTTTGTGCATTACTTAATTTCACAAAGACTTTAAAAAAATTAGCTATATGCTATTTACCTTATGCCAAGAATTTTAAAGCCAATGTATTTGTTTGGCTTCAGTAAGAGGCCAAATAAGATCTCCATTTTTATAATTGAATGACTAAGAAAAGTGTCATAATTTAATTGATTTCAAAAAAATTGTTTGAATAAATTCAAATTAATTACTTTTCAATATAAAAAAAACTTTTCCTAAAAATATAACAGAACTTTGGCTAAAAATATAATAGCTTTCTGGTTTCCGATGTCTCACTAATACATAGTAAAAATACTTTTACTATAGTCCCAGCAGCCCCGAAGGGGGCAAGGACTAATAAGGTCAGATCACTAGTAACGTATTGTGGAACACTTGGTGGGCAAGGACTAATAAGGTCAGATCACTAGTAACGTATTGTGGAACACTTGGTGTTTAATTTTTACGGATGACACCTGTTCTGCTCCAAACACAAGGAATAGGTTTGCGAACCAGGAAGCTTGTTTTGGGTTTTGCATGGCTGAACAAAGCTCAACGATTTCACCCACAATTGAAAGCAGAGTTTGCAGCCATGAATTCAAAAGTTGTATGGTATTAGTGCCATAGACCAAGGGTTTAAAAAATTTCGGGGTGTGACAACACATTTTGGATGCAAACAGGGTTGAATCACCCCTGTGCAATCCACGAGAGCCAGGGATCTTGGCCATGTAGTCTAAGTTGTCCGATTTATTCAGGCTGGAACTGCGAGTGCAGATTCTCGTCCTCCACTGACATAATGAGTGATCCCCCCTTGCAATTCATTCCATTCATCAATCTACAACGTGGATCATGGCTGTGGGGATTGAGCACATATGTTAACAACACATGTTTCCAATTTGGAGTGGGAATTTGGTTTTATTGTATGACGAAGGGTTTAAACTATGACAACGAGCACCTTGGAGTGTCGATAACAAGCCTAGATCCATCTAACTCTCGATCTATCATGCGCCAAAAGGGATCAAATCTCTCGAGGTGCAAACCTATTTTTTGAGTGAAAAACTCTAGGAAAGGTTTTCACCTCGAGAGATTTGATCCCTCTCAGCACATGATAGATCCGTAGTTAGATGGAACTAGGCTGGTTCTAGTCGGAGGCATCAACATCACATTTTTCAGATTATTAAAATTTTTGTATATTTTTGAGATGTAAGATGGATCTAGGCTGGTTTCAGTCGTGTGCTGCCAAGGAAAATCTATCAAAGATATGATTAAATCTATCAAAGATATGATTAATTTTATCAGTAATATGTAAATATATCAAATATTAATATAATCATTTTAAATATGCTAAATATTTCTGAGATTAACTTGGTCATTTTAATATTAAATTTTGTTAGTTACCTTAGTTCGTTGAGAAGATAATTATTGTTAATAACTATAATGATGAAAAATTATGAAATATTTTTTTTAAATGCAAAGTGACAATAGTAGTGTTGAAAGATAGAAAATGTGAATAGTAAGAACGTACTCATGTTACAATCAATCTCAAACTATTTTCTTCTACTATTCTTATTTCCTCCCTTGTTAGTTTTGTTATATTTTCATATCGATTATATGGAAAAGAAAATTTAAATTGTAAACCATTTAAATCTTTAGCTCGATCTGTTGTAGTAATCAGGATACCTTTTCTCTTTTGCTCTCCAATATTAATAGCTTAAATTACTATAACACAAAAATCAATCTACATTGTTAATAACTTTTTGTGCTTACACTAAAATCAATGCACATTGTTAATCCAATCACTTTAATATTAATGTACCGTCATATATCCAATTACATCAAATCATAAATCAAATATACATTGAAATC
This sequence comes from Pinus albicaulis, assembly GCA_034641835.2. Classification (NCBI taxonomy): domain Eukaryota; kingdom Viridiplantae; phylum Streptophyta; class Pinopsida; order Pinales; family Pinaceae; genus Pinus; species Pinus albicaulis. The sequence goes on along the minus strand of CM076582.1, from coordinate 847,954,466 downwards.
AATGCATTTAATGCAGGAAATCAAATAATATTAGAAAATAAATTCTACATTGAAATCGTTGCACCTAATGCAATCAATCAAATAAGATTAGAAACCAACATCTACACTGAAAACAATGCATTTACTCAAAGCAATCAGATAGGATTATAAATCGCCATCTACACTAAAATCAATGCATTTAGTGCAAACAATCAAATAGTATTAGGAATAATCTACATTGAAATCAATGCATCTAGTGAAAGAAATCAAATATAATTATAAATTGACGTCTAAATTGAAGTCAACACATCCAATGCAAGCAATCAACTAGTATTAGGAATCATCACGTACACTGAAATCAATGCATCTAGTGCAAGTAATCATATATAATTAGAAATAAATATCTACACTAAAATCGATGCATCTAGTGAAAATAATCAAGCAGGATTATAAATAACCATCTCCACTTAAATCAATCCATCTAGTGAAAAAAATATTCTTCTCTCTCTCCACCATCCATCCATATCTATATCCCCATCCATCTCTTTTTTTTTTTGTCTCTATCTCACCCCCCTAAACACACATGCTCTCGCACTCCATATATATCATTCTCTTTGTCGATCACCCTCTCTCCCCATCTCTCTCTTCTTCCCTCTCTTCCCCTTCTCTCCCTCTCCCCCGCTAATATCTCTCTTTCCTCCTTTCGTCCTCTCTCTCTCTCTAGGAACCAACATCTACACTGAAATCAATGCATTTACTCAAAGAAATCAAATAGGATTAGAAATCGCCATCTACACTGAAATCAATGGATTTAGTGCAAACAATCAAATAGGATTAGAAATAATCTACATTGAAATTAAGTCATATAGTGCAAGTAATCAAATATAATTATAAATCGACATCTAAATTGAAATCAACACATTCAGTGCAAGCAATCAAATTGTATTCGAAATCACCACCTACACTGAAATCAATGCATCTATTGCAAGTAATAAAAGATCATTAGAAATAAATATCTACACTAAAATCAATGCATCTAGTGAAAATAATCAGATAGGATTATAAACAACCATCTCCACTTATATCAATCCATCTAGTGCGAGAAATATTCCTCCCTCTCTCCACCCTCCATCCATATCTATATCCCACTCCATCTATTCTTTTTGGTCGATCTATCTCACCCCCCTAAACACATGCGCTCTCGTACTCCATATATATCAATCTCTTTTTCAATCACCCCCTCTCCCCATCTCTCTCTTCTTCCCTCTCTTCTTCCCTCTCTTCACCTTCCATCTATATCTCTATCTTCCCCTTCTCTCCCTCTCCCTCATTAATATATCTCTTTCCTCGTTTTGTCCTCTCTCCCTCTCCCTCCATCTTGCTTATCACACTCTCTCTCTCTCTCTAGAAACCAAGATCTACACTGAAATCAATGCATTTACTCAAATAAATCAAATAGGATTAGAAATCGCCATCTACACTGAAATAAATGCATCTAATGCAAAAATCAAATAGGATTAGAAATCATCTACATTGAAACCAATTCATCTAGTGTAAGTAATCAAATATAATTATAAATTGACATCTAAATTGAAATCAACAACTTCAGTGCAATCAATCAAATTGTATTAGAAATCACCACCTACACTGAAATCAATGCATCTCGTGCAAGTAATAAAATATCATTAGAAATAAATATCTACACTAAAATCGATGCATATAGTGCTAATAATCAAATAGGATTATAAATCACTATCTCCACTTATATCAATCCATCTAGTGTGAGACATATTCTTCCCTCTCTCCACCCTCCATCCATATCTATATCGTCCTCCATCTCTTCTTTTTTGTCTCTCTATCTCACCCCCCAATTGAAAGCAGAGTTTGTAGCCATGAATTCAAAATTTGTATGGTATTAGTGCCACAGACCAAGGGTTTAAGAGATTTCGGGGTGTGACGAGACATTTTGGAATCAAATAAGGTTGAATCACCCCTGTGCAATCCACGAGAGCCAGGGATCTTGGCCATGTAGTCTCAGTTGTCCGATTTATTCAGGCTGGAACTGCGAGTGTAGAATCTTGTCTTCCGCTGACATAATGAGTGTTCCCCCCTTGAAATTCATTCCATTCATCAATCTACAACGTGGATCATGGCTGTGGGGATTGAGCACATATGTCAAAGACACATGTTTCCAATTTGGAGTGGGAATTTGGTTTTAGTTTATGACAAAGGATTTAAACTATGGCAACGAGCACCTTGGAGTGTCGATAACCAGCCTAGATCCATCTAACTCTAGATCTATCATGCGCCGAGAGGAATCAAATCTCTCGAGGTGCAAACCTATTTTTTGAGTGCAAAACTTGAGGAAAGGTTTTCACCTCGAGAGATTTGATCTCTCTCGGTGCATGATAGATCCATAGTTAGGATCTAGGCTGGTTCCAGTCGGAGGCATCAATGTCACATTTTTCAGATTATTAAAATTTTTGTATATTTTTGAGATGTAAGATGGATCTAGGCTGGTTTCACTCATGTGCTGCAAAGGAAAATCTATCAAAGATATGATTAATTTTATCAGTAATATGTCAATATATCAAATATTAATATAATCGTTTAAATATGCTAAATATTTCTGAGATTAACTTGGTCATTTTAATTTTAAATTTTCTTAGTTACCTTAGTTCGTTGAGAAGATAATTATTGTTAATAACTATAATGATGAAAAATGATGAAATATTTTTTTTAAGTGAAAAGTGAGAATAATAGTGTTGAAAGATATAAAATGTGAATAATAAGAACGTACTCATGTTATAATCAATCTCAAACTATTTTCTTCTACTATTCTTATTTCCTCCCTTGTTAGTTTTGTTATATTTTCATATCGACTATATGAAAAAGAAAATTTAAATCGTAAACCATTCAAATCTTTAGCTTGATCTGTTGTAGCAAACATGATACCTTTTCTCTCTTTCTCTCCAATATTAATAGCTTAAATTACTATAACACAAAAATCAATCTACATTGTTAATAACTTTTTGTGCTTACACTAAAATCAATGCATATTGTTAATCCAATAAATTTAATATTAATGTACCGTCATATATCCAATTACATCAAATCATAAATCAACATATACATTGAAATCAATGCATTTATGCAAGAAATCAAATAATATTAGAAAATAACTTCTACATTGAAATCAATGCACCTAATGCAATCAACCAAATAAGATTAGAAACCAACATCTACACTGAAATCAATGCATTTACTCAAAGGAATCAAATAGGATTAGAAATCGTCATCTACACTGAAATCAATGCATTTAGTGCAAACAATCAAAGAGTATTAGGAATAATCTACATTGAAATCAATGCATCTAGTGCAAGAAATCAAATATAATTATAAATCGACGTCTAAATTGAAATCAACACATCCAATGCAAGTAATCAAATAGTATTAGGAATCATCACCTACACTGAAATCAATGCATCTAGTGAAAGTAATCATATATCATTAGAAATAAATATCTACACTAAAATCGATGCACCTAGTGCAAATAATCAAATAGAATTATAAATCACCATTTCCACTTAAATCAATCCATCTAGTGCAAAAAATATTCTTCCCTCTCTCCACCCTCCATCCATATCTATATCCCCATCCATCTCTTCTTTTTTGTCTCTATCTCACCCCCCTAAACACACACGCTCTCTGTCTTCCTTATCACTCACTCTCTCTCTCTCTCTAGGAACCAACATCTACACTGAAATCAATGCATTTACTCAAAGAAATCAAATAGAATTAGAAATCGCCATCTACACTAAAATCAATGCATTTAGTGCAAAAAATCAAATAGGATTAGAAATCATCTACATTGAAATTAATTCATCTAGTGCAAGTAATCAAATATAATTATAAATCGACATCTAAATTGAAATCAACACATTCAGTGCAAGCAATCAAATTGTATTCGAAATCAACACCTACACTAAAATCAATGCATCTAGTGCAAGTAATAAAATATCATTAGAAATAAATATCTACACTAAAATCGATGCATCTAGTGAAAATAATCAAATAGGATTAGAAATCACCATCTCCACTTATATCAATCCATCTAGTGCGAGAAATATTCCTCCCTCTCTCCACCCTCCATCCATATCTATATCCCGCTCCATCTATTATTTTTTGTGGATCTATCTCACCCCCCTAAACACATGCGCTCTCATACTCCATATATATCCCTCTCTTCACCTTCCATCTACATCTCTATCTTCCCCTTCTCTCCCTCTCCCCCATTAATATCTCTCTTTCCTCCTTTTGTCCTCTCTCCCTCTCTCTCCATCTTCCTTATCACTCTCTCTCTCTCTCTATAGAAACCAAGATCTACACTGAAATCAATGCATTTAGTGCAAAAAATAAAATAGTATTAGAAATCATCTACATTGAAACCAATTCATCTAGTGTAAGTAATCAAATATAATTATAAATGGACATCTAAATTGAAATCAACAAATTCAGTGCAAGAAATCAAATTTTATTAGAAATCACCACCTACACTGAAATCACTGCATCTGGTGCAAGTAATCAAATATCATTAGAAATAAATATCTACACTAAAATCAATGCATATAGTGAAAATAATAAAATAGGATTATAAATCACCATCTCCACTTATATCAATCCATCTAGTGTGAGACATATTCTTCCCTCTCTCCACCCTCCATCCATATCTATATCCCCCTCCATCTCTTCTTTTTTGTCTCTCTATCTCACCCCCCAATTGAAAGCAGAGTGTGTAGCCATGAATTAAAATTTTTTATGGTATTAGTGCCACAGACCAAGGGTTTAAGAAATTTCGGGGTGTGACGGGATATTTTGGATGCAAACAGGGTTGAATCACCCCTGCCCAATCCACGAGAGCAAGGTATCTTGGCCATGTAGTATTAGTTGTCTGATTTATTCAGGCTGGAACTGCGAGTGCAGAATTTCGTCCTCCGCTGACATAATGAGTGATCCCTCCTTGCAATTCATTCCATTCATCAATCTACAACGTGGATCATGGCTGTGGGGATTGAGCACATATGTTAACAACACATGTTTCCAATTTGGAGTGGGAATTTGGTTTTAGTTTCTGAAGAAGGGTTTAAACTATGACAATGAGCACCTTGGAGTGTCGATAACTAGCCTAGATCCATCTAACTCTGGATCTATCATGTGCTGAGAGGAATCAAATCTCTTGAGGTGCAAACCTATTTTTTGAGTCCAAAAATTGAGGAAAGGTTTTCACCTCAAGAGATTTGGTCCCTCTCGGTGCATGATAGATCCATAGTTAGATGGATCTAGGTTGGTTCTAGTCAGAGGCATCAACATCACATTTTTCAGATTATTAAAATTTTTGTATATTTTTGAGATGTAAGATGGATCTAGGCCGGTTTCAGTCATGTGTTTCCAAGGAAAATCTAATAAAGATATGATTAATTTTATCAGTAATATGTAAATATATCAAATATTAATATAATCGTTTTAAATATGCTAAATATTTCTCAGATTAACTTGGTCATTTTAATTTAAATTTTTTTAGTTACCTTAGTTCGTTGAGAAGATAATTATTGTTAATAACTATAATGATGAAAAATGATGAAATATTTTTTTTAAGTGCAAAGTGACAATAATAGTGTTGAAAGATAGAAAAAGTGAATAATTAGAACATACTCATGTTATAATCAATCTCAAACTATTTTCTTCTACTATTCTTATTTCCTCCCTTGCTAGTTTTGTTATATTCTCATATCGATTATATGAAAAAGAAAATTTAAATCATAAACCATTTAAATCTTTAGCTTGATCTGTTGTAGTAAACATGATACCTTTTCTCTCTTGCTCTCCAATATTAATAGCTTAAATTACTATAACACAAAAATCAATCTACATTGTTAATAACTTTTTGTGCTTACACTAAAATCAATGCATATTGTTAATGCAATCAGTTTAATATTAATGTACCGTCAGATATCCAATTACATATAATCATAAATCAACATATACATCGAAATCAATGCATTTAATGCAAGAAATCAAATAATATTAGAAAATAACTTCTACATTGAAATCAATGCACCTAATGCAATCAATCAAATAAGATTAGAAACCAACATCTACACTGAAATCAATGCATTTACTCAAAGCAATCAAATAGGATTAGAAATCGCCATCTACACTTAAATCAATGCATTTAGTGCAAACAATCAAATAGTATTAGGAATAATCTACATTGAAATCAATGCATCTAGTGCAAGCAATCAAATATAATTATAAATTGAAGTCTAAATTGAAATCAACACATCTAATGCAAGAAATCAAATTAGGAATCATCACCTACACTAAAATCAATGCAACTAGTGCAAGTAATCATAGATCATTAGAAATAAATATCTACACTAAAATCGATGCATCTAGTGCAAATAATCAAATAGGATAATAAATCACCATCTCCACTTAAATCAATCCATCTAGTGCAAAAAATATTCTTCCCTCTCTCCACCCTCCATCCATATCTATATCCCCGTCCATCTCTTTTTTTTGTCTCTATCTCACCCCCCTAAACACACATGCTCTCGCACTCCATATATATCATTCTCTTTGTCGAGCATCCTCTCTCCCCATCTCTCTCTTCTTCCCTCTCTTCCCCTTCTCTCCCTCTCCTTCGCTAATATCTCTCTTTCCTCCTTTTGTCCTCTCTCTCTCTCTCCATCTTCCTTATCACTCACTCTCTCTCTCTCTCTCTCTAGGAACTAAAATCTACACTGAAATCAATGCATTTACTCAAAGAAATCAAATAGGATTAGAAATCTCCATCTACACTGAAATCAATGCATTTAGTGCAAACAATCAAATAGGAATAGAAATCATCTACATTGAAATTAATTCATCTAGTGCAAGTAATCAAATATAATTATAAATCGACATCTAAATTGAAATCAACACATTCAGTGCAAGCAATCAAATTGTATTTGAAATCACCACCTACACTAAAATCAATGCATCTAGTGCAAGTAATAAAATACCATTAGAAATAAATATCTACACTAAAATCAATGCATATAGTGAAAATTATCAAATAGGATTAGAAATCACCATCTCCACTTATATCTATCCATCTAGTGCGAGAAATATTCCTCCCTCTCTCCAACCTCCATCCATATCTATATCCTGCTCCATCTATTCTTTTTGGTCGATCTATCTCACCCCCCTAAACACATGCGCTCTCGTACTCCATATATATCAATATGTTTTTCAATCACCCCCTCTCCCCATCTCTCTCTTCTTCCCTCTCTTCACCTTCCATCTATATCTCTATCTTCCCCTTCTCTCCCTCTCCCCCATTAATATCTCTCTTTCCTCATTTTGTCCTCTCTCCCTCTCTCTCCATCTTCCTTATCACTCTCTCTCTCTCTCTCTAGAAACCAAGATCTACACTAAAATCAATGCATTTACTCAAATAAATCAAATAGGATTAGAAATCACCATCTACACTGAAATAAATGCATTTAGTGCAAACAATCAAGTGGGATTAGAAATCATGTACATTCAAAACAGTTCATCTAGTGCAAGTAATCAAATATAATTATAAATGGACATCTAAATTGAAATAAACAAATTTAGTGCAAGCAATAAATTGTATTAGAAATCATCACCTACACTAAAATCAATGCATCTAGTGCAAGTAATCAAATATCATTAGAAATAAATATCTACAGTAAAATCGATGCATATAGTGAAAATAATCAAATAGAATTATAAATCACCATCTCCACTTAAATCAATCCATCTAGTGTGAGACATATTCTTCCCTCTCTCCACCCTCCATCCATATCTATATCCCCCTCCATCTCTTATTTTTTGTCTCTCTTTCTCACTCCCCAATTGAAAGTAGAGTTTGCAGCCATGAATTCAAAATTTGTATGGTATTAGTGCCACAGACCAAGGGTTTAAGAAATTTCGGGGTGTGACGAGACATTTTGGATGCAAACAGGGTTGAATCACCCCTGTGCAATCCATGAGAGCCGAGGATCTCGGCCATGTAGTCTCAGTTGTCTAATTTATTTGGGCTGGAACTACGAGTGCAGATTCTTGTCATCCGCTGACATAATGAGTGATCCCCCCTTGCAACTCATTTCATTCATCAATCTACAACGTGGATCATGGCTGTGGGGATTGAGCACATATGTTAACAACACATGTTTCCAATTTGGAGTGGGAATTTGGTTTTATTTTATGACGAAGGGTTTAAAATATGACAACGAGCACCTTGGAGTGTCGATAACCATCCTAGATCCATCTAACTCTTGATCTATCATGCGCCGAGAGGGATGAAATCTCTCGAGGTGCAAACCTATTTTTTGAGTTCAAAACTTGAGGAAAGGTTTTCACCTCGAGATATTTGATCCTTCTCGACGCATGATAGATCCATAGTGTTGAAAATGCAGCAAGATGATGGAGCTTAGTGAAATGAAGTCGCCTTCACTAAGTGGGCCCACAGGCAAATTCTAGCGCAAAGTCTATTTTTAGACTATGTCTATTTTTAGACATATGTAGCATAGTCCAGGGGTTGCAGTATGTTATTCTTGGAGTATTGGTCATGTTCATAAAAATATATGGACCTCTATTTTTTGACCTATAGGTCGATAGGTCGATGTCTATTTTTAGACTACCTATCCTAAAAATAGGGAAGTCAAATATTATTTACCCTTAATAATATTTGGACTCTAAACAGCAGTTTACTCTCTTGGAGCACTTCAATTCGAGCCTTGGAAGTGGCTCATGCATCTGACAGAGGAATTACGCTATTCCTAAGGGTTTGGTGAGCACATGCATGGTTGAATTCAGTTAGGACTTCAGTGGCAGAAGTTTGGTGTAGTTAATGAGACAACTAGTGGAGTTGTGTTCGGTTTAACTTAGTTGAACTAGTTGAGATTAGTTTAACTAGCTAATCAACTAGTAATGAGTGGAGTGAATTAAATATTATTTAATTCATTAATTAGTAACTCATTATTCAACTCAAAAACACATCAGTTCACTACAGTGCATGGACAGTTCAGTGGAGACCAGTGAAAGAGGTAGATGAAAGGGTGGAGTTAGCTATCAGTGGCGACATCAGTTGTGCATGAGATTTGCACCACACTTGGAGGATTTTTCAATGACAATTGCGCAGTCAAGCCAAGGAGATTCGAACCTTGGATCTCTATATAGACAGGCCATGATTGTGCAATAGAGGCAAGGCAATTGGCGGTGAGTTTTGAACCAGTAACCTGTTCAAAACTGAGCTAGATTGTGGGTAACTGTATGAGAAAGTACCGAGTACTTGTGAGGAGTATTGTACTGAGTTTGTTACTTGATTTCTCCATTATAATATACACAATAGCTGCGGGGTTTTCAGCTATAAGCTTTCCCCATACATACTGTGTTAATGTGTATGATGATTTGATGTGTTATCGCTTGATTTTATTTCCGCATGTTTGATGATCTGAGTGGAAGAGATTATGTGTTGCATATAAATTCGAATTGTATGTGATCGGGATAGTCTCGGTGGATAATTGATCATTATTCAACAAATTTCTACATGGTATCAGAGCTATTGAAGTTTAGATTGATCATCACAGTGATTACAAACTTATTTCGGTAGACAGAGTCTGCATGCGGGCCAGGTAGCCTCCGGATTCATCTTTCTTCGGAAAGTGAAAGGTCTGGTAAATGCCCCTTGCAGTCAATCTCTGTGCTAGAAATAATTTGTTCCCACAGATCTAGAGCGGTTGAGCCTTGAGGTGGAATTCAAAATTTTGCAGCAGTTTTGTTTTCTTGGTGCCAGTGTTGAAAATGTCTTTCAACGGTTTGCGACTCGAATATGCTCTTGAAGGCAGTTCGAATTATGTTGCATGGAAGGATCGCATGGAGGCAGTATTAGAAGATAATGGGTTGAAGGAGTTCGTAGATATGGATGTCCAAAAGCCCACTGATCCTACTGAAGTCGAAGCCTGGCAAAAGAAGATGGTGAAATGTCGAAGGATCCTGTTGGAGGGCGTCAAGGATCATATTGTATCCAGCTTGCATGGAAAGGCTTCTCCATATTTAATGTGGAAAGCTTTGACGGATCTATTCCAGAGTAAGAGTGACCAAAGGAAGCTGGCGCTCAAAGATAAGCTCAGGAACATCAAGATGGAGAAAGGTGACAGTATCGCCAAATACCTCACGAAGTTCACTCAGTGCAGAGATGAGCTGGGAAGTGTGGGGGTGACTGTCGAAGACGAGGACATGGTCGACCTGGCTCTCCTTGGTCTTCCGAAGGCTTGGCATTCATATCAAGATAGTGTCAATGGTCGGGAGAAGCTGCCGGGATGGGAGCGCCTTTGGGCAGATCTCATGCGGGAGGAGATAAGGAGGACTACTCGAGATGGATCTTCATCAAAGGGAGCTGATGAAGAAAACTGCGCTTTGGTTGCCAAAGCAAAGAAGGGGAAGGGTAAGAAAAATTCTCATTCCGGTGCAAAGGGCAAGAAGCAGGATATGGCGAAAGTGAAGTGTTTTCACTGCCATGAGCACGGACATTATGCTACCAATTGTCCAAAGAAGAAGAAAAACAAGCAAGCGGGAAGATCTGCAGATGGAGAGGCTTTGGCTTCACAGTTCGAGCTTGAATTTTCACTGATCGCATGCTTGGTTTCAAGTGTGATGGGATCGGTGTGGTTCTTGGATAGCAGTGCGTCATTTCATATGACGGGAGATCGGGATTTGTTCTCAGATCTGGAGGACAAAGATTTGGGTGTGCACATCGAGATGGGCGATGATGATAGATACAGTGCGACTGGTATCGGTACCATATCCTTTTAGAGGGAGTCTGGTAAACCCTTTGTACTGAAGGATGTCATGCATGTACCTGGATTGAAGAAGAACTTGATCTCTGTGGCGATGTTGGAGGATAACGGGTATGATGTGGTCTTCAGCGAAGGAAAAGCCTTCCTGTGCAGTAAGACTACTGGAGAGACCCGGAAGATAGGGGTTTGAACCAAGAACCTTTATCAGTTGCAGGTAGATGACTGCGCAGCTATGACATGCAAGGCAGGAGAAGTGGTGAGCCGGGATGATGAGGGCGAACTGTTGCACAGGAGATTGGGCCACTTTCACCATGGAGCTTTGAAGATTCTGCAGCAGATTTCTACTGGGCTTCCTAAGGGCACCCTTGCGCAGTCAGATCAGTGCAAGGGGTGTACTTTAGGGAAGTATGTGAAAGCCACGTTTCACGAGAAGGATAGTCGCACCACAACGATCCTTGAGAGAGTTCACACAGACGTGTGTGGTCCTTTCTCAGTTGCTTCGACAGAAAAGCACAGGTATTATGTGATCTTTGTTGATGATTTCTCTCGGACGTGTTGGATCTTCTTCATGCAGAAGAAGAGTGATACATTCGCGAAGTTCTATGAGTTTAAAGCACTGGTCGAGAAGGAGTCGGGGAAGAAGGTGATTTCTCTAAGGAGTGATAACGGTGGTGATTTCATCTCGGCTGAATTCAAGGAATTCTGCAGCGCAGAAGGGATTCAGAGAGAGCTCATCGCACCCCATAACCCACAGCAGAACGGGGTGGCTGAGCGGAAGAACAGAACGATCGTGGGTGCTGCACGGGCGATGTTGCATGATCAGGGCCTACCCCTTCACTTGTGGGCTGAGGCATGCAATACAGCAGTGTATGTGCAGAACCGTTGTCCTCACAAGGTTCTTGGCATGAGTACACCGGAGGAGGCTTATTCTGGCAAGAGGCCTGATATTTCCCATTTGCGGATCTTTGGTTCTCCTGTCTACATGCATGTGATGAAGGATGCAAGAAGGAAGCTGGATCCAACTGCTGAGGTTGGAATGTTTGTGGGGTACACTGATACACCTCACAACTATCAGGTGTATTTGTCAGACAGTCGAAAGACTGTTGTGCGACTGGATATAAAATTTTAGGAGGAGAAAGCCATGCAGTGTTCACTTGAGAGGGAGCTACACTTGCATGTAGATGAGGAGCTGTTAGTTCCTAAGGAGGAGCTTCCAGATGTGGATCAGCCACAAGAGGATGTTCATTAGGTGGAAGAAACCACCCATGCAGCGCCAACCATCGAAGGGCGCATGCGCACTATAGAAGCTGAGCGACTGGCTCGAGATGCAGAGAAGGTTGTAGGACCACCTACAGCACAGTGCAAACAGAGGCAGTCACTGGATCGGTACACTGGATACATGGCTCTTGTGAGTCAATGTGTCATGACGGAGCCATCCTCTTTGGAGGAAGCTGTGGAGGAACCCGCATGGGTAGATGCCATGATCGAAGAATATGATTCGATCGTCAGAAATAGTGCATGGGAGATTGTCCCAAGACCGGTGGGGAAATCAGTGGTGGGTTCACGATGGATCTACAAAGTGAAGCAGGTGGCTGACGGGAGTGTGGAGAAGTACAAGGCGAGATTTGTCGCCCGTGGCTTTTCACAGATCGAGGGGATTGACTATGAGGAGACCTTTTCACCTGTCGCAAGGTACTCTTCCATACGAACAATCCTTGCTCTCTCAGCGCAGATGGGGTGGCACATTCATCAGATGGATGTGAAGACTGTGTTCCTCAATGGAGTCATTGAGGAGGAGGTGTACATAGAGCAGCCTGAAGGTTTCAAGATCTTCAGCAGTGAGTCGCATGTGTGCCGACTCAAGAGAGCACTGTACGGGCTGAAGCAAGCACCTCGTGCTTGGTACACTCGGATAGACAGCTACTTCACAGGGCTTGGATTCTCCAAGAGTGAGGCGGATCCAAACCTGTACCAGATTGTGGTGGAGGGGAAGCTGTTGATCATCGTACTGTATGTAGATGATCTGATTTTGACTGGCGATGAGCAGTTGATACTTTCATGCAAGGAGGATCTTGCACGAGAGTTTGAGATGAAGGACTTGGGCATCCTTCATTATTTCCTAGGATTGGAGATTTGGCAGCGCAGCGGAGGACTATTTGTTTCTCAGGGAAAATATGCTCGGGAGATTTTGGAGAGGTTCAACATGCAAGGCTGCAAGCTTGTTGACACTCCTCTTCCTGGTGGTTGGAGGAAGGAGGATGCTACTTGAGCGGAGGTAGTGGATGCCACTGTCTATCGACAGTTGGTGGGGTCGCTTATGTATTTGGTCAATACACGACCCGATATATGTTATGCTGTTAACCAGCTTTCACAAGCTATGGTTTAGCCTACCAAGCTCTTTAGGAAGGCAGGCAAGCATGTATTGAACTATATTAGAGGCACATTAGGATATGGTCTATGGTACAGACAGGAGGATGGAGCGAAGCATTCTGGCTTCACTGATGCAGATTGGGCAGGGAGCCCAACGGACCGGAAGAGCACTTCTGGAGGAGTTTTCAGCATTGGGTCGAGAGCAGTTTCCTGGTACAGTAGGAAGTAGAGATACGTGGCACTCAGTTCAGCAGAGGCCGAGTACATGGCAGCTAGCTTGGCTGCATGCGAGGCTATTTGGATGAGGAAGATCCTCGTTGGATTTTTCGGGTTGCATTTGGAGCCTACAGTGATCTACTGTGATAACCAGAGTTGCATTAAACTCTCGGCTAATCCAGTATTTCATGATAGGTCCAAACACATCGACATCAGGTACCATCATATCAGAGATTGTGTTCAACGGAGAATCATGATGCTTTCATATGTTCCCACGGAGGATCGGGATGCCGACATCCTGACGAAGGCGCTCACCAGGAGCAAGTTCGAATTCCACAGAGGCAGGATAGGGATTGCAGATAATCCATATCTTGCTGAGAGGGAGTGTTGAGAATGCAGCAAGATGATGGAGCTTAGTGAAATGAAGTCGCCTTCACTAAGTGGGCCGGCAGGCAAATTCTGGCGCAAAGTCTATTTTTAGACTATGTCTATTTTTAGACATATGGAGCATGGTCCAGGGGTTGCAGTATGTTATTCTTGGAGTATTGGTCATGTTGGTAAAAATAGATGGACCTCTATTTTTTGACCTATAGGTCAATAGTTCGATGTCTATTTCTAGACTGCCTATCCTAAAAATAGGGAAGTCAAATATTATTTACCCTTAATAATATTTGGACTCTAAACAGCAGTTTACTCTCTTGGAGCACTTCAGTTCGAGCCTTGGAAGTGGCTCATGCATCTGACAGAGGAATTACGCTATTCCTAAGGGTTTGGTGAGCACATGAATGGTTGAATTTAGTTAGGACTTTAGTGGCAGAAGTTTGGTGGAGTTAATGAGACAGCCAGTGGAGTTGTCTTCGGTTTAACTTAGTTGAACTAGTTGAGATTAGTTTAACTAGCTAATAAACTAGTAATGAGTGGAGTGAATTAAATATTATTTAATTCATTAATTAGTAACTCATTATTCAACTCAAGAACACATCAGTTCACTACAGTGCATGGACAGTTCAGTGGAGACCAGTGAAAGAGGCAGATGAAAGGGTGGAGTTAGCTATCAGTGGCGACATCAGTTGTGCATGAGATTTGCACCACACTTGGAGGAATTTCCCATGATGATTGCACTATCAAGCCAAGGAGATTCGAACCTTGGATCTCTATATAGACAGGCCTGGATTGCGCAATAGAGGCAAGGCAATTGGCGGTGAGTTTTGAACCAGTAACCTGTTCAAAACTGAGCTAGATTGTGTGTAACTTTATGAGAAAGTACTGAGTACTTGTGAGGAGTATTGTACTGAGTTTGTTACATGATTTCTCCATTATAATATACACAATAGCTGCAGGGTTTTCAGCTATAATATTTCCCCATACATACTGTGTTAATGTGTATGATGATTTGATGTGCTATCGCTTGTTTTATTTCTGCATGTGTGATGATCTGAGTGGAAGAGATTATGTGTTGCATATAAATTCGAATTGTATGTGATCAGGATAGTCTCGGTGGATAATTAATCATTATTCAGCAAATTTATACAAATAGTTAGATAGATCTAGGTTGGTTCCAGTCGGAGGAATCAACGTCACATTTTTCAGATTATTAAAATGTTTGCATATTTTTGAGATGTAAGATGGATCTAGGTTGGTTTCAGTCGTGTGCTACCAAGGAAAATGTATCAAATATATGATTAATTTTATCAGTAATATGTAAATATATCAAATATTAATATAATCATTTTAAATATGCTAAATATTTCTGAGATTAACTTGGTCATTTTAATTTTAAATTTTCTTAGTTACACTAGTTCGTTGAGAAGATAATTATTGTTAAGAACTATAATGATGAAAAATGATGAAATATTTTTTTTAAATGCAAAGTGACAATAATAGTGTTGAAAGATAGAAAATGTGAATAATAAGAACGTACTCATGTTACAATCAATCTCAAACTATTTTCTTCTACTATTCTTATTTCCTCCCTTGTTAGTTTTGCTATATTTTCATATCGATTATATGAAAAAGAAAATTTAAATCGTAAACCATTTAAATCTTTAGCTCGATCTGTTGTAGTAAACATGACACCTTTTCTCTCTTGCTCTCCAATATTAATAGCTTAAATTACTATAACACAAAAATCAATCTACATTGTTAATAAATTTTTGTGCTTACACTAAAATCAATGCATATTGTTAATCCAATCACTTTAATATTAAGTACCCTCATATATCCAATTACATCAAATCATAAATCAACATATACATTGAAATCAATGCATTTAATCCAAGAAATCAAATAATATTAGAAAATAACTTCTACATTGAAATCAATGCAGCTAATGAAATCAATAAAATAAGATTAGAAACCAACATCTACACTAAAATGAATGCATTTACTCAAAGCAATAATATATGATTAGAAATCGCTATCTACAATGAAATCAATGCATTTAGTGCAAACAATCAAATAGTATTAGGAATAATCTACACTGAAATCAATGCATCTAGTGCAAGCAATCAAATATAATTATAAATCGATGTCTAAATTGAAATCAACACATCCAATGAAAGCAATCAAATAGTATTAGGAATCATCACCTACACTGAAATCAATGCATCTAGTTCAAGTAATCATATATCATTAGAAATAAATATCTACACTAAAATCGATGCATCTAGTGAAAATAATCAGATAGGATTATAAATCACCATCTCCACTTAAATCAATCCATCTAGTGCAAAAAACATTCTTCCCTCTCTCCAACCTCCATCCATATCTATATCCCCATCCATATCTTTTTTTTTGTCTCTATCCCACCCCCCTAAACACACACGCTCTCGTACTCCATATATATCATTCTCTTTTTCGATCACCCTCTCTCCCCATCTCTCTCTTCTTCCCTCTCTTCCCCTTCTCTACCTCTCCCCCGCTAATATCTCTCTTTCCTCCTTTTGTCCTCTCTCTCTCTCCATCTTCCTTATCTTTCACTCTCTCTCTCTCTCTCTAGGAACCAACATCTACACTGAAATCAATGCATTTACTCAAAGAAATCAAATAGGAATAGAAATCTCCATCTACACTGAAATCAATGCATTTAATGCAAACAATCAAATAGGATTAGAAATCATCTACATTGAAATTAAGTCATATAGTGCAAGCAATAAAATATAATTATAAATCGACATCTAAATTGAAATCAACACATTCAGTGCAAGCAATCAAATTGTATTCGAAATCACCACCTACACTGAAATCAATGCATCTAGTGCAAGTAATAAAATATCATTAGAAATAAGTATCTACACTAAAATCGATGCATCTAGTGAAAATAATCAAATAGGATTAGAAATCACCATCTCCACTTATATCAATCCATCTAGTGCGAGAAATATTCCTCCCTCTCTCTACCCTCCATCCATATCTATATCCCGCTCCATCTATTCTTTTTTTCGGATCTATCTCACCCCCCTAAACACATGCGCTCTCGTACTCCATATATATCAATCTCTTTTTCAATCACCCCCTCTCCCCATCTCTCTCTTCTTCCCTCTCTTCACCTCCCATATATATCTCTATCTTCCCCTTCTCTCCCTCTCCCCCATTAATACCTCTCTTTCCTCCTTTTGTCCTCTCTCCCTCTCTCTGCATCTTCCTTATCACTCTCTTTCTCCCTCTCTAGAAACCAAGATCTACATTGAAATCAATGCATTTACTCAAATAAATCAAATAGGATTAGAAATCACCATCTACATTGAAATCAATGCATTTAGTGCGAACAATCAAATAGGATTAGCAATCATCTACATTGAAACCAATTCATCTAGTGCAAGTAATCAAATATAATTATAAATCGACATCTAAATTGAAATCAACAAATTCAGTGCTAGCAATCAAATTGTATTAGAAATCACCACCTACACTGAGATCAATGCATCTAGTGCAAGTAATCAAATATCAATGGAAATAAATATCTACACTAAAATCGATGCATATAGTGCAAATAATCAAATAGGATTATAAATCACCATCTCCACTTATATCAATCCATCTAGTGTGAGACATATTCTTCCCTCTCTCCACCCTCCGTCCATATCTATATCCCCCTCTTTTCTATCTCTCTATCTCACCCCCCAATTGAAAGCAGAGTTTGCAGCCATGAATTCAAAATTTGTATGGAATTAGTGCCACAGACCAAGGGTTTAAGAAATTTCAAGGTGTGAGGAGACATTTTGGATGCAAACAGGGTTGAATCACCCCTACGCAATCCAGAAGAGTCAGGGATCTTGGCCATGTAGTCTCAGTTGTCCGATTTATTCATGCTGGAACTGCGAGTGGAGATTCTCGTCCTCCACTAACATAATGAGTGATCCCCCCTTGCAATTCATTCCATTCATCAATCTACAATGTGGATCATGGCTGTGGGGATTGAGCACATATGTTAACAACACATGTTTCAAATTTGGAGCGGGAATTTGGTTTTAGTTTATGACGAAGGGTTTAAACTATGACAACGAGCACCTTGGAGTGTCGATAACCAGCCTAGATCCATCTAAATCTCGATCTATCATGTACCGAGAGGGATCAAATCTCTCGAGGTGCAAACCTATTTTTTGAGTGCAAAACATGAGGAAACTTTTTCACCTCGAGAGATTTGATCCCTCTCGGCGCATGATAGATCCATAGTTAGATGGATCTAGGTTAGTCCCAGTCGGAGGCATCAACGTCACATCTTACATCTCAAACTATTTTCTTCTACTATTCTTATTTCCTTCCTTGTTATTTTTGTTATATTTTCATATTGATTATATGAAAAAGAAAATTTAAATTGTAAACCATTTAAATCTTTAGCTCGATTTGTTGTAGTAAACATGATACCTTTTCTCTCTTGCTCTCCAATATTAATAGCTTAAATTACTATAACACAAAAATCAATCTACATTGTTAATAACTTTTTGTGCTTACACTAAAATCAATGCACATTGTTAATCCAATCACTTTAATATTAATGTACCGTCATATATCCAATTACATCAAATCATAAATCAACATATACATTGAAATCAATGCATTTAATGCAGAAATCGAGATAATAGTAACAAACATAACTTCTACATTGAAATCAATGCACCTAATGCGATCAATCAAAATAGATTAAAAACCAACATCTACAGCAATCAACCATTTACTCAAAGGAATCAAATAGGATTATAAATAGCCATCTACACTTAAATCAATGCATTTGGTGCAAACAATCAAATAATCAATGAAATCTCATCACACACTTAAATCTTCGCATACGGGTACAAGTAATCATATATCATTAGAAATCGAGATCTCAGGTAAATCGATGCAAATGAACGCAAATAATCAAATAGGATTAGAAATAACCATCTCCACTTATATCACTCCATCTAGTGCAAGAAATATCCCTCCCTCTCTCCACCCTCCATCCATATCTATATCCCCCTCCATCTATTAGTTTTTGGCTCTCTATCTCACCCCCATAAACACACATGCTATTGCGCTCCATATATATCGATCTCTTTGTTAATCACCCCCTCTACCCATCTCTCTCTTCTTCCCTCTCTTCAGCTTCCATCTATATCTCTATCTTCCCCTTATTTCCCTCTCCCCCGCTAATATTTCTCTTTCCTCCTTTTGTCCTCTCTCCCTCTCTCTCCATCTTCCTTATCACTCACTCTATCTCTCTCTAGAAACCAATATACACTGAAATCGATGCATTTACTCAAAGAAATAAAATAGGATTATAAATCGCCATCTACACTAAAATCAATGCACTTAGTGCAAAAAAAAAAAAAGGATTAGAAATAATCTACATTGAAATCATTGCATATAGTGCAAGTAAACAAATATAATTATAAATCGACATCTAAATTGAAATCAACAAATTCACTGCAAGAAATCAAATTGTATTATAAATCACCACCTACACTAAAATCAATGCATCTAGTGCAAGGAATCAAATATCACTAGAAATAAATATCTACACTAAAATCGATCCATATAGTGAAAATAATCCAAATAGGATTAAATCACCATCCTCACCTTATATCAATCCATCTATTGCGAGAAATATTCCTCCCTCTCACCTCCATCCATATCTATATCCCCCTCCATCTCTTCTTTTTTGTCTCTCTATCTCACCCCCTAAACACACACGCTCTTGCACTCCATATATATCAATCTCTTTGTCAATCACCCCCTCTCCCCATCTCTCTCTTCTTCCCTCTCTTCACCTTCCATCTATATATCTATCTTCCCCTTTTCTCCCTCTCCCCCGCTAATATCTCCCTTTCCTCATTTTGTCCTCTCTCCCTCTCTCTCCATCTTCCTTATCACTCACTCACTCTCTCTCTAGAAACCAGCATCTACACTGAAATCAATGCATTTACTCAAATAAATCAAATAGGATTAGAAATATCCATCTATATTGAAATCAATACATTTAGTGCAAACAATCAAACTAGAGACAAATATCTACAGACGGAAAATAGTCATCTAGTGCAAGCAATCAAATATAATTATAAATCGACGTTTAAATTGAAATCAACACATCCAGTGCAAGCAATCAAATAGTATTAGGAATCATCACCTACACAGAAATCAATGCATCTAGTGCAAGTAATCATATATCATTAGAAATAAATATCTACACTAAAATCGATGCATCTAGTGAAAATAATCAAATAGGATTATAAATCACCATCTCCACTTATATCAATCCATCTAGTGTGAGACATATTCTTCGCTCTCTCCACCCTCCATCCATATCTATATCCCCCTCCATCTCTTATTTTCTGTCTCTCTATCTCACTCCCCAATTGAAAGCAGAGTTTGTAGCCATGAATTCAAAATTTGTATGGTATTAGTGCCACAGACCAAGGGTTTAAGAAATTTCGGGGTGTGACGAGACATTTTGGATGAAAACAGGGTTGAATCACCCTTGCGCAATCCATGAGAGCCAAGAATATTGGCCATGTAGTCTGAGTTTTCCGATTTATTCTTGTTGGAACTACGAGCGGAGATTCTCGTCCTTCACTGACATAATGAGTCATCCCCCCTTGCAATTCATGTTTCCAATTTGGAGTGGGAATGTTTATGACGAAGGGTTTAAACTGTGACAATGAGCACCTTGGAGTGTCGATAACTAGGCTAGATCCATCTAACTCTCGATCTATCATGTGCCGAGAGGGATCAAATCTCTCGAGGTGAAAACCTATTTTTTGAGTGCAAAAATTGAGGAAAGGTTTGCACCTCGAGAGATTTTATCCCTCTCGGCGCATGATAGATCCAGAGTTAGATGGATCTAGGTTGGTTCCAGTGGGAGGCATCAACGTCACAGTTTTCAGATTATTAATTTTTTTGTATATTTTTGAGATGTAAGATGGATCTAGGCTGGTTTCAGTTGTGTGCTGCCAAGGAAAATCTATCAAAGATATGATTGATTTTATCAGTAATATGTAAATATATCAAATATTAATATAATCATTTTAATTTTAAATTTTATTAGTTACCTTAGTTCGTTGAGAAGATAATTATTGTTAATAACTATAATGATGAAAAATGGTGAAATATTTTTTATTTACAAGTGATAATAGTGTTGAAGATAGAAAATGTGAATAATAAGAATGTACTCATGTTACAATCCAATCTCAAACTATTTTCTTCTACTATTCTTATTTCCTCCTTGTTAGTTTTGTTATCTTTTCATATCGATTATATGAAAAGAAAATTTAAATCGTAAACCATTTAAATATTTAGCTCGAGTTGTTGTAGTAAACATGATGCCATGTCTCTCTTGCTCTCCAATATTAATAGGTTCAATTACTATAACAGAAAAATCAATGAACGTTGTCAATAAATTTTTGTGCTTACACTAAAATCAATGCATATTGTTAATCCAATCACTTTAAAATTAATGTACCGTCATATATCCAATTACATGAAATCATAAATCAACATATACATTGAAATCAATGCATTTAATGCAAGAAATCAAATAATATTAGAAAATAACTTCTACATTGAAACCAATGCACCTAATGCAAGCAATAAAATAAGATTAGAAACCAACATCTACACTGAAATTAATGCATTTACTCAAAGCAATCAAATAGGATTAGAAATCGCCATCTACACTGAAATCAATGCATTTAGTGCAAACAATCAAATAGGATTAGAAATAATATACATTGAAATTAATGCATCTAGTGCAAGCAATCATATACCATTATAAATTGACATCTAAATTGAAATCAACACATCGATGGCAATCAAATAGTATTAGGAATCATGACCTACACTGAAATCAATGCATCTAGTGCAAGTAATCAAATATCATTAGAAATAAATATCTACACTAAAATAGATGCATCTAGTGAAAATAATCAAATAGGATAATAAATCACCATCTCTACTTAAATCAATCCATCTAGTGCAAGAAATATTCTTTCCTCTCTCCACCCTCCACCCATATCCATATCCCCATCCATCTATTGTTTTTTGTCCCTCTATCTCACCCCCCTAAACAGACACACTATCGCACTCCATATATATCATTCTCTTTGTCAATCACCCCCTCTCCCCATCTCTCTCTTCTTCCCTCTCTTCACCTTCCATCTATGTATCTATCTTCCCCTTCTCTCCCTCTCCCCCGCTAATATTTCTCTTTCCTCCTTTTGTCCTCTCTCCCTTTCTCTCCATATTCCTTATCACTCACTCTCTCTCTCTCTCTCTCTCTCTCTCTTTAGGAACCAACATCTGCTAGAAATTAAATGCATTTGTAAAAATCAAATAGGATTAGAAATCGCCATCTACTGCCCGAAATCAATGCATTTAGTGCAAACAATCAAATAGGATTAGAAATCATACATTGAAATTAAGTCATCTAGTGCAAGTAATCAAATATAATTATAAATCGACATCTAAATTGAAATCAACACATTCGATGGCTGATAAGATGTATTCGAAATCACCACCTACACTGAAATCAATGCATCTAGTGCAAGTAATAAAATATCATTAGAAATAAATATCTACACTAAAATCGATGCATCTAGTGAAAACAATAAAATAGGATTAGAAATCACCATCTCCACTTATATGAATCCATCTAGTGCGAGAAATATTCCTCCCTCTCTCCACCCTCCATCCATATCTATATCCCGCTCCATCTATTCTTTTTCGTTGATCTATCTCACCCCCCTAAACACATGCGCTCTCTTACTCCATATATATCAATCTCTTTTTCAATCACCCCCTCTCCCCATCTCTCTCTTCTTCCCTCTCTTCACCTTCCATCTATATCCCGATCTTCCCCTTCCCTCCCTCTCCCCCATTAATATCTCTCTTTCCTCCTTTTGTCCTCTCTCTCTCTCTCTCCATCTTCTTTATCACACTCTCTCTCTCTCTCTAGAAACCAAGATCTACACTGAAATCAATGCATTTACTCAAATAAATCAAATAGGATTAGAAATCGCCATCTACACTGAAATCAATGCATTTAGTGCAAACAGTCAAATAGGATTAGAAATCATCTACACTGAAACCAATTCATCTAGTGCAAGTAATCAAATATAATTATAAATTTACATCTAAATTGAAATCAATAAATTCAGTGCAAGAAATCAAATTGTATTAGAAATCACCACCTACACTGAAATCAATGCATCTAGTGCAAGTAATCAAATATCATTAGAAATAAATATCTACACTAAAATCGATGCATATAGTGAAAATAATCAAATAGGATTATAAATTACCATCTCCACTTATATCAATCCATCTAGTGTGAGACATATTCTTCCCTTTCTCCACCCTCCATCCATATCTATATCCCCCTCCATCTCTTCTTTTATGTCTCTCTATCTCACCCCCCAATTGAAAGCAGAGTTTGCAGCCATGAATTCAAAATTTGTATGGTATTAGTGCCACAGACTAAGGGTTTAAGAAATTTTGGGGTGTGATGAGACATTTTGGATGCAAACAGGGTCTAATCACCCCTGAGAAATCCACAAGAGCCAGGGATCTTGGCTATGTAGTCTCAGTTGTGTGATTTATTCGGGTTGGAACTGTGAGTGGAGATTCTCATCCTCCGCTGACATAATGAGTGATCCCCCCTTGAAATTCATTCCATTCATCAATCTACAATGTGGATCATGGTTGTGGGGATTGAGCACATATGTTAACAACACATGTTTCTAATTTGGAGTGAGAATTTGGTTTTAGTTTATGACGAAGGGTTTAAACTATGACAACGAGCACCTTGGAGTGTCGATAACCAGCCTAGATCCATCTAACTCTTGATCTATCATGCGTCGAGAGGGATCAAATCTCTCGAGGTACAAACCTATTTTTTGAGTGAAAAACATGAGGAAAGGTTTTCACCTCGAGAGATTTGATCCCTCTCGGTGCATGATAGATCCATAGTTAGATGGATCTAGGCTGGTTTCAGTCGTGTGCTACCAAGGAAAATCTATCAAATATATGATTAATTTTATCAGTAATATGTAAATATATCAAATATTAATATAACCATTTTAAATATGCTAAATATTTCTGAGATTAACTTGGTCATTTTAATTTTAAATTTTCTTAGTTACCTTAGTTTTTTGAGAAGATAATTATTGTTAATAACTATAATGATGAAAAATGATGAAATATTTTTTTAAATGCAAAGTGACAACAATAGTGTTGAAAGATAGAAAATGTGAATAATAAGAACGTACTCATGTTACAATCAATCTCAAACTATTTTCTTCTACTATTCTTATTTCCTCCCTTGTTAGTTTTGTTATATTTTCACATCGATTATATGAAAAATAAAATTTAAATCGTAAACCATTTAAATCCTTAGATCGATCTGTTGTAGTAAACATGATACCTTTTCTCTCTTGATCTCCAATATTAATAGCTTAAATTACTATAACACAAAAATCAATCTACATTGTTAATAACTTTTTGTGCTTGCACTAAAATCAATGCATATTGTTAATCCAATCACTTTAATATTAATGTACCGTCATATATCCAATTACATCAAATCATAAATCAACATATACATTGAAATCAATGCATTTAATGCAAGAAATCATATAATATTAGAAAATAACTTCTAAATTGAAATCAATGCACCTAATGCAATCAATCAAATAAGATTAGAAACCAACATCTACACTGAAATCAATGCATCTAGTGCAAGTAATCATATATCATTAGAAATAAATATCTACACTAAAATCAATGCATCTAGTGCAAATAATCAAATAGGATTATAAATCACCATCTCCACTTAAATCAATCCATCTAGTGCAAAAAATATTCTTCCCTCTCTCTCTACTCCATCCATATCTATATGCCCATCCATCTCTTTTTTTTTGTCTCTATCTCACCCTCTAAACACACACGCTCTAGCACTCCATAGATATCATTCTCTTTATCGATCACCCTCTCTCCCCATCTCTCTCTTCTTCCCTCTCTTCCCCTTCTCTCCCTCTCCCTCGCTAATATCTCTCCTTCCTCCTTTTGTTCTCTCTCTCTCTCTCTCCATATTCCTTATCACTCTCTCTCTCTCTCTCTCTAGGAACCAACATCTACACTTAAATTAATGCATTTACTCAAAGAAATCAAATAGGATTAGAAATCGCCATCTACACTGAAATCAATGCATTTAGTAAAAAAGATCAAGTAGGATTAGAAAACATCTACATTGAAATTATGTCATCTAGTTCAAGTAATCAAATATAATTATAAATCGACATCTAAATTGAAATCAACACATTCAGTGCAAGAAATCAAATTGTATTCTAAATCACCACCTACACTGAAATCAATGCATGTAGTGCAAGTAATAAAATATCATTAGAAATAAATATCTACACTAAAATCGATGCATCTAGTGAAAATAATCAAATAGGATTAGAAATCACCATCTCCACTTATATCAATCCATCTAGCGCGAGAAATATTCCTCCCTCTCTCCACCCTCCATTGATCCAGGGTAAAATCTTGATACCGTTAACCAAGACCTTTTAATTCGGCTAATAAATAGAATTGCATTTAATTAAACACGTTAAAGAACTTAAATGAACAATTTTAGCTGTAAATAAGATCAGAAAAATGAACAAGATCAGAAATCATAAGAACATGTCGTTTGATGACGGAGTTCGTCCAGGAGGGACTACATCTCCGGGCCTCAGTGTCAAGATGGTGTAGGCCGCTGCATTATGTGCTGTAAGAAGAAGATGTACATGGATGTGCTTTCCTATGACATACAAGGAAAAATTGCCCTCACGCAGGAGTGGCTTGACTTCTTTAAGAGATGTTCTACTATGGAACTCTCATACATAAAGAAAGACTCCTATCAGTATGACCATAGCTGACATGTAGTAAATAAGAGTATCCCACCAATGCTGGCAAACAAGGGATCTCAACAATACACATATGAAAAAAGAGCATCCCGCCAATGTGGCATAAAAGGGACTCATTCATGACACAAATTCATAGCTGAAAGTACATCAAAAACAACACAAAGCAAGATCCCACAACTCATGTATCAACCGGGATCTGCAAGACATAATGCATCTCAATGAGAAATAAATGAAGAAGTACATGGAATACACATCATATACCTCATGCTGCCATTTGATGAAGGCTGAGCAACTCTACGGCGGAATCTGAAAACACCATCAATCTTGTGGTGTCGAGAAAGTGGAAAACGACTGCTCACATGTGCAAATCTGACACCGGCATAGTCCACTTCCAAAAGTGGCTAGAAAATCGAAAAATCAGATGCAGAAACTGAGCACGCCATCAGAATCGTGGCGCTGAGTAGTGCTGAAATGACATAAAATTTGTCCCATTTGGACAAAGTCAAAATTTTTCCCTCCTCAAAGTTGGCCTCAATCAGGGTTCTGCCTGCCTCTTTCTGGGCTCATGGTTCCATTGCACCTGCAATTAAAAAATCATAACTCTGAAATCTGTGCGCGCTCTCCCGCTCCTCCATGGCCTTGGGCGCACTGTGTAAATTCTGGGTTTAAATAGAAACTCGTGGGCGGAGTTAACAAAGAGATGGTTAGGCGGATTTGTTAAGGATCCACTTTGTTTGGGAGGAGGTAGGGTGGTCAAATCCCGACCCCTCCATAAAAAGGCCGAAACTCGTTTTCAAATTTTATCCGCATTACATTTTTAACTTGGGCGTTTGAACCGTATCTATTTCAAACCATCGTTTGATGTTGATGGGGTTGAACGTATATCTTATACGTTGTACTGTTGAGTTTTTTTAAAACATATATGCTGTTTGGATTGTGGCCGTTGGTTGGGCCGCCCATGGAGCGGGCCGGCCCTTGCGGCGGGGCAGGTTCGATTCCTGCCGGCCCATAATATGGTGCCATGTATATGTGGAGAGGGGGTCGACGGGGTTTGACCACCCGTCGCCCCTTTTTTAATATCACTTTTGTTTAATAAAATGAACTGGCCATTTTTGAAAATTCGGTTTTGGACTGTAGGGGTCATTTTAATCAGGCAAAAATTTCGCCTGGAATCTGGCCTGAGCTTTCCGGAATCCAGTGGCTGGAAAAAGTCCAATTTGTGTCCTCTTTAAGGCTGCCCAGTCACCAAGTCAGGCTGGAACTTTGACCGCTTATAACTTCTTCATACGGACTCAGAATTGAGTGCCGTCTGCACCGTTGGATTCAAAGTTACGAGACCTACAACTTGAACTTGGTTTGAGATATTTTTGAACACTTTAATTTTTGAGCCTTGTACTCAAGCCTCTTGTACCTGTACTTGATTATTCCACTTGGATCAAACCTCCCCACTGAGGAGCTTTTGGTCCTCCAAAAGCATCAAGCTTTACCTATCATCAACTATCTGCAAATGTCATTGAAAGGCGCATCCCCACATGACTCCTTCACCTGGCGTACTTCGGAATCAAGATGCAAAGCCATCATGTACAACTGCTACAATGTGATGTCTGAAAAGGCACATCCCTTGAAGACTCCTTCACCTTACGTACTTCAGAATCAAGATGCAAAGCCAACACCTGCAACTGTTGAAATGTAAATTTCTGAAAAGGCACATCCCATGAAGACTCCTTCACCTCACGTACTTCGGAATCGAGATGCAAAGCCAACACCTGCAACTGCTGAAATGCAAATGTCTGATAAGGCACATCCCATGAAGACTCCTTCACCTCACGTACTTCGGAATCGAGATGCAAAGCCAACACCTGCAACTGCTGAAATGCAAATGTCTGAAAAGGCGCATCCCTTAAAGACTCCTTCACTTCTGTCCTTCGTAATCGGAATGCCAACACCTGCCCAAAGCTGCAATGAACATTACATTCTCAATGTGACCAACAATGACCCAGATATTTCCATACTTGCCACGAGTTTATAACATGCACTCAGTGGTCAAGTTTACAGCAAAATGGAAATCATACATCAACAAAATTACAAGACCAGACCTCATCGTCGCATTTCGAAGTGATGGCAAAACTCCTCATCACTTTTACATGAAATAAATGCATCAGACGACTCATAGAACATGACCAAAAAAATAATCGTCACATCTTGAAGTGATGGCAACATATCATCACTTTTACATGAAAGAGATCTAACACACGACTTATAAAACAAGGCCAAAAAAAATGTCATGTCGCTTAAACGAGTGATGGAAACACATCATCACTTTCATAATAAAAATACGACAAAAGACTTACAAGCATGGCCATGACAAGCTTAACATCTCTAGAAAAAAACAATCTAGAAGAACCACTTCTCATTTATTAAAATGAGTGGATCATTTCCTTGTGACGAACTTGCTTGTCGATCAGCTCTTTCAACTGGTGTATGCATGGGCTCTTTGGCTTTATGGCGCTGCTCTGGATGAAGTTTCCAGCATGTGGCTCTTTGGTGGCCACTTCGGTCGCAATGGGTGCAAAAGTTCTTTTTCCTCCAAACCTGCTTAACTGATTTCTTTTCCTGTTGGGGAGAAGGCTTTTCGTGCCTCTTCCTTCTTTGTGCTGCCATCCTCTTCCAGCACTCAGAAATCACATGGTTATTTAAACCACAAAAATAACAAGTTTTACGATGCCATATTTTACGACTATGGTTATCGACATTCTTGTAATCAAAATGCACTCTGGAATAATGAGACTTAGTATACCTTCTGGGGTGGTCTCCGGTGCCATCATGATGATGGGAGCTCGCCTCGGTTCCTTCACTGCAACGTTCACTGCCGTGGAATGATGGCGAAGTGTCCCTATCATTCCTCTTCCTTGGAGAGTTCATCATTATCTGTTTGCCTTTGATGTCCTTCGAACATCCTTCACCATTGTACCCCAAACCTGCATAACGAGGTCGTTGCACAACCTCCAAAGGTTCGGTTATGCCTTGGCCACGAATGCCAAGTCCTCCTCCTCTGTACCCCATTTTAGTGAGGAGCCTCATGCCGATACCTGTGATTGGTATCTCCACACTTCCAACTGAAATGACATCATGTGAAGAAACTGAAGAAAAATCAACACTATTTACCTTAGGTGTTGATTGCGAAACAGATGAAGAAAGTTGTTGTAAGCCTTCGTCGCGCTTCACTTCTGTCACTGCCTCTGACACGGCTTGTAGCTGAAGCTGCATCTGCTGCATCTCCTCCTTCTCTTTCTATAGGAATGCTTTTAAGGCATCATGATCTCTCTAAAGAGTTTCGTTGTTGCATTTCAAATATTCCCACGCCTCTGTCATGGTTTGCAACTGAAGCTGCAACTGCTGCTTCTCCTCCTTCTCTTCATGTAGGAACACCTTCAAGGCATCATGATCTGCTTGCAGAATTTCATTGTTGCACTTCCAATCTTCCCACGCTTCTGTTGTGGCTTGCAACTGAAGCTGCAACTGTTGTTTGTCCTCCTTCTCTTTGTGTAGGAGAATCTTCAATTCTTCGTTCTCTGCTGCTTGTTTTTCGTAAGCCTCGTACAATATGTCCGCTTTCTCGGACACCCTGAGCATGGTTTCATACATGTCCTTGACACTTTCCATGGCTCAACTCAGCAAACGTCCAATGTTCACGCCTGCAATCCAATCAGCAAGAATACCTGCTCCGATACCACTTGATCCAGGGTAAAATCTTGATACCCTTAACCAAGACCTTTTAATTCGGCTAATAAATAGAATTGCATTTAATTAAAGACGTTAAAGAACTTAAATGAGAAATTTTAGCTGTAAATAAGAGGGCATAAATGAACAAGATCAGAAATCATAAGAACATGTCGTTTGATGACGGAGTTCGTCCAGGAGGGACTACATCTCCGGGCCTCAGTGTCAAGATGGTGTAGGCCGCTGCATTATGTGTTGTAAGAAGAAGATGTACATGGATGTGCTTTCCTATGACATACAAGGAAAAATTGCCCTCATGCAGGAGTGGCTTGACTTCTTTAAGAGATGTTCTACTATGGAACTCTCATACATAAAGAAAGACTCCTATCAGTATGACCATAGCTGACATGTAGTAAATAAGAGTATCCCACCAATGCTGGAAAACAAGGTATCTCAACAATACACATATGAAAAAAGAGCATCCCGCCAATGTGGCATAAAAGGGACTCATTAATGACACAAATTCATAGCTGAAAGTACATCAAAAACAACACAAAGCAAGATCCCACAACTCATGTATCAACTGGGATCTGCAAGACATAATGCATCTCAACGAGAAATAAATGAAGAATTACATGGAATACACATCATATACCTCATGCTACCATTTGATGAAGGCTGAGAAGCTCTGCGGCAGAATCTGAAAACACCATCAATCTTGTGGCGTCGAGAAAATATAAAACGACTGCTCACATGTGCAAATCTGACACCGGCATAGTCCACTTCCAAAAGTGGTTGGAAAATCGAAAACTCAGATGAAGAAACTGAGCACACCATCAGACTCGTGGCGCTGAGTAGTGCTGAAATGACATAAAATTTGTCCCATTTGGACAAAGTCAAAATTGTTCCCTCCTCAAAGTTGGCCTCAATCAGGGTTCCGCCTGCCTCTTTCTGGGCTCATGGTTCCATTGCACCTGCAATTAAAAAATTATAACTCTGAAATCTGTGCGTGCTCTCCCGCTCCTCCATGGCCTTGGGCGCACTGTGTAAATTCTGGGTTTAAATAGAAACTCGTGGGCGGAGTTAACAAAGAGATGGTTAGGCGGATTGGTTAAGGATCCACTTTGTTTGGGAGGAGGTCGGGTGGTCAAATCCCGACCCCTCCATAAAAAGGCCGAAACTCATTTTCAAATTTTATCCACATTACATTTTTAACTTGGGCATTTGAACCATATCTATTTTAAACCATCGTTTGATGTTGATGGGGTTGAACGTATATCTTATATGTTGTACTGTTGAGTTTTTTTAAAACATATATGCTGTTTGGATTGTGGCCGTTGGTTGGGCCGCCCGTGGAGCGGGCCGGCCCTTGCGGCCAGTCAGGTTCGATTCCTGCCGGCCCATAATATGGTGCCATGTATATGTGGAGAGGGGGTCGACGGGGTTTGACCACCCGTCGCCCCTTTTTTAATATCACTTTTGTTTAATAAAATGAACTGGCCATTTTTGAAAATTCGGTTTTGGACTGTAGGGGTCATTTTAATCAGGCGAAAATTTCACCCAGAATCTGGCCTAAGCTTGTCGGAATCCAGTGGCTGGAAAAAGTCCAATTTGTGTCCTCTTTAAGGCTGCCCAGTCACCAAGTCAAGCTGGAACTTTGACCGCTTATAACTTCTTCATACGGACTCGGAATTGAGTGCCGTCTGCACCGTTGGATTCAAAATTACGAGACCTACAACTTGAACTTGGTTTGAGATATTTTTGAACACTTTAATTTTTGAGCCTTGTACTCAAGCCTCTTGTACCTGTACTTGATTATTCCACCTGGATCAAACCTCCCCACTGAGGAGCTTTTGGTCCTCCAAAAGCATCAAGCTTTACGTATCATCAACTATCTGTAACTGTCATTGAAAGGCGCATCCCCACATGACTCCTTCACCTGGCGTACGTCGGAATCAAGATGCAAAGCCATCATGTACAACTGCTACAATGTGATGTTTAAAAAGCCACATCCCTTGAAGACTCCTTCACCTTACGTACTTCAGAATCAAGATGCAAAGCCAACACATGCAACTGCTGAAATGCAAATGTCTGAAAAGGCACATCCCATGAAGACTCCTTCACCTCACGTACTTCAGAATCGAGATGCAAAGCCAACACCTGCAACTGCTGAAATGCAAATGTCTAAAAAGACACATCCCATGAAGATTCCTTCACCTCACGTACTTCGGAATCGAGATGCAAAGCCAACACCTGCAACTGCTGAAATGCAAATGTCTGAAAAGACACATCCCATGAAGACTCCTTCACTTCTATCCTTCGGAATCGGAATGCCAACACCTGCCTAAAGCTGCAATGAACCTTACATTCTCAATGTGACCAATAATGACCCAGATGTTTCCATACTTGCCACGAGTTTATAACATGTACTCGGTGGTCAAGCTTACAGCAAAATGGAAATCATACATCAACACAATTACAAGACCAGACCTCATCGTCGCATTTCGAAGTGATGGCAAAACTCCTCATCACTTTTACATGAAATAAATGCATCAGATGACTCATAGAACATGACCAAAAAAATAATCGTCACATCTTGAAGTGATGGCAACATATCATCACTTTTACATGAAAGAGATCTAACACACGACTTATAAAACAAGGCCAGAAAAAATGTCATGTCGCTTAAACGAGTGATGGAAACACATCATCACTTTCATAATAAAAATGCGACAAAAGACTTACAAGCATGGCCATGACAAGCTTAACATCTCTAGAAAAAGACAATCTAGAAGAAACACTTCTCATTTATTAAAATGAGTGGATCATTTCCTTGTGGCGAACTTGCTTGTCGATCAGCTTTTCAACTGGTGTATGCATGGGCTCTTTGGCTTTATGGCACTGCTCTGGATGAAGTTTCCAGCATGTGGCTCTTTGGTGGCCACTTCGGTCGCAATGGGTGCAAAAGTTATTTTTCCTCCAAACCTGCTTAACTGATTTCTTTTCCTGTTGGGAAGAAGGCTTTTCGTGCCTCTTCCTTCTTTGTGCTGCCATCCTCTTCCAGCACTTAGAAATCACATGGTTATTTAAACCACAAAAATAACAAGTTTTACGATGCCATATTTTACGACCATGGTTATCGACATTCTTGTAATCAAAATGCACTCTGGAATAATGAGATTTAGTATACCTTCTGGGGTGGTCTCTGGTGCACTCATGATGATGGGAGTTCGCCTCGGTTCCTTCACTGCAACGTGCACTGCCATGGAATGATGGCGAAGTGTCCCTATCATTCCTCTTCCTTGGGGAGTTCATCAGTATCTATTTGCCCTTGATGTCCTTCGAACATCCTTCACCATTGTACCCCAAACCTGCATAACGAGGTCATTGCACAACCTCCAAAGGTTTGCTTATGCCTTGGCCACGAATGCCAAGTCCTCCTCCTCTGTACCCCATTTTAGTGAGGAGCCTCATGCCGGTACCTGTGATTGGTATCTCCACACTTCCAACTGAAATGACATCATGTGAAGAAACTGAAGAAAAATCAACACTATTTACCTTAGGTGTTGATTCTTGAAACGAATGAAAAGCATTGTAAACCTTGTGCTGCTTCACTACAATCACGCCCTCGACACGGCTGTAGCTGAAGTTGCA
Source organism: Pinus albicaulis (assembly GCA_034641835.2). Taxonomy (NCBI): domain Eukaryota; kingdom Viridiplantae; phylum Streptophyta; class Pinopsida; order Pinales; family Pinaceae; genus Pinus; species Pinus albicaulis. The sequence goes on along the minus strand of CM076582.1, from coordinate 847,921,279 downwards.
TCTGCTTGCATATCCTCCTTCTCTTTCTGGCAGACTCCTTTCACCGACATCATGATCTCTCTGAAGAGTTTCGTTGTTGCATTTCAAATCTTCCCACTTCTCTGATAGGTAACTGTGGCTACTATTTCTTCTCCTCCTTCTCTTCATGGAATGCCTTCAGCATGTAATCTGCTCTAACGAATTTCTTATTGCTTCCAAATCTTTAACTCTTACATTTCGTTTGCAAGGCGGAACTGCCCAGCTGATTGTTTTCTCCTCCTCTTGTAACCAGGAGGTCTTGAATTCTTGATCTCTTGCTTTTTTTTATTAACTTCCTTATATTATGTCCTTTCTTGTTCCCCAGGCATAGTTCTTGTATACTTGGAAAACAACTAGCTCAACTCGGCCAAACGTCAATGTTCTTTTACAATCCAATCAGCAAGAATACCTGCTCCGATACCACTTGATCCAGGGTAAAATCTTGATACCCTTAACCAAGACCTTTTAATTCGGCTAATAAATAGAATTGCATTTAATTAAAGACGTTAAAGAACTTAAATGAAAAATTTTAGCTGTAAATAAGAGGGCATAAATGAACAAGATCAGAAATCATAAGAACATGTTGTTTGATGACGGAGTTCGTCCAGGAGGGACTACATCTCCGGGCCTCAGTGTCAAGATGGTGTAGGCCGCTGCATTATGTGCTGTAAGAAGAAGATGTACATGGATGTGCTTTCCTATGACATACAAGGAAAAATTTCCCTCACGCAGGAGTGGCTTGACTTCTTTAAGAGATGTTCTACTATGGAACTCTCATACATAAAGAAAGACTCCTATCAGTATGACCATAGTTGACATGTAGTAAATAAGAGTATCCCACCAATGATGGAAAACAAGGGATCTAAACAATACACATATGAAAAAAGAGCATCCCGCCAATGTGGCATAAAAGGGACTCATTCATGACACAAATTCATATCTGAAAGTACATCAAAAACAACACAAAGCAAGATCCCACAACTCATGTATCAACCGGGATCTGCAAGACATAATGCATCTCAACGAGAAATAAATGAAGAAGTACATGGAATACACATCATATACCTCATGCTACCATTTGATGAAGGCTGAGCAGCTCTGTGGCAGAATCTGAAAACACCATCAATCTTGTGGCGTCGAGAAAGTGGAAAACGACTGATCACATGTGCAAATCTAACACCGGCATAGTCCACTTCCAAAAGTGGCTGGAAAATCGAAAGCTCAGATGCAGAAACTGAGCACGCCATCAGACTCGTGGTGCTGAGTAGTGCTGAAACGACATAAAATTTGTCCCATTTGGACAAAGTCAAAATTTTGCCTTCCTCAAAGTTGGCCTCAATCAGGGTTCCACCTGCCTCTTTCTGGGCTCATGGTTCCATTGCACCTGCAATTAAAAATCATAACTCTGAAATCTGTGGGTGCTCTCCCACTCCTCCATGGCCTTGGGCGCACTGTGTAAATTCTGGGTTTAAATAGAAACTCATGGGCGGAGTTAACAAAGAGATCGTTAGGCGGATTGGTTAAGGATCCACTTTGTTTGGGAGGAGGTCGGGTGGTCAAATCCCGACCCCTCCATAAAAAGGCCGAAACTCGTTTTCAAATTTTATCCGCATTACATTTTTAACTTCGGCGTTTGAACCGTATCTATTTTAAACCATTGTTTGATGTTGACGGGGTTGAACGTATATCTTATACGTTGTACTGTTGAGTTTTTTTAAAACATATATGACGTTTGGATTGTGGCCGTTGGTTGGGCCGCCCATGGAGTGGGCCGGCCCTTGCGGCCTGACAGGTTCGATTCCTGCCGGCCCATAATATGGTGCCATGTATATGTGGAGAGGGGTTCGACGGGGTTTGACCACCCGTCGCCCCTTTTTTAATATCACTTTTGTTTAATAAAACGAACTGGCTATTTTTGAAAATTCGGTTTTGGACTGTAGGGGTCATTTTAATCAGGCGACAATTTCACCCGGAATCTGGCCTGAGCTTGCCGGAATCCAGTGGCCGGAAAAAGTCCAATTTGTGTCCTCTTTAAGGCTGCCCAGTCACCAAGTCAAGCTGGAACTTTGACCGCTTATAACTTCTTCATACGGACTCAGAATTGAGTGTCGTATGCACCGTTGGATTCAAAATTACGAGACCTACAACTTGAACTTGGTTTGAGATATTTTTGAACACTTTAATTTTTGAGCCTTGTACTCAAGCCTCTTATACCTGTACTTGATTATTCCACCTAGATCATCCATCCGTATCTATATCCCACTCCATCTATTCTTTTTGGTTGATCTATTTCACCCCACTAAACACATGTGCTCTCGTACTCCATATATATCAATCTCTTTTTCAATCACCCCCTCTCCCCATCTCTCTCTTATTCCCTCTCTTCACCTTCCATCTATATCTCTATCTTCCCCTTCTCTCCCTCTCCCCCATTAATATCTCTCTTTCCTCCTTTTGTCCTCTCTCCCTCTCTCTCCATCTTCCTTATCACACACACACTCTCTCTCTCTAGAAACCAAGATCTACACTGAAGTCAATGCATTTACTCAAATAAATCAAATAGGATTAGAAATAGCCATCTACACTGAAATCAATGCATTCAGTGCAAAAAATCAAATATAATTATAAATTGACATCTGAATTGAAATGAACAAATTCAGTGGAAGCAATCAAATTGTATTAGAAATCACCACCTACACTGAAATAAATGCATCTAGTTCAAGAAATCAAATATCATTATAAATAAATATCTACCCTAAAATCGATGCATATAGTGCAAATAATCAAATAGGATTATAAATCACCATCTCCACTTATATCAATCCATCTAGTGTGAGAAATATTCTTCCCTCTCTCCACCCTCCATCCATATCTATATCCCCCTCGATCTCTTCTTTTCTGTCTCTCTATCGCACCCCCCTAAACACACACACTCTTGCACATATATATCAATCTCTTTGTCAATCCCCTCCTCTCCCCATCTCTCTCTTCTTCCCTCTCTTCACCTTCCATCTATATCTCTATCTTCCCCCTCTCTCCCTCTCTCTCTATCTTCCTTATCAATCACTCACACTCTCTCTCTCCACCTTTCTCTCTCTATTTCTTTCTTCTTACCTCTCTCCTCCTCCCCCTCCAAGTCCATCTCTCTTTCCCTCCCTCTCTTCACTCTCTCACATCCTCTCTCTTCCTTCCTCTCTCTCCCTTTCTCTCGCATCTCTCTCTCCCTCTCTCTCTCTCTTCACCCACCAACTATGTTACTATATCCCTCCCTCTCTCCTTATATCTCCTTCTCCCCCCTTATCTCCATCTCTCCTTATTTTTCTTTTTATCTCAGCCCCAAACATACACGCTCTCTCTTTGTCTCTCCCTTGTCAGTCCTTCTCTCTCTCCACTTCTCACTCTCTATATTTATTATTTCCTACATCTCTCCCCCTCGAACTCCATCTCTCTTATCTATCCCTCTCTCCTCCTCTCTCTCAAGTCCTCTCTCTCGTCCTTCCTCTCTCTCTCTCCCCTAAATCCCTCTCTCTTTCATGATATCTCTCTCTCTCTCTCTCACTCTCTCTCCAATAATCTCTTTTCACCCATCTCTCTCATCCTCTCTCTCATCCTTCCTCTCTCTCCCTTTCTCTCCCACCTCTCTCTCTCTCTTTTCCCTCCAATCCTCTCTCTTCCCCCATCTCTCTCTCTCTCTCTAATCCTCTCTCTTCCCCCATCCCTTTCTTTCTCTCTCTCTTTCCATCCCTCTCTCTCTCCAACTACATTACTATATCCCTCCCTCTCTCCTTCTCACTTCTTCTCTCCCCCCTTCTTTCCATACATCTTACTTTGTCTCTTTATCTCACCCCTAAACATACACACTCTCTCTCCATCTCTCCCTTATCACTCTCTCTCTCTCTTTTTTCTTAGTTATGTAAACTAATGAACATAAATATTCATAAATATAAAGCAGATTATGGAGTAAATATGAAAAGAGGTTTTATTTTCTTACCATACCTCTAGTTTATTTATATTTTTATTTATTTACCATACCCCTTTTCTTTACTATGGTATTTGGCGCATAGGCTTATTATATAATTAGATTTTTATTTATAATCCTATTCGATATATTGTTATTTATTTACCTTACCTCTTTATGCCTCTTTTATATTTGTTTATTTATTTACAATACTTGTTTCTACCTCTTTTATATTTATTTATTTACCCATGGTATTTCACCCATGGTATCAATATTAATTTGTCCCATGGTATTCGTCCCATAGGCTTCATCTAAATAAAACCTATTTTAAATTTTTTTTTAAAATATAAAAAGGTTTATGGAATAAATATAAAAAGAATTTTTATTTATTTACCATACATCTAGTTTATATATTTTTTTATTTATTTACCATAGCTCTGGAGTAAGTATAAATTCATTTTACAAATATTTAATTAAAAGAAATATTAAAAGATTTTGGATTTTGATTTTTTGTGTTGAATTAACTCTTTTCCTTTGATTTAGGAAATGGTATTGACTTTAGTAAAGAGTAAAGATGTTTAAAATTTTACTTAATTTGGAAATTCAATGTGGTAATTTTTTTTTGTTAAAGGTAAATTTATGATCCATTCAAATTCATGTATATAATTTACTATCCATTAAAATTATATAAATAATATATAATTGTATTAGAAATTGATATATGTTCTAGCACAATGAAATTTTTATTTTTTATTTTTTATTTTAATTTAAAACTTAAGCCGACATTTTGTATGAGGACGTGACCCACCTGACATCGGGGTCATATCGGGCTGTAGATACGCCTCTCGACGCAATGACATCGGGGTCATATTGGGCTGTAGATGCGCCTCTCGGCGCAACAAGTGGAGAGAAAAGTTTGGATCCCGTGGAAAAGAAAAGGGACCATGGGCTTAGCTAAAAAGTCTTAAGTCCCACAAACAAGCTAAAAAATTTCATATCACATCATTATTATAGTTAACATTAAAATAATTCTCATAACTATATATATATATAATTTATTTACATACACACAAGTGTTGCATTTTCTTTCTCAATGTGCAAGAAATCAGCACTCAGGTTGGGTACGTCAAACTGTGATTATTCAAAGTGATTCAAGCACCAGAGGCTAATCCCCGAGTACAAAGTTGCAAGGTACGTGTGATAGGCTACGGTCACTATTTCTAGAATATACACTGTACCATCCGGCAGATTGATTTGATGAGATTCATGTGGCTGAATCCAGCCGACTCTTGTGCTGCTGAATTGAATAATCCGTTCAAACAGAAGCATCTAAATAAGGAATATTACTGGTGAAGCCGAATCCCCCTACCATTCAATTGAGAGAGATATCTTGATTGAAGGTGACATAAGTCAATGGTTAGTCATTTTGTGATAATTCAATAATTAGGGGCTAATTCCAAAATCCCAAAGGGTATGTGATAAATTGCAACAATCGTTGTGTGTAAGTTGTTATTACCTTCATGATAACATTATATATTTATAGCATAACCACTCCTATTTTTACATTTTTCGAGATTATTCTCACAATTTTGAGATGAATTAATTAATTTAAATAATTTGTTCCATTTTTGTATCGAATTATTTTAAAAAGTATAAGAATAATACATAATTTTGAGAATGAAAATATAAGGTTTTTTTTTTTAACTTTCAATTATTTTATTTCTTTTTAAAATTATATAAATTATGTTTCCTCTAATGAATATGGAAATATTTTATTTATGAATGAGAATGAGACAAATATTTTTACCACAGTTTCTTGAAATTACTTTGTAATATCAACAACAAATCTATGAAGCACAATAAAAACGAAATTTTTTTTTTTTGCTAAATTGTGCTAATTCTATTATATAAACATAGAGTTACAAAACTGCCACGGTTCAGCTGAGGGAGCCTGAAAACGGGCTTGATATCCAAGTTCTATCTAGATACTGAACTGCCCATAGCGGGAAACCAGTTCCTTTAAAAGTAATTACACCGCCCTTGAGATGGGAAACCGGTGAAGAGTCAATTACATTCAGCATAAAAAAACTATAGAAAGACATAACTGGCATGCAACTGTTGCTGCTATGGACCACCAATAGAACCAATATTTTTGCAAAAAAGTCAAGAGCAGAAGTCATACTGGTCCTCGACATTGCAGAGTAAAAGCACTTAGGTTGGAGCTGGCTGCTCCTCTTCAATTCGACAGCCATAGAGATCCTCCGGTTCTTCATCAGCATTCTTGGCTCCGTCTCTGCCTGGCAGGTCCGCTCCCACTTGCAAGAGAATATGGTCCATGGAGGAATGAGCAGAAACAGGGGGTTCGCTAGGACCAACAGTGGGAGAGGCAGTCGGGTTGGGGATGGGAACGAAAGGAGCAGGCGCAGGTCCAGAAATTGGAGGAGAATGGATGGTGGCTTCTTCACGCAAGGTGAAAGTTATGAAAGTAGTAATAGAAGGGCGATTGAAGGCACTATCGAAACGAAGCTTGACACGTTGCGAGGTTTGCCTTAGAATGTGGCTGCCAGGGAGATGAGGGACGAAGGAAGTAGGGCTCGGGGGCGTGCACAGAGGAGGAGCAGGGGTATGACTGCCATGAAGGAGACCATGAGGGTCAATGCAGATCGGAGCAGAGCATCTTTCAGAAGGCTCATTGGAGAAATCGTCGTCAGAACTGATGGGAGGCCGCTCGCTCATAGACCTGCCCTGAGAGGCGTCGCGTCGACAGGTCATCTGCTGCCTAAGCCTAGGCATGGTGATATTCTCAGAGTGAGCAGATGAAGAGCTGGAGGGAGCTGTAGGAACAGGAGAAAATCGACCAAAAACAACGGGAGAAACCTGAGAATTGAAATTGGAAAGACAGAAATTGCTATGCGTGTAATGAAAGCCAAGGATGGTTTCCAGGCAGCTGAGCAGAGAACATCAGTGACCAGTGGTTGTGCGTTCGCATGGCGTAGCACAACCTCCCAGGCATAGAGTGTGCAGAGGCTACAGAGCTCGATTGACAGAGCCGAAGTGATCCGAAGAGCGTGAGCAGGCATCCATATGGTGTCGTTTGCTCAGACCAAGGAGGAGAGGGTGACGGCGCTGCGGATTAAATGCTCGGAGCGGAGGTGTATTGATGGCCATATTAATGGCGCCATGGGGGGCCATGTGGCCACCCCAAGTGAGGCGCTTTGGGAGATGGCCCGGGCCATGTGTCCCGTTACAACTTCTAGACATCCGCATTCGGAGAATAAAAATGAAATTATTAATATTTTTAATATTTTTAATTAAAAATATACAAATTTATATATATTGAAAATGAAATATATATCATCTTGTTTGATACTAACATATAATTTTTCTAGAAAATAATTTCATTTTATATCTACTAGTTAATATATCTATAAAACAGTATGAACTTTTGTGCCTATTTTAATAGTTGCTTATTATTCTAGTCTTATCACATTGATCATAATAGATCAACATGTTTAAAGAATTAAACTTAAAATGAAAAGGATCGAAAATATTTTCCACATAATTTGAGCTAAACCCAAAAAAAAACCTTTAAATATTTTTAATGTAAATACATTGTGTAAAGAAAAATGATAAATATTCCATGTGAGTGGAACCATAAAAACATAAATGACATAAAAACAAAGCATTAGTCCAAAACATTGCCAATTATAAAAGATTACATCATAATTATGACTAAACCTTCTTAACTTTATGTGATTTTTTTTTTATATTTGTAATGATAAATCAAAATTTTTTGGGATATGGAGATCCATAAGGAGTTAGTGTTGTAGACTATATAATTCAACAAATAAGAAAAATTTATTAGATGGATAATTGGGTTCTAAAATCTCTTTATAGGCTCAATTTCTTAACAATCATGATGGTTAAGGATAAAAGAAAAAAATATAACAACTAAAAGTCATACAAAAAGGTTAAACTATTCAATCAAGTTGTTAAAGAAAAATTGAATATGTCACTTGGAATATATGCGATTCACGTCTAGACGAAGCATTTTTTTTTTTAACAAAGTTCATAGCATAGCAAAAAGAAAAATCTGTCAATGATGGTAAAAGTAGACCTATTTTTATATATGAGGACATATTAAAGGAATGAAAACAACGTTTACGTAAAGTATTTTTACGAAACAAAACTTGATTTAATTTCAAGAAATCATTTTAAAAATAGAAAATATTTATGTTGTGAAAGGTATAAAATATTTACATTTAAATTATACAACATAAATATCTTAGAAAAATAAATAGATTTTATATTTTTTAATGAAAAAAATAGAATTTATGAAAAATCCATAACTTCAAACATCAAATACAACTAATTCACAAATGTCATAGACGGGCAAGTTACAATCTCTCACTCATCTTGGTTGAAAAACAAACTTTTCACCAAACCATTTGAATAAAAAGATTTTAACAAAAAGATAAATAAATTATAATATATTATAGCAGAGTTATTCAACCTTACCTAAATACATATGATAAATCTTATGTAAAACGGATTCTTGGATAAGTACTACTTATTTATTTTAGATCTCTGGAGAGTCTGGGAGTTACCACCCGTAAAATCTTGTACCAAGATAAAGTACTTACTGGAATTTCCAGCGTATTGCAGTCGGCCGAGATGAGAAGCAAAGAACTTTATCGAAATATAGTTAAATATTAACCAAAATATTTTCGAGTTGGTGAAACTAGATTTCAATATTTTGCAGTCTATACACTAGAAGGAAATGAAGCTAATCTCAAGATGGTGGAAAGATTGAGCCCCTGTTTTCTCAAAACCGAATAGCCTTCGCAAAATTTTGTTTAGTCATGATGAAGAACATGATTCTAGTCACGATGAAAAACACGATTCGCTAGGAAGCCAAAGGGGAATGGGAAAGAACGTAAAAAAGAGAAAGTAAAAAATATAAGTAATGTTTTTGGTTAATTTTTAGTGTTTGATTATTTTTTTTCAAAATATTTTCCATGTTTACGTGTTGATGTGAAAAACTAAATTTTTACTTAAATATCTATTATGCTATATTTCTTGGAAAAGAAATACTTTGTCCATGCACAAAGAATATACTTGTCCATGCACAAAGATTAGATGATTATGTTAAATATATGGAAAAAAATATATAAATATTTATATAATATTGTATAAACGAGAAAATAGAAGATGATGCTCTTTATTTTAAAAGGGATTTTGTACTCATTAATTTAGAAAATGACAACAAATCCAGGGTATTTTTTTAAGAGTAAATATAGATTAGCAATTGCACCATATGTTGTAAAAGAAACATTGTAAAGCAGTAACATAGGAACATAGGAAAAAGTAGTATAGAGAAAAAAATATGTGATATGTTATGTGATTTAATTGAATATTTAACTTATAACTATGGATTATTTTATTTAAAAAAAAATAACATACATCTAGGTATAAAGATCTGCACATCTAAGTATAAAGATGTGGTCGAATGGTGAGGAGTGGAACAATTGTGCATTTATAAGTTAAGGGGCCTTCCTAGAGAGCACTAGTTGACACTCGCGATGGCTCTCTTTTGTTCATATGCCTTTTGTCAAACCTATCCATTCCATGGATTTGAAAATATTGTAAATCAGTTTCTTGAGGTGTGCAACATGAGATGTTTTTTATTTGGTTTAAATTTTATAGGGGTATATTTTTGGTTGTTGAGATAAATTTTTAAGTAGTAGGCTACTAGGCTTCCCCACTCTTGTACAGTTTACACTCTTGTTAAGTTATAAATTTCAGATATACTTGCTTTACAAGCTATTAGATATACTCTTGGTAGAAGCAACCACTAGGTTTGATGTTGGCCCTCAACTAGATTACTCCAAAGAGATACTTATTTAAAGAAGTAGTAGTTAGTGGTTTTTCATACATGTTATTTTATGGTTTACACATCTTACTAAATATCATTTTTTTTAATTTATATTCAAAATTATATGTGAATTTTGTGAAAAATATATTTGTGCACCATTTGATATAGAGCACTCAAAATTTCTTTCATGGATATTTGTGTAGAGTTTGTTATGAATGCTTCCTCTTCGATATTTGTGTAGAGTTTGTTAAGAATGCCTCCTCTTGTTTATACTCTTGGTAGAACCAACAACTAGGTTTGATGTTGGCCCTCAACCAAATTACTCCAAAGAGATACCCATTTAAAAAAGTGGAAATTTAATTTTAGTTAGTGGTTTTTCATACATGTTATTTTATGGTTTACACATGTTACCAAATATCATTTTTTTAATTTATATTCAAAATTATAAGTGATTTTGGTGAAAAATATATTTGTGCATCATTTGATATAAGAGAACTCAAAAGTGCTTTCATGGATATTTGTGTAGATTTTGTTAAGAATGCTTAAAACTGACACCTTGGGAACCACAACCACTCCATATATGAAATAAAATTTATATATAAGTTAAATGTTTTATAATATATATCATATTGTATATATATATATATATATATATATATATATATATACCACTCCATATATGAAATAAAATTTATATATAAGTTAAACATTTTATAATAGATATCATATCGTTAATATATATATATATATATATATATATATATATATATATATAAAAGTTAAATATATTTAATGAGATTTTTTAGGTTATTATTGAAAAATTACTTGTATATTAAAAAGGTCAAATATTCTAGTGTATTTCATCAAGGAAATTTTTGATTGTGTTAATCCAAATAACTCAATATATATACTACTTTGGTGCAACAATAAAATTTATATATAAATTAAACATATATGTGATTTTCAGATTTTTTTAGATTATTATTGAAAAATTGTATATTAAAAAATTCAAATATTATACTAAGTATTAAAACATATTATTTTTCACATCATTCTTCCAACAAAATTGACCATTGGTATTTTTTTTAGGGTTTCAAGTAGCGTACTCCATAGCTCTTGGCTTGATTAACTAATGTTGGTTGGGTGGAAAAGTATATCTGGGGATACAGAGGTATAATACTATTTATTGCAATCAACCCCAGTAGAATCTTATTACAGATTTATCTAATACCGAAAGTAAGAAAGTACAGAAAGTACTTCATATGTGATTCACAGATGATTTGATATCACATATCAGTGATAAAAGTTGTTACAAGTAGAATCATAGGGGTATGGATAGTCAATATACTTGACAAATTTTAGATTGGAAAAGCAATCTCCAGTTGCTTCTGCAATGGTCTTCTAGGTGACAAACTTGAGTTTATAAGTAATTTAACTTTGAAGATAAACAATTTAATACATTTCTTTTAAAGGCAATGGAAGAACTCACCGTTGAATTTAATCTTGTAGAATTAAGTGAATGCCACAGAACTTATACAGTTGTTTGGCGGTGTGTATAACATGAATTGATAAACATACGTCTAGTAGTTTATTTGGACTGTGGTGCTAGTGCACTAATCATATCGTTCCTCAACACTGTGAAAAATATGTTGAAACAATAATTTTTCAATTCTCAATTTGGTGTAGTTAGGTTTTTAACAAAATTTGAAATTACATGGCCAAATGCATGATGTTTCTAGAAACAAGAGGCTTGAATATTGCTTAAAATGAAACCTTCCATTATTTTCAATTGGGGTAGACCACAGTTCAAAATTTCCCTCTTGCAGTTCTGCCAACTATTCGTGAGATCTACTGAAACAGGTACCAAAATATTTATAATCTGTAAAAAAATACCAGCCATGAAAAAAAATCCAGTATCATTCAATATTTTATATGCTACAGTGAAAATCAGTAAAAGAGATACACCAAATTAATCTAAATTCTAACCTTCCATGGATCATATGCAGAATTGACAACCAAAAGTGGAAAGAAGCACTACCATTTTGTGTCATCAAATGTTAGCAAGAACTCTTATAGGAAAGTTCCATCATAATATAATTTCAAGTGAAATAAACTGATGAACATTATAGTAGCAGAGTTGGAGGATTCACTTTTGGAGTGCAAGCCCCTGGCAAATGTTTTAAAGATCCCTACAATAAAATACCAAATTTAACAATACCATGAGAATGAAAAATAGATATGAAGAAAGAAAAATGAATCCTTTAATGAACTTGTGATATATCAGAGTCAGATATATACATGAAATGTGATAATCTGATTGTTGAAAAATATAAATCGTTTTTGTTGAGAAATATCCTTCCAGCATCATTTGATGAAATTTATCAAAATATGCATAAAATTTACAATAAAAATAAAATATGTATGTCCATGTTGTTATTGAGGACATACGAATCCGGTAAAAATATAGCATCTAGCATGCACTTGACTATGGTACTCTTGGGAAGAATATCATGAAAATCATCACAGTGAATAAATGTGGCCAAGACACCTACTGAGAAACTAGTAAGAATGGCCTACAAAAGATCAATCCATAGATCACATTCCATTTTCATGGCTTCCAACACTTTTCTAATACATGAGTAAGCATCAGGGAAAAATACCAGAGCTTACCTGTTTGGCTTTGTTCATCCCCTATGCCAAAAGATCTTCCATCACAGCTTTCCATATCCTTTGTCCTCTCATATGGAGCTTGTTAGTCTGGAATGTTGCTCATAATTAGGTATGAAAGTTTCCAAAAATATGCAAATGCAACATGCCATATTGATAGATTTTAAAATCTTGTTAGATGGGTATTCAAACTAAAATACAAGTTCCACCTCCCCACATCTCCAGTGAATCATGACTGTCACAATACCGAACCATAACTCGATTCTAGTTATAGAAATCTATTGAGCAGTTTACAGTGGTTTCAATGGCATGCTATGTTATATCTTTAACCATATCAAGGAAAATTTATAAACACTTGGCTTTAGAGTGTATCTTTTATTTACCTGGGTTTTGTGATTGTGCAGCACTTAAACTGCCAGTAAATGCTATTGATTTCTCCATGTACAAAGAAGAACCCAATGCAGAACGTGCGCATTGGGAACACGAGGGTAGTGATGTTTCCAATCATCGATGGTGAGATAATTTCACGCTGAATTTAAACCCTTGCCTTCACTTAGAAAAGGCGCGTCCTGATCTTCGAGAAGACCAGAGCCTGATTCACCTCTATGAGCCTGATTCACCTCTGTATTAATTTCTGACTGGTTTCCTGCTTCGTCGAAATTGGAGCTTTTATTACTTATCTTCGAATTTGAAGCAATTGCTGAAAAGTTTCCATGCCCTCTATAATCCTCACCGCCACTGCTCCTACGAGTCTTTTATTCCATTATTTATGTAACGGATTAATAACAGTATTTAATCTAAGGGTAGATATTATTTGAATCGTCTAACATTAAAATCAATGATGAAAAATAGTAGAAGTGGTGGTTCAGGAGAGTTGTTTTCAAATAATAACGCTTTACAGCGCAATTAAAGAGGGTATCTCTTGAAATATTTTCATGTGTACTGAAGAAGAAAAGAGTGTGTTAAATGATAATAAATCCAAGTTCTTTTCTTGAAAATAAATGTAGATTAAAGAGTGTAACTCTTGAAATATTTTCTTGTGTAGTGAAGAAGAAAAAAGAAAAGTTTCTCACATTAATATTCTTGGAAGAGTTTTTATGAATATGTATGCATACATTAATCATGTTGTGAATATGTATATATAGTTTACCATCGTGTTGGTAAATATTAATTATTTAATAAATCCATGTATAGATTAGCATTGTGTTGTTAAAGATTATTTATTTAATAAATCCATGGATAGATTACCATATTGTTGGTAAAGCTTAGCTATTTAATAAATTCATGAATAAAAGAAATATTGAATTATATTTCTTTAGAAGAAAAATCTGTATGATTATTTTTATGTTATCATAATTATGATGTTAGTTTTATTTTGGAATAAGATCATGTATATTCATGCAATATTTGTATTAGATTTCATTGGAAAGAATATACATTTGTATGTGGGGAATGATAACATGTTTTGTTATCTTACATTGGAAAATATTTATTTGTTAAAGAAGATGAATTACATATATTAACTAAAGTATGTTTTTGTTTCCTTCAAATATATATGTATATGGGTAATGTTGGTATAATATTTGGAGAAAAAGACATGTATTCTTATGCTTTATTCCATTAGTTTTATGGAAATGAAATCATGTATTTGCATGCCTATTATGTTATATTTCCTAGAAAAGGAAATATGTGTTTTCATGTTCTCTCGTATAAAGCACTCCTTTGGAAAGACTTGTGAAGGAATTGATGCGCTCCGTTGTGTAAGCATTCTTTTGGGAAGTGTAACACCCCCAATTTATGTGTTTTAATTTCAAAGCTAGAAATTTGAACTTTAATCCTAAGGGGAGTGGACCCCAAAGGATAAGTATTTTGTGAATGTAATTAAATATTTAATTTGAGGAAATGAATAAAATGATTGTGTTGCGGATTTGACCAAAATGAGATTATGAGATCACTTGCTAAATCCATGAGGATGGATAAGGCAACTATTTCCCCACAATCTTTCAAAAATCCTTGAAAGGAATTATTTCTAATTTAGATTTTTGAGGAAGAATCTAAATTTCCCCAATGATGACGAAATTAGTTGGGAAGAGGTAAAAAGCTGGAAAAGCTGAGGAAAAGCATAAAACAGCTTTAAAGAGTCCCTAAAATGGGAAGCCTAGGCAAACATGAAGAAAAGCATCCTGCTATTCTGGACGCAGAATTAGAAACATGCTTTGGGTAACAATAGCTTAAATAAGTTGCTCCTAAACAGATTAGTGGTTGGTCTGTGGTGGAGGTGATCTCAGCTCGGGGGTGAGTTCTGGGAGACAGAAGAACTCTAAGGTTGGGAGGTTGGTCGACTGCGTGAGTGGTATGTAATTAAATTGAATTGGTGTTTCTATTTTTTGTGGTATGAATTGGCTACATATAATTTTTTGATTTTATGTTAGAATTATTGAATGCCACATTCAACAGAATAAATCATCAGGAATTCACCTTCATGATTCTGTATAGTTGTAAGCAAGAAGATATGTGGAGTAGAATCCAACAGAATCTCTAAAACAGTGTTGGTTTAGATTTGGGGATACTTAGTTCTCCACAGGAAAATTGGTGAATTAATTTTAACTTGTTTCTGATTATTAGAATGAGTTAATAATATACATACATAAGAGAGAAATATATGAGAAATTCTATACTGCAATTGAGAGTAGTAGTATATGAACTGTCATATAGACTGAGTATCAAAATGAAAAGAAAACTTTTACAGACTACCTTCCAAGAAACAATACACTATCTTTACATGAATAGGATTACAGTAGTCAGTTATGTCTGCATATAAATAAGAAATTCTACATCAGAAGGAAGAAAATAACAAATTGCATGGGACTGTCTATTAATATTTAGTTGCCATGAATTACACTCATAGTATGAGTTAAAATCCACTATGTGAGAGAAGGATAAATAAATAATTTAACATGTGAATTTTATAACAGTAGACCATAAACAAAATCTACTCTATTATGTGAACAAGATACCAGGAGGTATAGTGTTATATTACAAACAAAATTTTTTCCAGACACAGATACACACATACATATTAGCACATCACTTGTAGATATTCACAAAGCCTAAAGAGATATGATGCAAATCAATTATCAATTTCAATTTAGTACTTTTTCTTTCAAGACTGAATCTCTGGAAAGAGCATAGCTGACAATACTTGGAAATATTACACTAATTGAGAAAAGATTTAGTTCACTGTTATTGTCCAATTACCATCCAAAGAAATAGGAGAAATATACACAAAAATTCATTTGAGTACTAGCATAATAATGGTAATGATAGCTGAGACAAAATAATCACTGGAAAGCTACAATAAAAAGGATGGAGTATAAAATTTTATGCAACCAAATTCACTGTGGCAGAGCACAGTTAAGTTGTTAAATAACATAGTCACTATTTTCAGGCATATAATTCTAACCTATGAATGGCCTGTAAGTATTATGGCAACAAAATAACACTGAGGGGGAATACATGTAGCTGCTCAATAATGCCATAACTAAGTATAAACCTAAACTCAAGCTAGAAGAGTAAAGAAATGCCTTATTGCAAATACATAAGATTAACCATAAGCACAATTTATAATAGGAAACAGACAGAGTTATATAATCAACAAAATTCAACGATTCAAGTCCACTGTGGCATGAGGACATGGTCAAAATCGTAAACGTTTACGAAATTGAAATAGTAAATGAGTCAAGGTCGAAACCCAGAAAAAGATTTAATGGCTAAAATTATACAATGACATTAATTAAAGTTATTAAGTTGTCGAAAATGTTCCAAGAACGAGGTGAGGAGAAATGGTTCCTCCAAACCAGCGTTCGACGAGTACCGACCTGGAAAGGATCAAATAAATTTATATTAGTGGTGAAGGGAGCTACGATTTTCGTGGGTTGAGAGAGAAAGAGTAGGAAGTCGATTGTCAATACCTGCAAGAGTCAAAAACCCCAATATGAGTACGAATTAAAATGGAAAAGAACGCTATCAAAACAAAAATTTGTTAAATGAGGAACAACAAATTACCTAAGGCTCGAGCAACTCTAAGCTATCGAGGACCTAGCATATACATAGAGGAACGACAGAATTAAGCATACGATGGAGAGTGGACATTATCACAGACATAAAATAGTTGTATAAACAAACAGTAGAAATTCTTACCTATACAGGTTAAGAAAAGAGCGAATGATTCATATTCTTTTGTCGCCCTGCGAAGGACGCAGACAATCTTTCGATATGCTTAAGGGAGAAGACGAGTATTTTTCCAGGACCATCAATACAACACAATGGTTCTGTCTCGTTCTTAAGAATGCATATAGAGAAATATAATAACCAGAAACTTAAACCAATGAATCAAATCGTTGGAAGCAGCGGAATCCAACCCACTGCAAAAAGAAACAAAAATTTTCATTAAGAGAAGTAGCAGACAGAAATCCATCTATATGGAACGATGGTAAACAATCTAAACAAATCCAAATCTCAGTGACTAGTCGAACAAATACTCGTTACCCTAAACGAATAAGGATACACTTCATAACCTCAGGAGTAGACATACCTACGTGGTTCAATGAAGCACTGAGACGGGTAGAATGAATGGATAGATGCACTGAGAACTCAATGGCGTTGGAAGTGCACTGTTACGAGACCAATCGAATAAGAATGAAGAGAAAAGAACCGGAAAAACCAATAATACTGAGATTTATATGTACAAAACCCTAACGCATCGTTAGATCCACATTGTCCACCTGGCAAGATCTTAATGATGAAGCCACGGATCAAAGAGTGGGATGTGTAATGAACAATCAATACGTTCAGCGTTTAATGTGATTTTCAATATCATAAATGTCAATACAGGCCAGCCGTGCCATCGAAATTACAATCGCACTAAGGTAAGCTAGCATGGAGGGTTCCAGAGTTGCGTGGAGCAAACCCACGTGACCGCCAATCAAATAAGACTCATTCCAAACTACACAATTACACCCAAAATCATCTACAGACTTACGTGGATAACGAATTCACGTCACAACTTAATTAAATCACATTCTAATCCATATGACGTGGATATCCGAGTAAAAGAGTTTGGTTTAATATAAATGCTGACCAGAATTCAACGAATGGCCATGAGAGCCTGTACGCATAGATAGCCACACGAATACATTACATCAAATTATAATTCATACTTTGTAAACAAACGGGAATAGGTGAACAATCTTCAATATTTCATATAAGTCGATAAAATTATATCGAGAGGGTTATTATGTGCAAAGGGAATGGGTTCCTCACTATCTATTAAAAGATTATATTCGATGACCCAAGGTTCATTACGACACAAACAAGGTGGTGAGATATAACCGTGGAGTTTTGATAAACAAAACCATGGGGTGGTATTTTAAAAATAATGATGGTTGGCAGTATTAATATTATTATATCCCATTTGAGGTTGGATATAGTTGATATGGGAAATTAGAACATAATTAGGTAAAAAATTATGAATTGAGTAAACCAACATAAGTATAGTATCCTTCCAGAATGAAATTGAAAAGACGAAGGCTTGAAATAAAAACAAATTTTTTTTTTTTCGTTACGTAAATTGGAGGTGTGACAGGAAGACTCTTTTGGAAGCTATGTGCTCTGTTGTGTAAGCATTCCTTTGGGAAGACTCTTTTGGAATCTATTTTTATTTGCATGCATGGGAGCAACATTTGTTATGTTAGCTTTCCTTTTATGCACCAAAAGTAATAAATCAGGGTTAGTTATTTTGATTAAATTTATGTAAATCGTATGCACGAATATCGTAACTGATGTATTGGTTTATTTTAAAATAAAAGCTTGGTAGATGTAGCTATTGTCTTTCAGGAATGTGTGTTTATGTGAGAGAAACATTAGTTAATGTGATGAATTATAACTAGCACAAATGCATTAAGTGTTGTTAAAGGGAGAATGTCTAGGTATTTTACTTTCATATCATGAATATATATGAGTAGAGGGAGAATCTTCTCTAGAATAGATTTACGAAATGGTTGATTAATACTTTATGAATCTTGACATCAATGTATTTTGAAGGCATCATTAGCAGGGAATGATGGTGACATGTACAAAGGAAATATTATGCTTAACCTGGTGGCATGTAAATGATTATGGTTCATGCAGATAAGTGCGAGCTGTAGGATGATCCAATATACAATGATCCATTGCAGGGAATCCATGCCACCAAGATATGAATATATAAATATTAGTGGGTAAATGCTATCATATTTATTTTAATGGCTTTAAGCTAGATATTTGTATATTTCCTTGTAAGATTTTATAACGATGGTTAAGGGATGGTCTCCTTTATAAGCCATTGATTGAGAGCTGAACACCCTCACGAGTGTTTAATAATAGAATTAAACATTTGTGGGTTTTCACCCTACGGGGTTTCTAGGGTATATTGTTGTTCAATGATGTGATTGATTATTGTGTCAAATTGATGATGTTGATTTCTTTCTTATTGTGATGTTCATAATGTCAAGTATGTGATGACTACATGAGTAATGAAATGAATGGAAGGTTACATCATACAATTTTATGTTAATGTACTACAATAGAGGTTATTAATGGTCAAGCAACTTACTATTCTTATTCTAAGGTTATAGTATGAACTAGTGAATATTTTATCTAATGATGAGTAAGAAATGTGAGTCAGGTGTATAAAAAAATTTAACTCCTTACATTTCCATGTGAGTTGATATTTTTCAGATATCACAAACGATTTTATTATATTAACATGTTTATATATTATAATAAGGTTTTATTACTCAATAATATCAATTTTTTATTCTAAATAAAATTTAATATTGTATTGATATACTAAAAATATTATACTTAATATATTAATAGTTTTTGAACTTTATTTCTTGAATATTTAAATTATTATAAATTTTATATCTATTATCATCTCATTATAAAAAAAAAAAACTCTCAAATTTAACTCTTTTCAACTAAGATTATTGTGTTTGTACTCATTACAACATAATAAATCAAATTTAGCTTTGAAAAAATTAAACAAATTTTGAAGCCAATAATAACAAATATAAAAAAATTAATTAAATTTATATATAGGAAAATTAATTAAATTTATAAAATAATATAGGATAATAATACAATTAAATTTTTTTTATTTTTTTTATTAAAAGTAATATTTAATTTAATTTTTTATAATTTAATTTTAAATTTATTGAAATAAAAAATATATATAATTTTTAAATTTTTAAATTGTTATGACATGTGATTTATTCAATATTAAATCTTATAATTTAATATTAAATCTTATAATAATATTATAATGTAAGATTTATTTACATATAAATCATTTAAAAATATATATAAAGGGAATCCATGTAGAAATACTATGGTATCAAAGTCTACATAATGTATAACTCCCATTTACAAATAAGTTTCATCATGGATGTTCTAATTATAGCACTTCATATAGGTTAAAATATGAAATCAACCATGGTCAACTATGAAAATTCTAGGGTTTCATATATTTATCTTAAGGTTTATACCTTGTGTTGATAATATTTATCCTTTGGGTTTAATATTATTCCATTGGGTTGAATATGGTTCCCTTGGGTTTATAATCTCTTAAGTTTTTAGTATTAATCCCTTTATAATATCAATCCTTTGGGTTTACAACTATAAGGGTTCTTATTCCTATAGTTTAATATTATTCATAGGGTTTATAATATTAATACTTACGTTTAATATGAAAACCATTGGTTTATAATCCTAGCCAACCATATTCCAACATCACATTGTGACTAAGTTTTTATCAATATCAAAATCAGCAATGGTTCAATGTTACACTGTAACAAACATTGTCTTCATATAAACATCAACAATGGTAAGCCATAGTAATTCTAGGGCTTACAATATTTATCTTTGGGTTTATATATATATTTTTTATAATATTAATCCCATGGGGGTGATATTATTCATAGGGTTTCTAATATTAATCATTATGTTTAATATAATCCCTTGGATTTAAGTAATTAAATTTGGTTTATAATATTCATCCTTTGTGTTTAACATATTTCCTTGGGCTCATAATCCCTTGGCGTTTAAACAATAAGGGAATTTAGATTCAACCATAGACAACCATGTTTATTTTAGGGTTTATATACCTTAGGTTTATAATATTAATCCCTTAGGTTTAATATTATTCCCTTGGGTTTATAAAACATTGGGGTTTTAGAATTAATCCCTTTGGTTTATTATCCTCTTGGGCTTATAATACCAATCCCTTGGTCTATTAATGTAGAGGTTAATATTCATAGGGTATATGATTAATAAAAGGTTTTATAATATTAATCCTAAGGTTTAATATAAATCCCTTGAGTTTATAATCTTGGGAAACGTCGGTCAACCATGGTCTAATGTCACATTATGAGACCTATTGTCTAAATATGAAAATAAATCATGGTGTACCATGGTTAACAATGGTTTGGCATTGCATTGTGACAAAGATTATCTCAATATGAAAATAAAATATGGTAAACCATGGTCAACCATGGTAATTCTAGGGTTTACAATATTTATCTTAGGTTTTTATACCTTGGGTTTATAATATTTATTCGGGCTTGGGTTTAATATTAATTCGTTGTGTTTAATATGATTTTTTTGGGTTTAATATTATTTTGTTGGGTTTAATATTATTACCTTGGGTTTATAATCCCTTGAGTTTTTAGTATTAATCCATTTGGTTTATTGTTCCCTTTAGTTTATAATATCAATCCGTTAGGTTAATAAATCTAGGGGTTATTATTCCTATGGTTTACTATTATTCATAGGGTTTATAATATTGGTCTGTAACACCTCTCATATCTAATTTTGTTTTCTTTTCTAACTATAATAACATCTTTCTCATTATTAAAATTACAGTTTAATTCGTCATTTTTTGACGTACTTATGTCACTCACAATTTTATTTTATTTTACCATGTTTATATATGTTTGAGAGTATTATCTAAATTTCCATTCTTGAATACAACTTTTCTCTAACTTGTATTCTTTATCGCTAACAATTTTGAAGTTGATGTTTTAAACACATCTCACCCTTTTTAAATTATGGATAACGTACATATGTAACTCTTATCTCCACCTTATCTTCCTTTACTCCTATTGATAATGGTTTTATCCTGATGGAAAACTCCAGCCCACAAACCCAGTTAACTATTATACCAAACAAAATTTGAATACGCAAATAAAATTCTTGTATTATGACGTGGCTTGTTAATAAATTTGTGGATTGTCACACGTCGGACAATGGTTAATGAAACAATAATAAACCTCGGGTTTTCAACCGCCGTAAGATTTGTTACAACTCCTTGGTGATTCTCGTTAATTTCTTCAGTAATTGTTTCAGTTCGATTGTTGTGTCACTCGATTTTCTCGCCTGATGGTTCGGTATCAATCCACCTTGGCGGTCATTTGCGTTCGTTCTGTGTTTTTCGTGTGAGGGTTTCGCCTCTGTGTTCCCTCTGAAAACTTCTGCTTGTAAATTTTGGCTCCCTCTGAGACTGGCCTTCAATGGCGAGCTGGGTTTAGTGTAAGCAACACTAATCTGTTTCGCTTCCTCGACAGGATCAATTCTTTCCTCTGTAATTACTTATCTCTGTTTAAGTCACTCCTTTTGTTATTTTCTTTTCCTGTGCTGATCCTCCGTCACTAATAACTTTTCGTTACAACTGTGTACAGGTGGTCTGGGCTTTGATACTTCGCTGGTTGTTTCAGCTTCGTCCGGCGCTCGAACTGGTAAGTCGTCACTCTTTGATTTAGTTTCTCAGTCTCCTCCTTCTCGTTCTGATCTTTGGGCTCCTTGTGAGCAGGTCTAGTCGTTTTTCTTCTGTGGTAGCTGTCTAGTTCCGCCGAGAATCAACGTGTTCCTTCTTTCTCGTAAGGTAGGGATGTCGAACCCTTTCACTGTCCTTCGATTATCATGAATGTGTCACAATGGCATTCTGGGTTAACATCATTTTTCTGTTCTGTGCAGGTAATGCAGTTGTCTCGCGATCCAGTCCTCAATCTTGGTTACCCTCGTTTCTCATTTTCCCATGGGTAGCATCCAATCACGTTTCAACTCTTCTTTTTACACTGTAATTTGTTAGGTCTCACAGGCAATCTCACTCCAATGTTTCTTAGAGTCTTGGCTGTAGCAAACTGTAGGTTTGCTATGTATTTTCCGGCTATGTTTCCCCTTGTTTCAATCTATTTAAATTTTATACGGGTTCTCTCCTCTACGTTTCGAGGAAACCCCGCCTGTAACTTATGGCTATTTTGAAACTCAATTTCTGTAATCCTAAGGGTTTTTGGTCAAACCCCAACTATAAATTATTGTTTCGAATAGTTTCATTTTTATGATGTAATCAATGAAAATGTAAGAACTGGACTCTTAATGTGACTGGTTAATATATTTGGAAAGAAAAATTCAATTATTGTTTTCAATTTGCTCAGAAAATATGGTAGCGTAATGACTGTTACCTGTAGATCAAACTGTCTGCCTGTATTTAATTTCTATTCGCTTTCTGTTTCGACATCTTCTTGTTGGTGATGTTTAGCTGATTCTTCCTCGATCTTTGTATTGTGAAAACAATTCATAGTGGCTATCTTCCTGCACTACCGTAACTGTTCACTTTGCATGAGGGAAAAGAAATGAAAGAATACAATGGCTGGTTACTGTAGTTCTGTATTAATAAATTTTCAGTGCCATGCACACTAGTCTGTAAACAAAATTTGTCACTCAACAACCAACACAGATGATTTGCCGAACAATTTGCTACTTGTTTTATTTCTCTTCTTCTTTTGACATTTTTTGCAGAACCCCCCAGAATACGATTTCTTTTCTTTTTGTATCTCAGTGGGGGATGAATTCATTACCAGTTGGTAACTGTCCCACTGTCAGTTACATAGTTACATTTTAATCATTATTTCTATTTTTCTTTTATCACTAACGAAAATAAAATAACCAAATAACCCCACTACAGATTCCTAATAAGAATTAAAAAAAAAAGTCAGCTATACTGCTTAAAAACTTGCTACTGGGAAACAGTCATCTAAAAAAAAAATAAACATATACAGGTTTAAAGACCTATCAAAATGTCACATCAATCAAAGACAAAAACTTGCTGCCACTTGTTTACCCTTGGTCGGATGCTCCTGCATCAGGCTCCCGGGGCAACAAAAGGTCATGGCTCCGCTCCATGAGATCATCCACTGAATAGCTAGCTTTCTGGATCTGTGTTGCGTCAAGCCAGGAACTGTCTTCAATAGGAAGGTTCTTCCACTTGACCAAGTACTATAAATACTCCTTTCTGCATGTTCGCTTGGCTACTTGTGTGTCGAGGATACCCTCGATCTCAAGGGGCTACACTGCAGGCATCTGCCTCAACCAATAATTCTCGTTAACTTGGGTGTCTTGTTCTGGCCTTGCTGCCCCATCGTCTTCAGGACCGGTAGTGTAAGGGTACAGATCTGCCACATTAAAAATGGGCAAAATGCCTATTCCTGGTGGCAACTGTAGTTCATAGGCATTGGCAAAAAACTTGCGAAGAATTTTCCAGGGACCAATTTTTTTAAACTTCAGTTTGTTATACTCCCCTTTCGGGAAACGTTCCTTGTGTAGATGAGAAAGTACGTCATCCCCAACATTAAATTGAACTTCCCACCTTTTTAAATCTGCCTATTGTTTGTATCTTTGACTGTTGTCGTGCAACTTGGACTTCACCTGCTCGTGCAGATCACTCATCGCTTGAGCGAAATCTTCCCCATCTGCGCTTCTTTTTTCAAGTTTTCCCAAATCCCATAGCTCATGCACTCCACGAGGATGCATGCCATACAGAACCTGAAAAGGACTGTAACCCGTGCTGCGATTTCGTGAATCGTTGTATGCAAATTCCACCTAGGCAAGTACACGATCCCACATTCGTGAATTTTCTCCTATCAAACTTCATAGCAAGTTTCCCAAACTCCTATTCACCATCTCTATTTTCCCATCAGTCTGCGGGTGATAAGCGGAGCTGAAATTTAACTGGGTGTCCAAATTTTTCCATAGGGTATGCCAAAAATGTCCTGTGAACCGCACGTCCCTGTCAAAAATAATGGACCTCGGCAAGCCATGCAGTCTAACAATTTCTGTGAAGAACAAGTGGGCTACCTGAGTAGCATCACTGGTTTTTCGACAGGGTATAAAATGCACCATCTTTGAAAATATGTCTACCACCACCATTACTGAATCAAACCCCCGCTATGTCCTGGGCAGACCCAAAACAAAGTCCAGACTGACTGAGTCCCACGGTCTACTCGGAATGGGTAGTGGTGTATAAAGTCCTGCATTTTGACTGCCACCTTTCGCTAACTGACACGTCTCACACCTGCTTACATACCTTTGCACATCTCATCGCAACTTTTGCTAGTAATAAAAATGTTCTATTTGAGATAATGTTTTGTCTATGCCGAAATGTGCGGCTAGACCTCCACTGTGCTTCTCCCGAATAATGTTCTCCCGCATTGAACAATCGGGGATGCACAACTGTCCTCCCTTAAATAACAATCCTTCTTGCACATTATAGTCCAGCCATGGACTATTGTTTCGTAGCAAAGGGTTCTGACATGCCTCATGGGCCTCCTTAAAATCTGTATCTGTCTGATATAAATCCTTCAAATGCTCAAAACCCAGCACCTGCACCATAATCTCCTGCAAGAGAAAAGCTCTTCTTCTCAGCGTATCTACCACCTTATTGGATTGCCCGCTAATATGCTTCAATACAAATGTAAAACTCTGCAGATATTCCACCCACTCTGCATGTTTATGGTTTAAATTATGCTGCTGCATGACATACTGTAAGGCAGAATTATCAGAAAATAAAACAAACTCATTACCTAACAAATAGTGCCTCCAGTGCTTCAAAGCCTGAACGATTGCATAAAATTCCTTGTCATAAGATGAATACTTCTGCCTATTGTCATTCAGTTTCTCACTAAAATAAGCGATCGGTTTTTCTTCTTGGCTAAGTACTGCCCCAATGGTTGTACCACTGGCATCACAATGAACTTGAAAAAGTTTTTTGAAATCTGGCAATCTCAAGATCATCCTCTCAGTGATCTTCTTCTTTAAAGTCTAAAAAATATTTTCTGCTGCTTCAGTCCAGCAAAAAGGCTGATTCGCCTTCTTGATTGTGTCCAACATGGGTGCGTAGATCCCACTAAAATCCCTAATAAATTTCCTGTAGAAGCTTGCTAATCCATGAAAGCTTCGAACCTCGAACAAATTCTTTGGGGATGGCCAGTTAACTATGGCTGCAATTTTCTCTGGATCCATATTTAACTCATTTTCTGCAATCAAAAAACCCAGATAAACTAATTCTCGTTGAAAAAAGGTACACTTTTTAAAATTTATCAACAACTTGTTCTGCTGCAATGTTCTCAATACACTTCGAACATGTCAGAAGTGTTCCTCCTTCGTTTTGCTGAAAATCAAAATGTCATCCAAATACATAACCACAAATTTCCCAATGAACTCCTTCAGCACTTCGTTCATTAGGCGCATAAAAGTACTAGGGGCATTACTCAATCCAAAGGGCATCAGCAACCATTCGTACAACCCTTCATTTGTCTTGAAGGATGTCTTCCATTCATCTCCTTCCCGGATTCGGATCTGGTGGTATCCACTCTTCAAGTCAATCTTCGAAAAATATGCTGCCCTACTCAAGCAATCCATCATGTCATCCATTCGGGGCAGTGGAAACTTGTACCTAATTGTAATCTTGTTAATAGCTCTCGAGTCTGTACACATTCACCATTCGCCACCCTTTTTAGGAGCTAAAACTGTTGGAACTGCACAGGAGCTCATACTCTCTCTGATCAGCCCCTTATCAAGCAATTCCTGCACTTGTTTCCAAATTTCTTCATTATCTTTCAGGCTCATACGATAAGCCGCCTTATTCGGTAAGCTAGCTCCCGGTATAAAATCGATACAGTGGCTGATGCTTCTCTTAGGTGGCAATTCGTCAGGTAAGTCATCTACTATAATGTCACCAAAATCCTGCAGCATGTCGTGGATCTCTTCTGGAAGATCTGTGATCTTAGTGCGTAGGACCATTTTCTTTGGTCTCCTTACAACATCATAATTAACATTATTATCCTCAATCTTCTTCAAAAACTCCTTTCCGCCCACAAGTAATGCCTTTACTCCACTAGCTTCTGCTGCATTTTCCTCCTTGATGGGCACAAGCGTGTGCTTGACCCCATCTTTGAAAAACTTGTAATAGTTCGTCTTCCCATCATGAGTTACTTTTCTGTCATACTACCAGGGCCTCCCTAATAGTATATGACAGACATCCATTAGCATAATGTCGCAGATGATTTTGTCCTTGTATCTGCCTATCTGAAATTCTACTTCACATTGTTCGTCCACCAACAGTTGATGCCCCTTTTGCAGCCACGACACTTTGTAAGGAGTGGGATGCTTCTGCCTTTTCAGTCCCAATTTATCCACCATTTCCGTGGCCACCAAATTATCGGTGCTTCCACTTTCAATTATTAGTTTGCAGCACTTACCCTGTGATTTGAAAACTGTCCGGAACAAAGCCTTTCTTTGATCTGGTTCCACAATCTCTTTTGTTGGTTTTATCAGCACCTTGTTCAGTACCAAGGCTTCCCCTGTTTCTGGTGCATTTTCCACTTTCTGAGGCTATGCTTCTGCTTCTTCAGTTTGGGCAACATAAGCTCCTCTCCCACCCGCTGGTTCTCCTTCAGGACATTCATACGACTTGTGCCCCCACTTGTGGCACCTATAGCACTGGACAGCTCCTCTGCCTCGACCATTACCTCTGCCTCGCTGGTTTGGTCACCCCCCTCTAGTGTTGTTGTCCTTTTTTGCTATTCTTATAGATTTAGAAGTACTGCCTTCTTCATTGGAACCTGTACCTATGCCTCTGCCAAAGGCCTTTCCCTTTCCTCTGCCAGATCCACCTCCTCTTCGGGAATTCTACTTCCTGATTATTTTCTCTTCCACCTTCAAGGCAAACTGATATGCCTCATCCAAGGTTCTGGGTGAGAGAATACCGATTTCATCCAGTATTTCCCCTCTCAATCCATTCACAAACCTTGCTATTTTTTCTGGGGTATCTTCT
Source organism: Pinus albicaulis (assembly GCA_034641835.2). Lineage (NCBI taxonomy): Eukaryota > Viridiplantae > Streptophyta > Pinopsida > Pinales > Pinaceae > Pinus > Pinus albicaulis. The sequence goes on along the minus strand of CM076582.1, from coordinate 847,893,553 downwards.
ATATACCCTGCCCTCAAATTCAACTTATAAAATTCTTCTGTATACTCTTTGACCATCACTCCCCTTTGCCTCAAGTTCTGTACTTGCCTGTACAGCATAATTTGATAATATTTAGGCAGAAATTTCTCTTTCAGCTTTGCCTCCATTCTGGCCCACTTCTTTATAGGCTGTTTATTTAGCCTTTTCCTTTCTGCCTGAACATTGTCCCACCACAAGGATGCATGTCCTTTCAACTTGGTGGCAGCGAACTTCACTCTCTTATCTTCACCAATCTCTTCAAAATAAAAATATTTATTTACTTCACTAAGCCAATCCAGCAACACATCTGCTGACAAACTTCCATCATAAGTAGAAAGTTCATGTTTTGGCTTATGACTAGATAACAAAACTAACCTCAATAATCTGAGTTCAGGTGCCTCCCCTTCAAATCCATCTGCTGGTTCTGCAACCTCTTCGTCACTGTCATCCCCTCCTGCGGGGTCTCTCCTCCACCCAGCTTCTACTGCTGCTAACCTCTCATTCAAGATTCAAATCTCTTCCCTCAATCCCTCTTCTGCTCCTCTAGGAATTACCCTTCCTCTTCCTTGTCCTCGTCTACCGACCTCCATATTATTCTAACCACAAACCTACTTCTCTGATACCATTTTGATGGAAAACTCCAGCCCACAAACCCAGTTAACTATTATACCAAACAAAATCTGAATACGCAAATAATAATCTTGGATTATGACGTGGCTTGTTAATAAATTTGTGGATTGTCACACGTCGGACTGTGGTTAATGAAACAATAATAAACCTCGGGTTTTCAACCGTCGTAATATTTGTTACAACTCCTTGGTGATTCGCATTAATTTCTTCAGTAATTGTTTCAGTTCGATTGTTGTGTCACTTGATTTTCTCGCCTGATAGTTCGGTATCAATCCACCTTGGCGGTAATTTTCATTAATTCTGTGTTTTCCGTGTGAGGGTTTCGCCTCTATGTTCCCTCTGAAAACTTCTGCTTGTAAATTTCGGCTCCCTCTGGGACTGGCCTTCAATGGCGAGCTGGGTTTAGTGTAAGCAACGCTAATCTGTTTCACTTCCTCGACAGGATCAATTCTTTCCTCTGTAATTACTAATCTCTTTTTAAGTCACTCCTTTCGTTATTTTCTTTTCCTGTGCTTATCCTTCGTCACTAATAACTTTGCGTTACAACTGTGTACAGGTGGTCTGGGCTTTGATACTTCGTTGGTTGTTTTAGCTTCGTCCGGCGCTCGAACTGGTAAGTCATCACTCTTTGATTTAGTTTCTCAGTCTCCTCCTTCTTGTTCTGATCTTTGGGCTCCTTGTGAGCAGGTCTGGTCATTTTTCTTCCGTGGTAGCTGTCTAGTTCCTCCGAGAATCAACGTGTTCCTTCTTTCCCGTAAGGTAGGGATGTCAAATCCTTTCACCATCCTTTGATTATCATGAATGTATCACAATGGCATTCTGGGTTAACGCCGTTTTTCTGTTCTGTGCAGGTAATGCAGCTGTCTCGCGATCTAGTCCTCAATCTTGGTTACCCTCGTTTCTCATTTTCCCATGGGTAGCATCCAACCATGTTTAAACTCTTCTTTTTACACTGTAATTTGTTAGTTCTCACAGGCAGTCTCGCTCCAATGTTTCTCAGAGTCTTGGCTGTACCAAACTGTAGGTTTGCTATGTATTTTCCAGCTATGTTTCCCCTTGTTTCAATCTAGTTAAATTTTATACGGGTTCTCTCCTCTGGGTTTCGAGGAAACCCCGCCTGTAACTTATGGCTATTTCGAAACTCAATTTCTGTAATCCTAAAGGTTTTTGGTCAAACCCCAACTGCAAATTCTTGTTTCGAATAGTTTTTTTTATGATTTAATCAATGAAACTGTAAGAACTGGACTCTTAATGTGACTGGTTAATATATTTGGAAAGAAAACTTCAATTATCGTTTTCAATTTTCTCAGAAAATATGATATCGTAATGAATGTTACCTGTAGATCAAATTGTCTGCCTATATTTAATTTCTATTGACTTTCTGTTTCCACGTCTTCTTGTTGGTGATGTTTATCCTATTCTTCCTCGATCTCTGTATTGTGAAAACAATTCATAGTGGCTGTCTTCCTGCACTACCGTAACCGTTCACTTTGCATGAGGGAAAAGAAATGAAAGAATACAATGGCTAGTTACTGTAGTTCTATATTAATAAATTGTCAGTGCCATGCACACTAGTCTGTAAACAAAATTTGTCACTCAACAACCAACACAGATGATTTGCCGAACAATTTGCTACTTGTTTTATTTCTCTTCTTCTTTTGACATTTTTTGCAGAATCCCCCCAGAATACGATTTCTTTTCTTTTTGTATCTCAGTGGGGGACCAATTCGTTACCAGTTGGTAATTGTCCCACTGTCAGTTACACAGTTACATTTTAATCATTATTTCTATTTTTCTTTTATCACTAACGAAAATAAAATAACCAAATAACCCCACTACAGATTCCTAATAAGAATTAAAACAAAAAGTCAGCTATACTGCTTAAAAACTTGCTACTGGGAAACAGTCATCTAAAAACAAAATAAACATATACAGGTTTAAAGACCTGTCAAAATGTCACATCAATCAAAGACAAAAACCTGCTGCCACTTGTTTACCCTTGGTCAGATGCTCTTGCATCATATCCACAAAGAAATATAACATATTGAATTAATATACCTAACTAACCATCCTGAAAATACTCTTACTTTCATATTTTCCATGCTATGCTTTAATATTTCTTCTATCCAACCATACAACTTCTATATACTGAAATGAATTGAGCCGTCTCCTCTCCCTAACTTAATTGTTTAACTTCCACAACTCCGCTGAATATAATTCCTCACATTCACTTTCTAATATATATATATATATATATATATATATATATATATATATATATATATATATATCAAGGTTTGATTAGAAATAATACATTAATGAAATTGACTCATTTTATTATTGTATGATTTCTATACATAATGCTTGTTCCAAGGTTCGTGTGTTCATTAGTATTCGTTTAATGTTTGCAACTAATAAGTTTGTTTCTCGTACTTTTGATATTGTTTAGACTACATATCTATATTATCACATATTTTGAATTATCATGAATTATCATTGCAATAACTTTATGACCATTGTTTCATATGTTAAGTACCTTGCCATTAAACACATCGGTACTTTCTGACAATTTTATTGATTCGATATCCATTATGTCATCAGCTTTGATATTTTCGTGTGATTTGTAGTAGTCAGTCTTTATTGTTTCCCATACATTCTATCTGCCACTGTACCACTCTCAACTAGAACTTCTATCGGGATATGAATTCATTAAATTTCATGTACGCTTCACATGGCTTTCCTTGTCAAAATTTCAATGCATCAATCTGAGTGATAACCCCAGATCCAATGCCACGTGGATGGCAGAAATAATGTTCATGTTTAGGGTTTCAAATAGAAAAATTATTTTCATTTTTGTTACTGTATTTTCTGGATGCACAGCTTCTGGATAGTTCTATGCAATCGCCTCTTCTACGAATAGAAAATTGGTAACCTTCCTTGACCAAGATGGTAAACGATGTTTGGCACAAAAAAACTAGTTTCCATTCCCCTATAGGTTATATTTTCAATTTTCTTCATTGAATATCTTCCTTTCATTTATTTCTATTTTCCTCTACAGCATTCGTTTCTTCAGTTTGTCTCGGTACTTTTCTTAAATCAATGTTTCGTGCATATATACAGTGACATATCCTAAATTTCACGATGAGTCTCAAGGATTTATGAGTATTGGGTAAGTAAGTTTCATAAGACTCACATCTGATTGGTATAAACCAGGTCTTCTCCTTTCGGTGAAGGAATTTGGACTGAGGTTTAATGGATATATGTCATGCATTCTTCGTCAGTTAATTTAATATGCATTCTTGTGAATATACTGGAGACAGAGTCAACTACTTGACATTGTGTCGCCTCTCACAACACTGAAGGGTTATTGTTAATGTATAAGTTATTATTCCCAATTTATATTATTGTTTTGAAATTTATTTCGGAGTGAACACTGTTTTCTCATTTTTTTTTTAAGGTAGTTTAACTCGGAGTTACACCGGTACCATGACACAGTGTCTTAAATTTTTTAGCCACAATGCTTAGAACTTATAGCTTTTTAGTTAAGTTAACATATTTTGTGATTTCCCAGCCACTGGGCAAGATGTCTGTCTTTTATGTGTAGTTAAGAGCAAGAATTTAAAAGTTAAGTTCTATTCTTCATTTCTATTTCTACATTTTTATTTTTCGTAATCTATAACTTCCCTCCTATACACTAAATCAGCTCCTGGGCATTTCTTTCTCAGTTTGAATGATAGCATAGTAATTTTTATTTATTATAATGCTATTTATTTATGTAATATGCCATGTATTCCTCTTACATATCATTTCGATAGTATACAAGATCCAATTTGCAATATCTTGACCATTGTGTTCAAGATTTCAATATTTAATATTAATTCAAATTCTTTGTTCATCGTTTTCATTTTTCTACTTCTTATACTTTTACTAACCATTCTTTATGTATAGCTAAGATCTGGTTATTTTATGCACAGGTAAGCAAAATACGGCATAGTATACTGCAGTTCGAGTTCCCCTTACACTCTTTCTATTTGAGTTTCTTGTTGATTTTAATTGTTCATTCACTGTTGTCTAGGTTAGTCTTCAAATTTCGTTAAAGATTTGGCATCCATATCATGCCTCCGTATTTTGAATTTCCCAATTTATTTCCACAAGGAATTTAGTTCCTGGAAAAATATACCTAATTATGTGTAGCCTTAATTATAACAGAGTATTGTTTAAAAATTCTTATTTGATATTCATAATTGTACTATAACTGGAATTTTTTTACTCTTTAGTGAAGACTTTTGATTTCCAACCATAATAAATTTTTTGTATATGTTCATTTTTTTGGTCCCAATAGGTTTTCTATTTGTTTCGTCTGTCGAAATAGTTCAAGGTACATATATATTAGAATGCTTTTTTGTCTATGAACTTTAGTACAGGTTTTCTATATTTCTACTACTACTATAGCCAAAGATATTTTCTTATTAAAATGCTCAAAGTCCTTTATTGTAGTATACATTTGTAAGGATTCATGTATCACTACCACTTGATTATCAATTTTAGGTTTCTCTTATGTATACTTTACAATTACATACTCTTTTTGTATCTCTGTTAGGTTTATAGATTGTAAATAATTAATACTCATGTTTCTATTAAAACGAACAATTTCAAGGACTACTTCTAAATAACATAGTATGATGTAGGTTGTATCTGGTATAATACTATAATATTTAATTCTAGTTAAATACCAAAATGTGCTATGTTCTATCAGTTCTTGGTACAAGAATATAGTGTTGTTCTCTTCAAATATATATATATCCCAGGACACAAATATGTATATACAGTTTAATTTTTCTTTCTTGGACTGTGTAACTAATTTGAGACAGTCAACATTTATATATAGGCATATTATCTATATTCATGCAGTTTATTCATTTCCTTTCCCTAAGGTATGCAGAAATTCATCTCCTGTAATTGTGTCCGATTTTATCATGCATGTACATTTGTTTCTTGTTTTTTTCAAAAAGATATCATTTAGATATATGCATGTCTCTAGTAATTCTAGTTCTAATTTATTTTTCTCTAGTGGGTGAAAAAGTATTTAATTGTATTGTACCTTATTTTTGTAGATATAAGTATCTATATGTTCCATTTATGCATATCACTTTCTATTTAGAATTAGTTTTTAACTAAACAATGCAATTTGTGAACAAAATAATTAAACAACTAATTTACAGAATTGTCAATTTCGTATGAAGTACCTAACCTTAGATCTAGACCCATCACTGGGTTTTAGACATTCTGAGAGTTGGTCCTCACAGAGCATGTTTGTGCAACAATACAGATTTTACTATTCATTCTATTGTGATTTATGTTAAATGTACAGACCAGCCAAAAGATAATTTTTGAAACATATAAACAGAGAGTTTTATTCAGAATTGGCATATTAACATGGCTACTTTACCACTTGCATTAGTTCATAACAACATTAAAATTTAAATCAAAATCCATTCCAGATTAAATGTGCATACCACTTAGGTTTGACTAGTTTCCTCCCAACCTTAGAGCTCTTTCTCCAAATCTCACCACCGAGTAGAGATCGTTTCCTCCATCGATAGACAACCCTCTTTCTATCCTGAATCAACCTATTTAATATTTCTTTCCCCACATATTTTTTCCCTTAACTACGTCCAGTTAGTTCATGATGTTATATTCCTATTTGCCTAGGCTTTCCCTTTGTTTCTTCCACAAAGGTATTTTTAAAGCTAGCGTTTCTTCTTTTCCATCTTTATTCCACCTCATCCCAGTAATTTCCTCTTTACTGAGGTACTTTTAGAATTTTATCTCCAATATAACTTTAGTATTTACTTTATTCCTTCCAAGGATTTCTGGAATTTTGGAAAAATCTTACAACCTTATCCATATTCATTGATTGGGTTTCCAGATATCTAATCATTATCTAGTCATTGCACATAAATTTTCATTTTATTTTATTAATTTAAAATAATAAAATAAATACACATAATTTTTTTCCATTGGGGTCCACTGTACCATTTTTTGATTTGTTCGAATGTATAATAAAAGCATAGAAAACTGGGGATATTAAATATTTTCCCTCTAAAAACAAAATACCGTCCTCAGTGTTGTAAAAACAATTAAAATAAAATCATTGTTTAAACAGTGATGGATATTTTTCCAACATATTTTTCTCTAGCTCCCAAGTAGCCTCTTAGGGTGCAAAGAGCCTCCACTGCACTTTCACCCTAGCTGTTGTCCTGTTTCGGAGCTCAATTTCTTCCCGTGCCAAGATTTGAAGTGGCTCTGGAAGGAATCCCCCTTATGGTTCCACCTGTATCACATTCCAATAAATAAGATTGGTAGGATCATTCAAATATTTTTTTAATAAAGAAACGTGAAATACATCATGAACCTTAATGTGAATGGGTAAAGCCAGTTTATATGCAACTAGTCCCACCCTTTCCAGTACTTCAAAAGGTCCACAGTAACATGGTGCCAATTTTTCACAACTTCCTATGTGAAAAGTACTCTTATTATTCTTAATCTTAGATACATAAGATCACCCACACTGAATTCTTTGTGCATTGTGTTTTTGTCTACGTAACGTTTCTGCCTGTCTTGTGCTGTTTTGATATTTTGTTGAATTTTCTTCACAACTCTTTCCATTTCTTGCAAGGCTTCTGGTCCAAGTATTAGTTTATCTTCAGGCTGAATCCAACTTAAAGGAGTATGGAAATTTTTTCCATAAAGTGATTCAAAAGGACTCATTTTTATGGAAGTGCGATAGCTATTTTTGTAGAAAAATTCTGCTAAATGTAGATAGTCCTCCCATCTCATTGGCCCGTCCATGACATACTTCCTTAACATATCCTCTAAAATATGGTTTGTTCTTTCTATTTGGCCATCAGTTTGGGGATGGAAGGTAGTAATAGAATTTAATTTGGTACCCATGCCTCCAAACAAAATCCTCCAAAAAGCTACAGTGAACTTTTCATCTCTGTCTGAAATGATCATTTTCGGAATACCATGCAATTTTACAATCTCCTTCATAAATAAATTTCATAATTGATTTGTACCGAAGGTAGACTATATAGGTATAAAGTGAGCAGCTTTAGTAAACATATCCACTACAACCATGATAGAGTCATGTTGGTATTTGGTCCTTGGTAAACTAGTAATAAAATCCGTGGAAATAGTCTCCCACTTCCATTCTGGGATGGGTAAAGGATGTTGATGTTCAACCTTCACTTGTTTTCATTATATACATCTAGCCAACTAATTTTCCTCATCATTTTTCATCCCATGCCAGAACATGTTCTTTCTTAAAGCTGAAGTAATTTATGGTATCCTTGATGTCCGACATAGGGTCTTTTATGGTACTCATCCAGAATATCTTTCTTTAAGGAGGCCAGGGATATATAATCTATTTTTATAATAAATCAATCCACTCTGGTTTTATGTATACCATTTCATCTCCTTTCTCAGAATTTTTGTTTGAAGTTTTTCATAATTTTGATCTTGTTCCACCACTCCTTGCATCAGTCCTTCTATATCAAAGTTGGCACTACTTCCAACACTACTCATAGTTTACCAAGAATTTATTTTTAGTGTATTTGCAATCTTGTTTTCCTTTCCCTTAATATGTTTGATCATCATGTCAAACTCACTAAGGAAGGACAAGCACCTAGCTTTCCTAACATTCAAATCAGTTTTGGTAAATAAATTCTTTAGCCTGATGTGATCTGTCATGAATACAAAATTTTTCCCTAAAAGGTAATGTCTCCACATTTTTAGAGCGTGTATTACAACAGCCAGTTCTAAATCATAAACACTATAATTTTGTTCATGTTTTTTGAGTTTTCTTGATTCATAGGCTATAACATAATTTTCTTGTAGTAGCACTCCTCCTAATCCCTCGCCACAAGCATATGTGCACACTACAAATTATTGATCTGGATCAGCAATATTTAAAATAGGTGTTGTTGTAAGTTTCAATTTTAACTGATCAAAGTTGTTTTGATTTTTTTCAGTCCATTCAAACTTAACTCCTTTACTTTGTAGGGATGTAATTGGGTAAACCAATGATAAAAATCTCTCTACAAACCTTCTATAATATCCTACAATTAACATAAAGGATCTCATAGAAGACACATCAGTAGGTAGAAGCCACTCTCTTATTTATTTTATCTTTTTTGGGTCTAGTTCCAACCCCTTCTCTGAAATTATATGACCCAAATATTGAATTTTATCTTTGAAAAATTCACATTTGCTAAACTTAGCATAAAAATTTTTTTCTCTCAGTGTTTGTAAAAAAATTCTATGGTGTTCCTTATGCTCGTCTTCTTTATTAGAATAAATCATAATGTCATCAATAAATACTAATACAAATTTTTCCAATTATTTATTTAAGACACAATTCATCAAGCACATAAAAGTAGCAGGTGCATTTGTCAACCCAAACTGTAGGACCACAAACTCATAGTGTCAATACCAGGTTTTAAATGCAGTTTTAATTATATGTTCATCTTTAATTCTTAGTTGATGGTAACCTGTCCTGAGATCAATTTTCGAAAATACTGTTGCTTCTCTAACTTGGTCAAAGAGATCATCTATCCTAGGTAAAGGATATTTGTTCTTGATTGTTGGTTAATTAAATTGATGATATTCTATACACATTCTGAATGTACCGTCTATATTTTTCACAAACAACACTAGTGCTCCTCACAAGGATACACTTGGTCTGATGTAACCTCTATCCAACAACTCTTGTAGCTTCATTTTCAACTCCATCAGTTCTGGAGCACTCATTCTATATGGGGCTATAGAAACTGGTGTTTCTCCTAGCACTAAATCAATTAAGAAATAAATTTCTCTCCTAGGGGGGCAGATGAAGAATTTCATCTGGAAACACATCCTTGAACTCTTTGATAACAGGTAACGTTTCTAAAGTATTTTCTTCTACTTGTTGTCCCAATTCTTCTACATGCACAGAATACACTTGGAAACCATTCCTAGCAATTCTTTTCAATTGAAGTGCTGAAATTTGTCTCACAGATATGGGCTTGGGTTTTCCTTTTACTATGACAGGTTTTCCCTCCTCATTTATGTAGTGTATTGTTTTGTCTAAGTATTTAAACATGTATTTCTTTTTTTCTAACTATTCCATCCCTACCAGTACATCATAGGATGCTAAAGGTATAATATTTAGATCCAGTTCATTTTGGTATCCATTTAGATTTATGACTATTTGGGGTAACTTATGAGTCACTTTCCTTTCTGTACCAGTTTCCAACTGGACTAACCATGATTGCTAAAAATTTTCTAACTTTAAGTTACATTTTTCTACCATTTGAGGACTAATATAACTTAAATATGCACCTGGATCTATTAAAACAAAAACAAGTTGGTCAACAATCATACCTTCTACTTCAACCATAGTGGACTGTTGTTCTGCTTGACGATCTTCTAGAGAAGCGCTCATTTTGGGGAATTTTCTTGCCACGTCATTAATAGTAATTTCTTCTCTCGGTACTTGTATAGTCTGAATGTTTCTATGTGGACACTCTCTCAATAAATGAGGTTCTCCACAACCCCAACACTTTAGAGGTTCTCTCATTTTAATAGTCATTTCTCTTTTATTGTTTCCATTCATCTTCTTGGACCATGTTTGTGATTGTGCAGTTTGATTTTCTCCAGTTTTGGTGAACTTATTTCTTTGGCGATTTCTCCCAAAGTTCTTCAATATGCTAGTTTTGTTCTCTTCCCACTATATTCACCCTTCTCTTTCATTTGCAAATTCTTTTCTTGTTCATTTTTTCCTTTGAATTCCTAGTAACAAAATCTTGCCTTGTGCACCACTTCATCCATGGTCTTGGGGTTATCAAACTCTATATTTTCCTTGTATATGGTAGGTAGACAGTTTACGAAACATTGTACCTTTTCCTTATCCTCTCTTATATAAGGTACATAACAAAGAAGATTGGTGAATTTGGCTACAAATTCATCAATAGTAAGTTGTCCCAACCTAATCTCATGGAATTATTTGGATTTATTATCATGATAATGTTCATTCAGGTATCTATTCTTAAATTTGACTTGGAAATCCTCCCAAGTAACCGTTTTCTCATCTATGACATGAACCGCATTGGTTTCTTCCCACTACAAGGTAGCCTTACCTTCCCACTGATAGATAGCCAACTTGGCTCTCAATTTACTTTCATATCTGTAAACCTAAAAGTACTTTATCGTATTTAGAATCCATGCTTCAATATATTCCTCCTCTCTATAATAGGAGGGAGGTTTGATTTTCCGGAATTCACCCTGCAATTCCTTGCTCCTCCTACACTGTTGTCTAGAGGAATTATCTTCCTTAGAATCTTCTGAGTGATTTATCCTTCCCTTTCTTTTCCTTCCAAAATATTCACCTTCTTGAATATTCTGGGAGGTCAATTCTATTATTAATTTGACTTGCTCTTCAGTGGCCAAAGACTATCTTTCATTGTGGATTTTCAGTTGCATCATTTCTCTTTGCATTCATTGCAACATAGCCATCAATAGAGCATTTGGATATGTTGGTTTTTCTCCACTACCCAGATCCACATACATCTCGTCCACTTCATTCATGGTTCACAACTATATACTTGAGCACTGTTTGACTATACATGAAATGAAACATTAGTGAAAATTAAATTTAAATAAAATTTATAGAAAAATAATTTTTCTGGTGTGAGCAAATATTTTTCCCAGTGTTTTAACTTGAGCTCTGATATCATTTGTAACACCTCTCAAATCTTTTTTTTTCTAATTATAATAACATATTTCTCATTATTACAATTATAGTTTAATTCTTCATTTTTCAACGTATTTATGTCACTTCCAATTTTCTTTTATTTCACCACGTTTATATATGTTGGAGAGTACTATCTAAATTTCCATTCTCGAATATAACTTTTCTCTAACGTGTATTCTTTCTCCCTAAAAATTTTTAAGTTGATATTTTGAACACATCTCACCCTTTTTATATTATGGATAACATACCTAGGTGAATCTTACCTCCACCTTATCTTTCTTTACTCTCGTTGATAATGGTTTTATCCACACAGAAATATAATATATTGAATTAATATACCTAACTAACTCTCTTCAAAATACTCTTACTTCCATATTTTGCATGCTATTTTTAATATTTCTTCTGTCCAACCATACAACTTCTATATACCAAAATGAATTAAGTCGACTCCTCTCTCTAACTTAATTGTTTAACTTCCACAACTCCACTGAATATAATTCCTCACGTTCACTTTATGATATATATATCAAGGTTTTATTAGAAATAATACATTAATGAAATTGACTAATTTTATTATTGTATGATTTCTATACATAGTGCTTCTTCCAAGGTTCGTATGTTCATGAGTATTCATTTAATTTTTGCAACTAATTAGTTTGTTTCCGAAAATGTGATATTATTTAGACTCCATATCTATATTATCACATAGTTTGAATTATCATTTCAATAAATTTATGATCATTGTTTCATACGTTAACTACCTTTCCATTAAACAAATTGGTACTTTGTGAAAATTTTATTGATTCGATATCCATTACGTCATCAGTTTTGATATTTCTGTGCGATTTGTAGTAGTGAGTATTTACTATTTCCCATACATTCTGTCTCCCACTGTACCATTCTCAAATAGAAATTCTATTGGGATATGAATTCATTAATTTTCATGTATAATTCACATGGCTTTCCCGTTCTGAATTTCTATGCATCGATCTCAAGAATAACCTCGGATACAATGCCACATGGATGGAGGAAAGAACGTTCATGTTTAGGGTTTCTCATAGTATAGTTATTTTCATTTTTGTTACTATATTCCTATTTGGACACATAACGTCTGGCTAGTTCTATGCAACCTACCTCTGCTATGAACAAAAAAATTGGTAACCTTCCCTGGCCAAGATGGTAAAACACGTTCTACACAATGAAACTAGTTTTCATTCCCCTACAGGTTATATGTTCAATTTTATTCATCTAATAAATTCCTTTGATTTATTTTTGTTTTCCTATGTGGCATTCGTTTCTTCAGTTTGTATCGGTACTTTTCTTAAATCTATGTTTCATGCTTATATACAGGGACATGTCCTCAAGTTCGCAATGAGTCTCGACGATTTCTGAGTATTGGGTAAGTACGTTTCATAAGACTCACATATGATTGGTATAAACCATGTCTTCTCCTTTCAGAAAAGGAATTTGAACTGGGGTTTAATGGATATATGTCATGGGTTCTTCGTTAGTTAATTTGATATGCATTCTCATGAATATACCTGAGGCAGATTCAACTACTTGACATTGTCTCGCCTCTCACAATACTGAAGGGTTATTGTGAATTTATAAGTTATTATTTCCAATTTATAGTATTGTTTTGAAATTTCTTTCGGAGTGAATACTATTTTCTCGTTTTTGTTTTATGGTAGTTCAACTCGGAGTTACATCGGTACCACGACACAACGTCTTAAATTATTTGGCCACATCACTGAGAACTTAAAGCTTTTTAGGTAAGTTAACATAGTTTATAATTTCCCAGCCACTGGGCAAAGTCTCTGTCTTTTACGTGTATTTAAGAGCAAGAACTTAAAAGTTAAATTATGTTCTTCATTTCTATTTCTACAGTTTTATTTTTAATTATCTATACCTTCTCTCCTGTACACTAAATGGGCTCTTGGGCATTTCTTTCTTGGTTTGAATGATAACATAGTCATTTTGATTTATTTGGTAGTTATTTCTATAATATGCCATTTCTTCCTCTTACATATCATTTCGATAGTATACAAGATTTATAATCTACAATATCTTGACATTTGTGTTAAAGATTTCAATACTTAATATTAATTCAAATTCTTTGTTTATCATTTTCATTTTTCTACTTCTTATACTTTTATTAACCATACTTTTCATATAGCTAAGATATGGTTGTTTTATGTATACGTAAGAATAATACGACATATTATACTGCACTTCGAGTGCCCATTAGAATCTTTCGATTTCAGTTTCTTGTTGATTTTAATTGTTCATTCACTCCTATCCAGGTTCATCTTCAAATTTCGTGGAAGATTGAACATCCATATCATGCTTCCGTATTTTTAATTTCCCATTTTATTTCCATAAGGAACTTAGTTCCTAGAATAGTATATTGTATTATGTGTAGCCTTAATTACAATAGAGTACTGTCTGAAAATTATTATTTGATATTCATAACTGTACTATAGCTAGACTATGTTTACTCTTTAGTAAAGACTTGAGATTTCCAACAATACTAAATTTTTCGATAATATATGTTCAATTTGTTGGTCCCAATAGGTTTTCTATTTGTTTTGTATGTAGAAATAGTTCAAGGTACATATATATCAGAATGTTTTTTTGTCTATGAACTTTAGTATAGGTTTTCTATATTTCTACTACTACTATAGCCCTAGATCTTTTCTTACTAAATTTCTCAAAGGTCCTTATTGTAGTATACATTTATAACCATTCATGTATCAGTACTGCTCGATTGTCGATTTTAGGTTTCTCTTATGTATAATTTATAGTTACATACTATTTTTATATCTTTGTTAGGTTTAGAGATTGTAAACAATGAATACTCATGTTTCTTTTAAAATGAACAAACTCAACGACTACTTCTAAATAAGATAGTACGATGTAGTTTGTATCTGGTATAATACTATAATATTTAATTTAGGTTAAATACCAAAATGTGCCATGTTCCATCATTTCTTGGTACAAGAATATAGTGATAAATTGTCTTCAAATATATATATATATATATATATATATATATATATATAGCAGTATAAAAGTAAGTATATACAGTTTAATTTTTCTTTCTTACACTGTATAACTAATTTGAGAAAGTCGACATTTATATATAAACATAGTCTCTATATTGATGCAGTTATTCATTTCCTTTCCCTAAGGTATGCGGAAATTCATCTCCTCTAATTGTGTCTAAGTTTATCATGTATGTACATTTGTTTCTTGTTTTTTTTTTATAAAAATACCATTCAGATATATGCATGTCTCTAGTAATTCTAGTTCTAATTTCTTTTTCTCTAGTTGGTGCAAAAATATTTAATTGTACAGTACATTATGTCTGTAGATATAAGTATATATATGTTCCATTTCTGCATATCGCTTACTATTTAGAATTAGTTTTTAACTAAACGGTGCAATTTGTGAACATAATAATTAAACAAATAATTTACAGAATTGTCAATTTCCTGTGAGGTACCTAACCTCATATTTAGACCCATCATTGGGTTTTAGACATTCTGAGAGTTGTTCCTCACATAGCATATCTGTGCAACAATACATATTTTACTATTGCTTCTATAGTGATTTATGTTAAACGTATAGACCAGGTAAAAGATAAATTTTCAAACATCTAAACACAAAGTTTTACTGAGAATTGGCATATTAACATGGCTACTTTACCACTTTCATTAGTTCACATAACATTAAGATTTAGATCAAAATCCATTCCAAATTAAATGTGCATACCACTTAGGTTTGACTAGTTTCTTCCCAACCTTAGAGCTCTTTCTCCGCAGCTCACCCCCGAGCAGAGATATTTTCCTCAAGTGATAGACACCTATGTCTATCTTGAATCAGATTATTTAAGCTTGCTTCCCCCCCAACCTGTTTCCCTTAATTACGTCCAGTTAATTCAGGATTTTGTATTCTTATTTTCCTAGGCTTTCCCTTTTTTTCTTCCACAAAGGTACTTTTAAAGCTAGATTTTCTTCTTTTCTAGCTTTATTCCACCTCATCCCAGTAATTTTGTCTTTATTGAGGTACTTTTAGATTTTTATCTCCAATCTAATATTAGTATTTACTTTATTCCTTCCAAGGATTTTTGGAAGTCTGGGAAAGTCTTACAACCTTATCCATCCTCATGGATTGGGTTTTCAGATCTCTAATCATTATCTACTCATTGCACATAAATTTCCATTTTATTTTATTAATTTAAATAATAAAACAAATCCACATAATTTTTTTCCATTGGGGTCCATTGTACCCTTTTTAGACTTGTTCAAATGTCTAATAAAATCATAGCAAACTGAGGATATTACATGGTCCTTGGATTTAATATAGAAACCACTGGTTTATAATCATAGTGGAACGTCACATTGTCACAAATGTTTTCTCAATATGAAAATTAACCATGGTTCAATGTTGCATTATGATAAATATTGTCAACATAAGAAAATCAACCATGGTAATCCACGGTGCAACGTCTGATTGTGACATATATTGTCTCAATATGAAATTCAAACATGGTAAGCCATAATAATTCTAGGGTTTACAATATTTATCTTAGGGTTTATATACCTTGTATACATAATATTAATCCCACGGGTGTAATATCATTCCCTTCGGTTTATTATTCCCATGGGTTTATTACTCCCATGGGTTTATAATATGAATCCCTTAGGTTTATTAATAAAAGGATTCATATTATTATCGTATAATATTATTCATAGGGTTTATAATATTAATCCATAATTTTAATATAAATCTCACATATTTAATTAATTCAATTATATATATAAATCACATGATCCAATGTTTCATTGTGACAAGGTTTGTGTGCATATGATAATAAAATCATGGTCGACCATGGCTAACCATGGTGCAACATTGCACTATGATAAGGACTGTATGAATACTAAAATCAACCATGGTCAACAAGGATAATTCAAGGGTTTACAATATTTGGTCAACCATGGTAAGCCATGGTCCAAAAGCGCATCGTGACAATGATTTTATCAATATGAATATCAAGTATGGTAAACCATGGTTAAGCATGTTTATTTTAGGGTTTATAATATGAAAATAAACCATGGTAAGCCATGATAATTTTCAGGCTTAAAATATTTATATTAGGGTTTATATGCCTTAGGTTTATAATATCTATCACTTGGGTTTAATATGTTTTTTTCCACACAAGTTCGGTTATAATATATTATTAGAAAAAGAGGGGAGGAAGGGAAATTCCTCGACACAAAATCACTCCACATAGATTAAAAAATAGATTTAGATGCTGGGAGTGTTTTTATACTAGATTAATGATGTTACTACAGCTTCTAACAAGCCTTTCTGAAGTGGAGATGGTTGCATTTGTACTATACTATTTTACAAACTGTTATAGCAAGAGAATGCATTTTGTTTTCATATTTAAGTATATTATCACCTATTGACTTGTAGGCAAGACATAGAGAGCCAAAGAGGGAGATAATTCATTTTTTGATTGTGTTTTCCCTATCTTATGGCCACTCCCTTTGTCCATAGATTTGTATCCTCGCTCGGATATTTTGGTGAGGACATCTTGCAGATAATTGATAGTCCCTTCTAGGTGGGTGTAGTGATTTTTCACATTCAGTAAGTCCTTGTTGCATGTGTTCCATTGCTGTCAGAGGAGGGTCATTTCCTCTTTAGTGTGCACCTTATCCTAAAGCATCTGGTTCTTCAAACTTTTAATAACCACTCTGTGTGATTTGTAGAATGAATAAGGATGGCTTCTGTTTTCGTAGGAGTCCATGAGATTGTTGATGGAAAGAGGAAATGTATTGATGCATTTTATTTGAGGAGTAGATGGCAATGTTTTCTAATTAAAATCAGTGGAACCTTGTTTACGAAAATTATTTTTGATAGCAGTTGTGATGGATGGGATGGTGGATTTACACAAATGGAGAGAAGATGATGGTAGAGGGAGGAGGATGCAGGAAGGAGTAGAAGAGATCAAGTCAAAATGAAAACGCTGAAAAGAGAGGTGGAATGCCAATGCCCAGTTCAAAATATGTGAATAGCATATGTACTTGTGATTAAGAAATATGTCATTGTGGAGGATCGCACTCTAGAGAAGAGGTGAGGTGGAACCAAGCTACCAGGGAAGCGGTTGCCTTGGATTCCAAACAAAATATGCAAATGTAGAGATTTGAGTACCATGAAGAAAATGTAAAAGAGAGGAGCGATGTAATGATGATCAGTCACAGGAGGGATGCAAAGGTTTTGAGTTTGGCTACTCTGAAAAAAGATGCAAAAAATATTTGAAGGATTTTGAATAAGTGATTCGAGGATATTTTTGCAAGTGCAATTAGAGGATCGGGTCATATCATGTTTGTAGAGATGATGTACTTTGTATGGATGTTAAGGCATCATGGTAAAGGGAGTGAAAATTTCAATCATGTGATTGGGAGGAGGGTGATATGCCCATCAATTTTAGCCTTCCTAATGTTTCTGTGGACTCCTTCATTAGCTTGAATGATTTCTTCTCAAGATATGATAGTAGTCTATCTTCCCAATTTGATTTTCATATTTTTTATCTCTATTCAATATTTGGAAGAGTGTTGCATTTTTTTGGAAACTTCCACTCACCATTGCATGGATGATAATAGAGGAGTCCCCAATAATTATTTCATTGTGAATTTTCCTATCTTTTAGAATTTTCATGCCCAAGAGTAGGCCATAAGCTTCCTCTCTGCTATTTGACATTGCCCCCATCCCTCGATTAAATTGAATATGATAGGAACTGTCTATTTGGGATATTATTCCACCAGCTCCAGATTTTCCTGGTTTCTTCTTTGAGGCTCCGTCAAAGAAGAGGCAATTCCTGTTGAGGGAATTAAATCACCTTTCAAATTCTTCCTCATCTTTTCTAATTTTCCAAGTTGGGTGTGCCTTTGTGACTTTTTCCATTTGGTGAATTTTGATCTTGTTAATTGAAAATATCCAGATTCTTTCATCATGCTACAATTGACTCATATCAATTCAATTTAACACTTTTTTTTCTAGAAACTTTGTTATCTATCCCCATGCCTTTGAAGTCAGTGTGTTCATTTTTGGATTTTTGTTTTTGAATACTTTCCCATTCCTAGCAAGCCAAATTTTCCAACATAGGAAGTAGGGGATGTTGGCCCATAACCATTATATTGTGGTTTTGTTTTTAAAGGTTTGGGGATATATTCTCCTCCATTTAGTTATGAGTTTATTTAAAGGGAGGTTGTAATTCAAATTTACTTCAATTGGAGACACAATTTTCTCCCAACACTCTCTAGAGAATGAGTATTCTAGGAAGAGATGTTGAATGGTTTCTTCCTCCTCCAAGAAAAGTGGACATTAAGATGGTCCATAGATTCCCCCTTTTCTTAAATTCTCCAGCATGAGAGATTTTCTATGAAGGAGGGTCCATTGGAAAATATTGATTTTTGGAAAATTTTCCACCTTCCAAGCATACTTCCAGTACTGCCATTCTTGTTTCCTCTATTGTTCTTGAATATTTTCATAGCATGACTTTACTAAATAGTATCCTCCTGTAGCTACCCAGAAATAGGTGTCTTGAATATTTTTGGCTATAGGAGCAACTCCCAATAAGAGGTAAATCATCGAGTTCCATTGGTCAGTGAGGTCAATAGGCAAGTTGGTTTTGTCCCATTGTTTCCAAGTTTCATCATTCTCCCATTTGGATATGTCCCCCAATTTTATGTATCCCTCTAGTATCATCCAAATCTTTAAATCATGAATATCTGGGTTGCTGCCCAAGGGGGGGTTTCCCATGGTGCTATTTTTCCACAATATAATTCTTCCTCCATTCCCTGGACTTATTGAAATGTTTTTTTTAATCATTGAGATTGTGCCAGATATGAGTTTCCAGATTTGAGAGCATGGTCTTATGGGAAGGCTTCTTTCCAATAGGGGAATTCTTGGGGCATTGAGATATTTTGCCTCTAAGGTTGCTTTCCACCAACATCTTTCTCTAGTGAGAAACCTCTAGTCAATCTTGGTCCCTAGAGCTAGATTCATATTTCTAGGAGTTTTAATGGATATACCTCCATTTTTGCAATGGGCAATAACTTGGTACCAATTGAAAAGGCTAAACTTTCTTGTTTCAGATTTTCCTCCTTTCCATAGGAAGCTTCTAATGATGATTTAGATTTTCTTTTGTATTCTTTCTGGTGCTGCTATTAAATCAAACTGATATAGTGGCAGAGTTGAAAGTATTGATTTAAGGAGAATGATTCTCTGTGATTGGTTTAACCATATTATCCCCCATGCTTGGATTTTATTTTTCATTTTCTCAGCATACTTGCTCCATATCTCAGTTTTTATTCCATATCTCGGTTTTAAATTTTTTTGGTGATTGTAACCGAGGTATTGGAAATAGCTCCGGTTATTAAACAAACCTTAAGTTGTGACATTCGTGGAGATTTATTGGAGGGTGATATAGGCGTATATATAACTTTTCCCGTTGTTAATATGCCCTCCCAAGAAATCCATGAAGGTGTACGAAAAGATTTAAATCTTCGTGAAACTATGCATACTATGCAAGATGCACCTCCCATGAAGGTGTCATATGCAAAATAATGAATGGTTGATTCTTTTGGTATCTTTACTTGTAATTCGGGCCTCTCGGGGAATAGTTTCTTTTCTTGTGCTCCAATTTCTTCTTAGGGAATCAACCATTATAATGTAGAGGAAAGAAGAAAAGGGGAACCTTGTCGAGAGTCCTCTGGAGCTTTAAAAGTACTCACGAAGTTCTTAGTTCTGAGGGGCTCTCCGGAGCCCAATAGTGAAAGCCTTAATTGTTCCTATGAAGTCTTTAGAAGCCAAATCTGTTAGAAAAAAAGCAAGGGAAGTAGAGATTAGCTCTATCAAATGTGTTGGCTATGTCGATTTTTTAATATTTTTTAAAATAAGTGCTTGTTCATTAGATAGCAGGTGAAGAGCCTCTTGGATAAGGACAATATTGTCAACGAGTTTGAAAGTTTGGAACATATCCTCCCTAGTTTTCGAGAGGCAATTGGAGGAGTGGTTTAAGTCTTCCGGCTAAGATTTTGGAGATGATTTTTGGAAGCATTGCATAGGAAATTGGACGAAATCTGTTGAGATTTGAGGGCGAGTCTTTGAATGAGGGCGAGAAAGGTAGAATTTTTGAATCCTCCCACCTTTTTATTTTTGATGACGTATCTAATCATTTTTAATAGGTCATTTTTTATTGTATGGAAAAAGGTGCGATAGAAAGAGATGTTTATGGGAATCCATGCGGGCTAGGTGCATTTTCGAGATGAAGGTCCCATACAACTATCGTTAGTTCCTTTTTAGTGACTTCTCTAGAGAGGTCTTTCCTTGTTTCCTAATCAATTAATTTTAGAGTATGCATTAAGAATTCCTCCAGGTTTTCTTAGTTTTCCACAACTGTTAGAAGAATTTTAAAATTCAGGAAGGCTTATTTTTTAATATCTTCTTTCCCCTTTATTTCGATCCCTCCTCCCGTTATTGTTTCTATATTATTTTTTATCATTCTTTTTTTGATTTAATTGTGAAAGAAGGCAGTGTTTTCGTCACTGACTTGTATCCATAGCTGCCTTGAATTCAACCTCCATGTTTCTTCGTCTTGTATGACATTCCTATAATATTTCCAATGGATCTATTTTTCCTTTGCTTGACTTTTGCGTGTGTTATCCATGTTTTCCATTTCCTCTTGTATTTTTGCTAATTCTTGTTTCAACTCTTATTTTTCTCTTTGCGGTTCCTTATAGTTGGCCTTTTCCGAATCCTTTAGTATTACTCTGGTGGCTTTTAATTTTGTTTCCCATATGTATCTCGGAGGTGCATTAATTTTCTACTTCCATATTTTTTCAAACACTTATTTTACCTATTCATGGCTGCTCCATAGCTAATTATATTTGAAGGGAAGAGGCCCAAATTTTTTAGTTGTTCCAAGTCCAGTGGAGACCAGTTTGTGATCTGAGGTTGCTGATGGGATGATTTTATAGGATTCGTTGTTATAGCTAGCCACCATCTTGTCGCTAATGAGAATTCTCTCCAACCTCTCTTTGATGTTGGCCTTCCCTAGTCTCTTGTTATCCCAAGTCTATTTCCCATTCTTGGGAGGAATGTCCAAGAGGTTGCACTACTCAATGATTCTTTCAAGAACATATTTATTTGGATCTGGCTGAAAAATGCCTCCTCTCTTTTCTTTTGACTTAATAATGAGCTAGATCTCCTCCAAGGATAAGGTTCTTTTCTTGGTCTTCCATTGTGGTTTATTTTAGAGTCTTCCAGCAAATTTCTTTGTCCCTATAGTTGTTTGGATAATACATGTTATATCTGTTGATGTTTTTACCATTTTCTGCATTTTCCATATTTTTTTTGATCCAGTGGGCTTTCTTTGTTGAGTTCTGAATTTGCCATTTTCTTTTTTTCCAAAGATTGCAAATCCCTCCAGATGCTGCATTTTCTGAAATAGGTTTCCCTTCATAATTTTCTGATTTTTCTATGATATTGTCCGTCTCTTGGCTGCTAATTTTTGTCTCTTCAATAAGGAGGATGTCTGGTTTTTTTTTTTTTTAGTGAGGCCTTTTATGAGTTTTATCTTGGAGGGATGACCCAACCCCCTACAATTCCAAGGGATAACTATCATTCTTTACTGGGGATTGAGGTCGAGGCACCTTTCTCTTTATGAACCTGTGAATATTTTCCCTTATTCTTGTTTCCTTACTCGAGGTAACTCTCCATTGGTTGTTGTGTTCCCAAGGTGAGGTCCTTCATAGCCACTTCATCTCTTATTATTTTTTTTTGACTATCTTCCTTCTTTGAGTTTTCAACATATAGGAGGGATTATTTAGACTAGTTTCTTGTAAGAATCTGATTCGAGGAGGGTGGAGGGGGGATGGAGAGGATTGGGGTGGGGCCTCCAGATGGGGGATGGAGGAGAAGTAGCCCTAAGGGGTAGGGGAGCCTGGAGGAGGAGAAGAGAGTTCGAAGGTGTTCTCCGAAATGGTGGAAGGAGAAAGGGGAGGGTTGGGGGGGTCAGATGGATTGAGGGGGTTGGAGAGGAGCTCAAAGGGATTAGGTCCCAGGAAAGGAGAGGTATCAGGGATGGAGGAGGAGGGTTAGGTAGAGGATTTATGGGTAGGAGAGAGAGGGTTAGATGTACGAGGTGGGGGAGGTGCACACTAATATTTGGATGTGGTATTTTTTTTCTTAACCTGTTCCCATTTTGGATCTTCACTTTCTTCTACATGCTTATAATTTTCTTCTTTTTTGCTGCATCTATTAGCGAAATGGCCATACTCACGACATACCCTGCACTTGAAGGGAATTTTCTCATAATCCAGCTGCTGAATCTGTCTCCAACTATTGACCTTGAGATTGATGGTTTCGAAAGTCCTCTTCCTAGATCTACTTTGACACAGATCCTTGTGCATGCCTACCTGTTCTCCTTTGGTTAACTTTTGTCAATGTACTCACTAATGACATTCTCTATTTCTCTTATGGAATCATCTCCCCAACAATGCAAAGGGAGATGAGGCAACCTAACCCAGACTAGAACTGCATTAGGGACATCTAGTTTCATATCAAAATCAGGCATCCATCTGTTCAAATATAAACCTCTGGTGTCCATGAAATATGGTCCGCTTCTGAATATGAGGTCTTGATCATCCTTGGATTCGAAGTGGATGGTGTAGTAACCTTTGCCACAAAATCGAATGGATATTTTTCCCTAAGTGACGTGTGCCTAGTTTTGTTCTACCCATTTTTGGATGGTGTTGGGGGACGGCCATAACCCAGTGAACTATACAAAAATTAATTTCTCGGCTAAAGATATCGCTTCTCTCTGAGGCAAGTTGGGCAGCAGAATGATCTCGGAGATAGCTCCAAGTTTTCAACAAATCTAGAGATTGCAGGTCTAATTCTCTGAGGGACCATTGAGGTGATTAGAAAGGCAAAGGTAGAGGCAGCCCCATCAAGCTATGCATGAGTCAGATATGTTGCACCATCGCAAGAAGGATTCATGCCCGGATCAAGCTCTTGCTGAGCCATGACGACGGTGGCCCAAGTGTTGCATGTTGATCTGCTATGTCTAGAGTGTGGGTACACAACACTGTAATTTTTTATTTTTTTGGGTTTAATATTCTTCCGTTGGGTTTAATATTATTCTGCTAGGTTTAATATTATTACCTTGGGTTTATAATCCCTTGATTTTTTAGTATTAATCCCTTTGGATTATTGTTCTCTTTGGTATATAATATTAATCCCTTAAGTTTATACATATAACAGTTCTTATTAATGTGGTTTAATATTATTCAAAGGTTTTATAATAACAATCATTGGGTTTCATATAGAAACCATTGGTTTATAATCGTATTCCAACGTCACATTGGGACAAAGTTTTTATCAATATGAAAATGAAGCATGATTACACATTGCATTGTGACAAATATCGTTTGCATAAGAAAATAAACCATGGTAAGCCATGGTGCAACATAACATTGTCACAAATATTGTCTCAAAATGAAAATCAACCATGGTTATCCATAATAATTCTACAGTTTACGAAATTTATCTTAGGGTTTATATACCTCATGTTTATAATATTAATCTCATGGATGTAATATGATTCCCTTGGGTTTATTATTCCCGTGGGTTTATAATATGAATCCATTGGGTTCATATTCCTAGGGTGTAATATTATTCATAGGCTTGATAATATTAATCATTAGGTTTAATATCTATATATAGTGTTATATTATTCCTAGGGTTTAATATTATTCATAGTTATTATAATACTAATGTTTGGGTTTAATATAAATACCCTTGGTTTATATTAATGTTCCACCATGTTCCAAAGTCACGTTGTCACATATATTTTCTCAATATGAAAATTTAACCATCGTCCAATGTTGAATTGTCACAAAAATGTATTCATATGAAAATCAACCATGGTGCAATTTCGCATCGTGAAAAAGATTATCTCAATATGAAAATCAACCATGGTCAACCATGATAATTCTAAGCTTTACAATATTTATATTAGGGTTTATATACCTTGGAAATATAATATTAATCCCTTAGGTGTAATATTATTCACTTTAATATTGTAATCCATTTGGTTTTTAGTATTAATCCTTTGGGTTTATTATTCTTGTGGGTTTATAATATCAATACCTTGGGTTTATAATATAATTCTAGGGTTTAAAATATTTATATAACGGTTTATATGCCTTCAACACATATTTCATTAAATTTGGAAGTATTCTATTACAAGAATTTCAACAACATTAATTCTTTTGTAAATCACCATATTAACTTAATTTAAGATAAAAAAAATTTTAGGAATGTCAAACCAATTAGAGTCCATGAATAGGTCAAACATGGGGTTGTTAGGTACAATAGTATCAATTCACAATATGAGTGTGAAAGAAAACAACCTGTGAGAGAGTTGTTGATTGAATAATGGTGATGTGAGGATCATAGTGTAAGTGGAAAGGAGGTGCCTCCCTTGCATTGCTTTGAAACTAGTCTACTAGAAAATTAGTAAGAAAATATTGTGATAAATTTCTACCCCTTCATGCCTTTAAGTAACACTAATGAGGAGGTGATAATTCTTCTTTACAACATCCATGTATCCACTATAAAATCTAGACACTATTGATCTAGGTATTTCAAGAAGGTTGGGTCACATTGATGTATCTCCACTCAAAGCCAAGTACATCAAATAACAGTTCTTAAATGGGTATTCAAGTCATTCCATTATGATGGACACTTTCACAAATTGAAGAAAACAATAATTAGTCATCGTTGAGAACCAATATACTTAGACAAGTAAGTAGTGGAAGCAAGTGTTTTCAAAAAATAGTACACTTGATTGTAGTCTGGATATTTATCTCTCCTTGTCAACATTATCAAAAACTAATAATGGTCTTAATGTAATAGCTCCAACCTATTCTATGGAAAACCATGATTGACCATTACTTTCACCAAG
This sequence comes from Pinus albicaulis, assembly GCA_034641835.2. Classification (NCBI taxonomy): domain Eukaryota; kingdom Viridiplantae; phylum Streptophyta; class Pinopsida; order Pinales; family Pinaceae; genus Pinus; species Pinus albicaulis. The sequence goes on along the minus strand of CM076582.1, from coordinate 847,868,072 downwards.
AGGAGAAAATGATGAGAATTGTTAATGGGGAATAAATAAATGTGAAACACAACTTATGGATTTTAGTTGAAATTTATATAAGTCCTCATGCTCTTTAATTATTAAATACTTATTGTAACTACTAATAAATTATCATTAAAATATTAATTTTTAATATTAAATATGTATTAAAAGTCATTTATCTATTACACATTATTTTCTATGTGGTCTAAATAAACCACTTAAAACCCATTATCGATAAATTCTAATTAGTTTTGTAAAATATGTATATTTACTTACATTAAGAGATTTATTTCAAAAATATATTACATTCATAAACTTGTATCAACACATATAACTAAATGGAATACAATAAATAGCTTCAGGCCCGGTTAACTTCTATGAGATTATTTTAATTACAAATAGTTTATTCAATAATTGAATTTTACAAAATGTTAATCTTGACGGGAAAAACATGTCATATGGTGGAAAAAAGTTTAAATATGTTCATCTATGACCAAATTCTTCAATGAGCCTGAATATTCTACTTAATTCTCATTATTAATTAATTAATGCATGTTTCAATAGAAAACATTTTCTTACATAGAGTTTTATTTTAGAAATAGCAATGTCACATTTATACATTCATATTAAACCACATGACAGGTAAATAAAAATCAATCAATTTTTTCTTGACTTATCGAGTTATGTGGCATGACTGTATATAAAATTAATTGATTTAAAAATGCATAGTTAGAAAAAGTTATCGATTGAAAATAGAATAAACCACTTAGAACTCATCATCGTTTGATTTTAATTATTATTTTTTCTAAAAAATGTATCTTTTATTACATTAAGAGCTTTACTTCACAAACATAATACATTTGTAACCTTGTATCAATGCATATAACTAAATAGAATTTAATATGTCATGCTTTATGTCTAGTTGGTTTTTATTATTTCAATCAAAAATGATTTATTTACGAATTGAAATTTACAAAATGTTAATAGGGATGGGTGAATCAAATGGTGTATGTTATAAAAATTTGAAATGCATTTATTTATGATATATATCTTCAAATAACTTGAGGAATCTACATAATATTCATTATCAATTAATTATTTCATGTTTTCTAGGAAAAACGTTTCATTTTACATGGAGTTTTATTTCAAAAAAACAATGTCACATTTATAAAATTATATTAAACTTCATGATAAGAAATGAAAATTCGATAAATGGCGTTATATTAGACCACTTATAACTTATTCTCCATTACTTCTAATTTGTTTTATAAAAAATATATATTTATTTACAGTAGGAGCTACATTTCAAAAATACATCACATTTACAAACTTCCATTAATGCATATAACCAAATAGAATACAGTAAATAGCTTTGAGTCATGGTGCATTCTATGAGATTGTTTAAATAACAAGTAAATTATTTAAGGATTGAAAATGAAAAAAATGTTAAATGGATGGGAAAATAAATGTCTTATGCTGCAAAAAGTTTAAATACAACCATTTATGATCTATATTTTTAATTAATCTAGATGGCCCACGTAAATTTAATTAATTTTTCCATTTTTAATTAAGAAGAACATTTTTTTTACATGGAGTTTTATTTCGAAAAAATAAAATATGAAATTAATACTCATATCAAACTACGTGGTAGACAAATAAAGGTCAATAAATGGATTCATTATTAACTTATATGTGATAAGATAATAGTTGATTTAAAAAATAAATAAATAAATTATGGATTAAAAATTCAATGCCTTACAATTTAAGGGCTTTTAATTATTCACGTATGACCCATCACCCATTAGCTTAAATAGTCCACTTAATACTTATTGTCAAGAAATTATTAGATTTATTTTTGGAAAAAATGTCTTATAGTATATGGTTATTATATATCACATTTATACACTCATATTAATGGATATAACTATGTAAAAAAAAATAATATATTTATGGCTCATACGATATGATTGCATTTATTTAAAATACAAATCTACAAAAAAAAAAAAAAAATGAAAAATTCTTCAAATAAAGTTCAAAGACATAATTTAGCTATGATAGCATCCAATCAAACCTTCTTAGTAAACTTAGTAATCATTACCATTAATTATATGTTTTTTTTAGAAACGAAAAATTATTTATAATAGATTACTATCTCAAAAATTAAATATCACATTTATGCCATCATATTAATGTTTTTTTATAGGTAAAAGGTCAATAACTAACTTTTGAGTTTGTTGATTTTCAATATGATAGGATTTTAATTACAACCATTAATTTATAGAACTATATAAATTTATGTAATGTATGGATTGAGAAATCACATATCTTATGCTTCAAAAAGTTCAAACCATTTACCTATGACACATTTCCCATTAGCATGAATAGTCAATAGTGCATGTAGCATTTATCAAGTAAATTATTATAATTTCTGCAATAAGAATTGCACTTTTGTTTGAAATTAGTTCTATTTCAAACTTATATTTCACATTTATATATGAGTATTATTCATATAAGTAAAAAGAATTCAATAAAAATACAAGCATGCCTTGATGGTTCGTGTAAGATGATTTCAATGGAAAATAATGCATTTAAGAACACACATCCAAACACATATTAGCAAAACAAAATCGATACAACAAAATCATTTAAAAAATAATTATAAATAATAATAGAAATATATAATAAGATAATTGGAAATTCCCATTTTAATTTTTTTCTTATTAATAGAAAGTTCTGATTTTTTTCCTTGGACTAGAAAAAATATCATATAATATTCCAAAAGATATAAAATCATACAAATTGATTCAGAAAAACACTATGTTCAAATTGCATTAAAAAATTGGAATGTACTTGTGAACAAATTTATAAACAAAATTATCTTCGTCCACTACAATGAAGTACATGTTCTATTGAACATTTGAATGTACTCATGTTTCTCTTTCATATGATGAAGTGTCTTAAGAAAGGGGAGTAAAACCTGCAAAAGCCAAGTATCTTGCTCTTTTCTTGTATAGGATTTTATCAAGATGTGGTTTGATCGATATTCGATGAATCGAGAAGTATGCTTTGTTGTATCTATTATCAATACATTTGATTCTTCATAATTATCTCGTTATTGGGACCACACATTAGTCAACCTTTTCTCATAAAATTGTATTGTCCTCCTCGCTTCTAATTTTTTTTGCAAATGACAATGAGACTTGTTCCATGCAAACCTAAAGTTCTCTATATCAATATTTGGTATTTTAAGTACTTGTTAGATGTACTTGTCAATGAAATTTAATGTCCATATTGCAACATCATAATTTCTTAAGCAATATTTTAACAGTTCTGAGTGAAAAGGCCTTAAAAAATAGGACCTATCACCAAATTCCCAATCTATTTCTCTTTTAATATAACAATTTTTTTCATATTTGGTGTATGATTGGAATAAAACTCCTTGGATTTCAAATACAAACAAAATATTTTGACTTATAGTGATGTCCATTTGCATCTGCAACTACGGTGCAACCACATGTATGATATTAACATATCTCCACTTCAAAACTTTATTAAAAACCTAACATTTTAAAAATGATGTTAGTATTTATTATGAATTAATGGTAATCACAAATTATAATTACAATGTCCCCATTTAAGTGAACAAACTAATGATATGTTTACTTTATACATACAACCTAATACCTTTATTAAATTTGTATGGAATAAGCAAGTCTTATAGGATCACATTGACCCACCATTTAAATAATTCATTTTAAGACTTATAATCATTGTTTAATTTGAATTGAAAGATATAATTACAATGGTTTCAATTAAACAAACTAATTATATATTAGTTTCCACATGTAATATAATACAATTTTTAAATTTCAAACGTACTTAATGATACACTAATTTCTATATTTTGTACTTTAGTTTTTTTTTTTGTGCTTCTCTTAGTAAAATTTCTATCTCTATTATTGGTGCTACATACATCCTAATATGGTTTTTCAACTTATATCAAATAAAAAAGTTTATAAGAATGCAGTGCACCATCATTTTCATTACTAATTTCTAAGAGGTATAATGATAACTTAAACCACAATTGAAAACAAAAAATTGTAATGATCCAATTCAAACAAATATATCAATTATCTACTAATTTTTTCAATGGATTAGATTTTTATATACAATCTAATCCGTTGTAAATATTTCTATAGCATGGGAAATTTTTATACGAAAACATTAAACAACCATTACAATCAATAATTGTTACCAATACAATAATATCTCACAAAAATAAAAGAACATACAATTATCTTATTCTACTTGTGACAAACCAAGTCAACAATTCTTTTATTAGTATTATGAAATATAAGTCAAATTAAATTTAAAAGGGCTACAAAATATAGTAATAATTCATGATGTCATACATATTATGACATGAAATAGACACCAATCATCTTAAGGTACTATTAGATGTGATTGAACATCCTTCAAAATAGCTTGCACGTTTGTTTCCTTGTTGAGTTTAATCAACATTCTCCATAGCTCATCGATTAACCAATTATCCTCTTGAGTTGTTCCAATGAATTGAGGGGCAAGAATCACATTTTCTTTTGGATTTTCTTTCATTCTCTCAAGTGAACACTCCACTATAATAGTATTGGTTGCATCATATTCGATATGCATTTCCCACACTTTTTTCAATGATTTCGTGTGTATACCTTTTGTTACATTTCCAATGGCCTTATGTCCCTTTTCCTGTTTACACTTTGAAGCAGTCCACACAAGTTTATCTTGTAATTTTTCTTAAACCAACTTTTTAGAACTCTTGTTGTGTTTTGTTTCGAAGCTGTCATCCAAATTGAAATTTCAAAATATTCATTTTTGAAACACATTTCAAATTTTTTTTTTGCATGTGGGTGAATCCAAAATAACTTTTTCTCTATTGTGTAATTTGCATCAGTTCACATTTTCTCAATATGTCCTTTTTCTGTTGCTTCATCATCGGTGCTATGATAAAAAAACATCCTTTAATTCAAGAATAACTCATTTATTTTCAGTTATTTGCGCTGCAATACAATAAAAAATAGTCTAGTCAAACCATTTTATACTTGTTACAAAATTTACCAAAAAAATATCGAAACAATACACTTACGATGAGTGCTTTTTCGACTATTTATAGATGAAAAGCTCTTCTCTTTTATCATCTTCAAAAAACTTGGAGGTAAAAATATTAAACCTTCAATTAAATATGATCAAATTATGTAATATAATATATATTCAATACAAAATTCACAATTAAAGAAACGCATTAGAAATGTGACCTATGAAATACACACACACACTTTTAACATTATTTTGATTGTTAGTTTTGTTATTTTTATTTGTTCCTATAATAAACATATACAACGGTATGGCATTAGAAGCACTAAAATTTGAAGAATAATAATAAAAACTAAAAGACAAGTAATAAGTACATGATATGGCATTATATTCATAATTATAACTTTGCACCTCATCATCGTTTTTAAATAGTTTGAATTGTGAAAATGAATAAAAATCATTAAATAATGAGGGAAAAAATTGGGCAAATTATAAGTACCTGATATTATATTTTGTTCTTGATTATAACTTTGATTCTCAATCTTCGGATTCTTATATTTTTTCTCATTATTTGTCTCTATAATGTACAATGTATATGTTATAACTTGTGACAATGATTAATTGAATAAAAAAGCAAACAAAAGAATAAACAACACAGTTCATGTTAACTACCTAATATGATATCATTTGCTTGATTATAACTTTGTTTCACATGCATTTGATCAATGTATTTTTTCTCCTTTCTCGTCACTATAATAAACATAAAAAATGTTATAAATTGTGACAATGAATAAAATCATTATACAACTATATAAAAAATGAATCATCTTGATTTTTTATTTAAAAAATAAGATGGAAATGTGAAGAAAATATAACACATACTACATTTCCTTCTAGTACAAGTTCACAAACATATTTCCAACAACAATATTGTTGGGCAAAAAAAATCTAACGCAGGTTAGATTTCTTCGTATCAGAAACAAAAGCACATTGCAAATAATAGAATTGCAAGGTGAAAGAAATATAATGCATACTAGATTTTCTTCTAATGGAAACATTATCACATAACAACATTCTAGGGTGATAAAAATTAATCTTGTTTTATATTTACTTCTAACACAAACATATAAATATTTCTAAAACAACAATGCAAGACCAAAAAAATCTAGCACATGTCAGATTTCCTTTTAACCTGAACACAAAAATGTTACTAATAACAACATTGCAAGGTAAAATAAATCTAACATGTGCTAGATTTTCTTTTAGCACAAACACAAGAACATAGCAACATTGTAGAGTGAAAGAAGTTTAGCAAGTGCTAGATTTATCTCTACCACAAATACAAGCATGTTTCCAACAACAACATTGTAGATTATAAGAAATCTAATACGTGATCAATTTTATTCCAACACAAACACAAACACATTTCAAATTTAAATAGATATAACATGTGCTATATTTCCTTCTAACAACATTGTAGGATTGAAGAAATCTAGTGCATGCTATAGATTTATTTCTATCACAAACACAAGCACATTTCAAGGTGAGGGAGACATAATGTGTGCTAGATTTACTTCTAGACCAAACATAAGCACATTGCCAATAACAAAATTATAAGGTGAAAAAAATCTGACGTGTGTAAGGTTTTTTTCCAGGATAAACACAAGCAGACATGCACATTATAAGGTCAAATAATTGTAGTGCATGGTAGATTTACTTCTAGCACAAAAACAAGCATGTTGAGAACAACAAAATTATAGGGCAAAGGAAATATAACATGTGCTAGATTCCCTTACAGCACAACACAAGCACATTATAAGATGAAACAAATCTAGCACGTGCTGGATTTCCTTCTAGAACACACATAATAACATAACAACATTGTAGTGTTAAATAAATCTAACACACGCTAAATTTACTTCTAGCACAAGCTAAAGCATATTTCCAATAACAACATTGCAAGAAAGGAAATCTAACATGTGCTAAATTACCTTATAACATAGTTACATGCATATTTCCAATAACATCATTGCAAGGTCAAGGAATCTAGCATATTTCCTTCTAGCACAGACAACCAGATTTCCAACCACAACATGCCATTGTTAAAAAAATATAGCGCATGCTAAATATCCTTCTAGCTCAAACACAAACACATTGTCAATAAAAATGTTGCAAGTTGAATTCTGACGTGTGCTAAATCTCCTTCTAGCAGAAACACAAGCACATAACAAACATTGTAAGGAAAAAAAATCTAGCATGTGCTATATTTAATTTTATAAAAAACTCAAGCCTATTTCCAACAACAACATTATCAAGCAAATGAAATCTAACACATGCTAGATTTCATTCTATCATAAATGAAAGTGCATTGTTAATAACAACATTGTAAGATGAAAAAAATATAATGAGTGAGACATTTACTTCTATCATAAATAAGTGCACATTGTAGATAACACCATTGCAAGGTGAAGGAAATATAACCCATGCTATAGAAAAAACATAAGCACATAACAACCTGGCAGGGTTAAAGAAATCTAGCTTGTGCTAGATTTACTTTTAGCACAAACACAAGTATATTGCCAAAAGCAATATTTCAGGGAAAAAGTAAATATATTTTGTGCTAGATTTTCTTATATCATGGATACAAGGAATTCTCAATAGCAACATTTAAAGGTGAAAGAAATGTAACATGTGCTAGATTTACTTTTAGTAGAAAGACAAGCATATTGCCAGCAACAAAGGAAAAGGTGCATGCCAAAAGAAAACTAGGATTTGTTAAATTTTATTCTAGGACAAACACAAACACAATGGAAATAATAACATTACAAGGGGAATGAAATCTAACATGTGCTACATTTCCTTTTAGCACAAACAACCAAATTGTCAAAAACAATATGAACTTAGAAAACTTTCCAAGCTTTGTGGATTTTTCTCCATGAAGTTGCATAGAAAATGCAGTAGCAACTATTTTGAACAGGAAACCAACCATGAAAACTTACTCATATGTAACTTGGGGTTGAGTTCTAGTGGCTTAGTAGAGCGCTAACTCGTTAACACAGGGGTCCGGCCATATAATGTTGGACTGTTTTCATTGATCTCTAAATCTGATCTTGAGAGAACACTATAAATATTATGCATTTAGTAAATATTTTTAACGAACATAATATAAAGTTGGAGCAGACGCTTGTATATTTAACATTGGTTTTGTTGGGTAGCAGTGTAGTGCAGATAATTCCTTGTTAATATATATTTTTTGAGTATGCAAAGCTATTGCTTCTCCATTTTGGCTCTACGCATCTAAAAGTCCAAAGAGGTGAATACGTTTCATCTATGGGAAGGGGTGGATGTAGAGGAAGGAGGGTAAACATGTCGGTATACTAGTCTTACATTATTGTTGCATACAATGGCACTTTGATACATATAATACTAATGGCCCAAATAATATTTCAGCTACTTCAAATAATTGGTAACTACTAGGTGGCATGGGCAAGCCCTACAAAAGAAAATGAGAGTTCCCCTATTAGAAAATCCCTTCTGATTCTCGTTTATGTTGCTTTGAAATTAAGCAGCTCTTTGTGCGTTCTTATGAGCTATATGCTTCTTTCACTGGTTGGACTTAAAACCGGTAATCAAATTTTCAGCAATCTTCTTAGGTGTATATTTCGTGCACCAATGTCCTTTGATGTAACTCCATTTGGGTGAATACTGAATCAGGCATCAATTGATCAGAGTGCAATGCACACATTTATTCCTACACAACCAGGAGCTTTGGGTTTTGCATTTATACAACTTTTGGGGATCATTGCAATCATGTCTCAGATTTCTTTGCTGGTATTCATTGTGTTTATACCAGTGGGTTCAACTTGTATATGGTATCATCAATATTGCATACCATGAACTACAAAAGTGGCTCAGTTGTCATTAGTTTCTAGAGCTCCAATTGTACAAAATTTTGGAGAATCAATCTCTGGAGCAACCACCATTAGAAGTTTTCACAAAGAGTCTTGGTTCATGGAGATAAATCTCTAGTTGATTGTTGATATGTATACTAGACCTAGTCTCCACAATGTTCGCGCCAATGCATGGATGAGTATTCTGATGGATTTTCTATCAAATATTACATTTACATTCTCTATAATATTCCTAATGGAAATTTACAATGATAAGCAAATCAAGCATAGTAAAAAAACAAACACGCAAAATTTACAACACATTAAACACTAATAAATATCCATAAACTACATTTAACTAAGCCATTCTATTAATATAAATGTTGGATACGAAGGTAAGATAAAAAAACATCCACCTGGGCTTGCCCAAGGCAAGCTAATAATTCCTAGGTGATGAAACTGACTACACTAACATGCAATGTGGTTATCCCCAACAATCTCTCCACTAACCCAATGAAAATTTTCATTTTTGGCTACAAGCAGCGGTTGTTAGGGTCTCCTCTTGTGCTCCAAAAATTCTAAGAAATTAACCTCAGACTCTCCTCCAATAACCCACAAAAACCCATGAAAGAATCAGCCAAATGTTGACCTCGAAATTTTGGCCTAATTTCCCCCTAACTCCTCCAGTTGTTGGTTGATTTGGGTCCCCTATTTGATGACTCAAATCTTCCCAGAGATTTCTACTAAATTATTTATGGGATCCTTGTCAAAAACCCAAAAAAACCAGAAATGGCTTGCTCTATTTTTGATGCTCCAAAATTGAGCTCAAAATTCTTGGCTTTCCTCGACAAGGAAAAATTGTAACTTGTAGCAGATGTTGGGCTTGTTGCTCCACAAAAATTCTAGAAAATCCCCCATGATTTCCCAATCTAATTCCAAACAACCCCAACTCTTCAATCCCTTTAACCAGCCAATTGTTGGCTTTTCCTCATCAACTCCTCTAGGAGCCCTTGTGTACTTTCCCCTTTTTGCATCATTGGAGTGTCTATAAGCTCACCAATCACTATGCATGTGAGTCTAACACCTTCATGGTCATGCTATCTTCCCCACAGCTGGCCAAGATCATGCTTTGATACCATTGTAATATTCTTGATGGAAATTTACAATGATAAGCAAAGAAAGCATAGTAAAAGAAACAAACATGCATAATTTACAACACATTAAACACCAAGAAATCTCCATTAACTGTGTTGATTTGAGCCATCTTGTTAATAAAAATTTTGGGTACAAAGGTAAGATCGGAAAGGATGCACTTGAGCTTGCCCAAGGCAACCTAACAATTCCCAGGTGATGAAATTGGCTACTCTAACATGCAATGTGGTTGTCCCCAAAAATATATACACTGATCTAGTGGAAAAATACACTTCTAACTGTGAAAAATAATTTTTAGGGCCTCATTCGATGCCCAGAAAATTCTAAGAAATGAACCTCGTGTTCTCCAGCAATAACCCATAAAACCCACGAAGGAATTGGCCAAATGTTGGCCTCATAATTTCGGCCTAATTTCACCTAACTCCTCGAGTTGTTCACTGAGATGGCACCAAAATGCTAGAAAATCCCCCACAATTTCCTTTCCTATTCCTTTTCTGCATCCCAGATAAACCAGAAATGTGTGGTATCCTCCCAACTACCAAAGATGACTATAATTTTCCTCACTGGGGTGGCACTTGTGGTCCACCGAAGAAGAGGGTGACTTAGCTCCCATGAAAGGCTGTGTAGTTCTAGGAATATGATGCAAGCCCCTACTCTAGAAATTTGTATTTTTGTGGAAATACATCATGCTCTTGTCCCACAAACAAGGAAGTCTCATATACCAATTTGGTGTCTGGCTTAGTCATGACCTTAAAATTGCATACTAATAATAATAATTTACATGCTTCAAATCACCTATTCATCCAATAAAATTTTCCAAAAAATTTTATCTACTAAACACATGAAAAATCTAATCCACTCTTACATAAAACTATTAGAAGCACCCCCTCTTCCATAAACAAACTTTGTTATTCATCCATCTATAAAATTCAATCCACAGGTTAAAATCCATTGCAATTGAAATATCTCAGCGAGAGGTTACAAACATGGATGTGCTTTACAACATGATATGTTTATCCATCCCCACAGGAACTTTTGTAAAATTTGTGACACCATAAATGTCTTCTCTAACCAGCTCTGGAAATTATCCTTTGTGGCTTACTTAGAGGACACAATTTTGTTTCAAATGCTATCGCAATTACATTTTTGAAAATTATCTGGATTGTTTTGTGGTATTGGAGGCAAGTGATGCTTAATCCATAGGTTCAATAAATGACATGTATTCATCCTCAAATCCTGCAAGGACTATTCTCATCCTTCTTATAAAATGGTGTTGTATTGACATAGATGGTAGTTCTTTAATTGTTGGGGACAAAATTATTTATAAAAATGAATCTTTAAATCTTGTATATTCTAATAGCCCCAAGGGTTAGCTAAATTGGTTGAGTCCCCACTTCGAAGTGCTCAGTTGAGAGGTCAAAGGATCGAATCTCTTGACGCCCACGGGGCTAGGCCTCGGTGTTAGGCCGAAGTGTTAGGCCGACGGTAGATCCCTTCGGGAGGATTTGCTGTGATCATTAAGACCGTGGATGTAGCTAGTACATGTGTGCGGGCACATATGGAACGTGAATCACTATGAAAAAAAAGAAAAAAAAATCTTGTATATTCTAATATACGTCCAATGTTGATGTGGAAGAATTGATTTCGTACCTTATTGACGACAATATATACCTATGACTTCAACCTTTTTACAAACTCGCATTCCAAACTCTTTCTACTAGCAGTTTGTAGGATGAGACCAAATGCTTGTGGCCATGCATAATAGGCACATTGATCAACATCTGTAGCCCAGCTTCAGATAAAGTTTTCTTTGAATTCTGAATCCATGTTCTATCCAAAATAAATCCATCATTTCATTGTCAATAACTCTTCATTCGATTCTTCTTAATATGCATATTATCTCCAACATCCTAAATATGGGGAAAGGCCTATAACTAAACCCTGCCAAGATCTATTTGAAAATTTGAAACACTTTCACCAAACTCCTTCAATACCTTCAGCATGTTTTGATCAACCCAGAGATGTGATTAGTTGATACATTTATTGCCTTTCCTTGCCATGCCCCAACGTCGCCATATTTAAGTCAAGAATACAGTCACTGCCTTATCTCCATATTACTGTCATCATCACTGTTTGCAAGATTGTTTCCAACCTTTATCTCATATTCTTGCTCAGTCTTATATGAATTCATTCTCTTCCAATCATATAAATCCTATCATGAGAATTTCAGACTCTCAAAGAGTCATTTCAAATGGGCACTATAAGAAACCAAATGTTCTTATTACTTAATTCTTACACTCTGTTGCACTTGGTCAATATCATTTCTGCTGCTTAAAACAATGGTTGATCACTATTTTAGTCAACAATACTTCTGTCCTCTGCAACCCTTTGCTTGTTTGGAAAATAAATTGAAGGGGCTAGTTTGACTGCCAATGGGAGTTTCTAGAAGCTAGAATACCCACTCTACACCCCCTCATTCTACATCAGCTAGTGGAGATAAAGGAAATGCAACTTTGTCTATATAAGGTGATGATTAATTTTGTGGAAAGGAGAAATATTGATTCCCTCTTTTAGTTTGCTACGATGGTATTAGTGATTGAGTAATTCTGCTAGAGGATAGATGCAATATATAAAGTGAACACTGATATAAAGGTATCATATATATGTAAATTAATGGCCAAACCACAAGCAATTTTATGCCAGAAACGGAAGAGATCCCAAAAGATTGTGGAAAAAAACTTCCATCAAGATAAATAATATTAGTTTCCCCTGTTGCAATGCACTTCCACAAGAGTTTAAGAATATGGAGACACTGAATATGAAAACCATTTGACCACTGCAAGAATGTTACTCTTAAACTATTATTGATTGATGTTGATAATAGTGTATATACTAGACATAGCAACAATCTCAAATTAGTTGATATTACCAACTGCAGTAAAATAGCCCAAAACAAATGCTCATTACAGTTGACATATTTGAACATAGAAAATCATTATGAGTTACATAGTTTGTGCACTAGTCTTGAAGTTCAAGATATAAGAAGTGGAAATGTAAACAAAGAGTTAAAAGTTGTTGTTATTTTCTGCAAAGGTTAAGCATAATGAGAGTAGAGCATGGAGAAGAAGAAGTTGAAGATGGTGAGCAAAGTTTAGTTTTTCATAGAGGGATTTCTACCATAGCCAAGGTTGCCTCAATTTAGAGTTTACTGTTGTTTATGTTACAAGCATACACAACTTGGAATTGATGACCATTGAAAAATGTTGCAAAAAATATTAGGGACCTCTGTTTTGTTTTGTTGGATAAAAAATACCAAATCACTCATTTTCCACTTGATAATGGAGTCATGTATCTATTACATGGGTGTAGAAAGTTGAACAGATTTGACTTGTACTTAAGGCCTAGAAAATTTACATATACAAAACTTGGTTATATTGGGAAAAGAATGCAAAGAGAAGGTCTATTTATTGAACCCTTAGTTAAACTGAGAGGGGGGGCTGAATCAGTTTAACACATACATGGACTTTTAAAAAATTTTCCCTTAAATCTTATTTACACCTTCATTTCATGGTCAACTTAATATGTGAGCAATCTTAATTTGTGAGCAACAAGTATCAAGCAGATTTGTTAATGTAACAGCAGTCTTAATATGCAAGCAACATGTATTAAGCAGATTAGATAAACCACATCAACACATAGACATTATACACAGAGACACCAGATATAAGTGGAAACCCATAAAGGGAGAAAACCACATCTTATTATTGTTGTGATGCAAAGGCAAGCTCCAACTCCCTCTAACCACTGATTTTCTGTAGGTACCAACCTACAGGAGGCTTCTACCTCAATTCTGCAAGCTACAACTTGCAAGGAAGCTCCAACTCCCATCAATTTTCTGCAGGCACCAACCTACAGGAGGCTCCAACCTCAGTCAGCTACAACTGACATTTTATCAAGCTATAACTTGATGTGGAAGCACCAACTCCCATCTATTTTCTGCAGGCACCAACCTACAGGAGGCTTCTACCTCAGTCAGCTACAACTGACATCTATCAAGCTACAACTTGATAGGGAAGCTCCAACTTCCTTACTCTTTCAAAAGAAAAACACTTGCTGATTTACCTTGGATATCAGCTCTGTTCTGTATCTTCTCTTCTGCTATTCATCAGTCCTCATATCAGCCCTGCATCATCTCTGCTCAGCCCCTCCTTCTTCTCTGCTCAACTCCTCCTTCTTCATGTCTTTTCTCCTCAATTCTTCATACTCTGCATTCTCTATATTCACACTCTCTGACCTCTTGCAGCTTTCTTATTTTCTTCAAATTTCTTCAATTCTGCTGCATACTCTCTCATTTTCTCATTCTGTTTTCATCAATACTCTCCCCTTGGATATTACCCTGTTTTATACAAAAACAGCTTCATGGCTGTTTGTATTCCACTGGGAATTCGAAATGGATGGCCATGTCTCTTTACCTTCTGCCTTCTCATCTCTTTTCAACTCACTCAGGAAAATGTAACTGTAGGTGCTTATTTTAATATTACAGTGGGATATTTTCTCTCTTCCGGAGTCTTTCCAATGCATCACAACAATATAAATTTAAATTACAATGTTTACTTTCACATATAATGAAAACTCCAGCTCGCTCATTCAACTTCTTTTGGCTCGCTGTGCGTATGTCTTTTCTTTGACTGTGTCTATCCTTTCTGTGATTGTGTTTTTTCTCTTTTCATCTCTCTTTGCTCTTCTGTCCTCTGCTGTGGTGTAACTATTGCATACGTGTAATTGTGCTTTTTATACCAGCTGACTCTAAATTTGGAAAAATTCCAATGCTCTGTACATAGTACGTGTCTTGTTGATGTGGCGAGTTCCGCAAGCGGAACATACGTTCATCACAATGGTTTTATATTAATAATCACCCTCCCACTAAGCCGAGGCATATATATAACCCACGGACCACGCGTCACTTTTTAATACAATCGCAACAACTTTACGTTAACAATCGCCCTCCACCTTAAGCCTTTGGTCTTATATTACAATCCAATAAATCGAATCACAACCTCTAATATATGAAATGGTCGGGCCCCACATCCGACAGCGGACAACATGTCGCAACAGCGATCGGCGGATCAAACAAAAAAAATGCGCAAAATAACATTTGCGATGTGCGATGTTGCGATGGTGCGATATTGCGATTTCGCGATGGTGCGATGGTGCGATGGCGCGATGTTGCGATGGTGCAATTTTGTGATGGTGTGATGGCACGATGTTGCGATTGCGCGATGGTGCGATGGTGCGATGGCGCGATGTTGCGATGTTGCGATGGCGTGATGTTGTGATGTTGCGATGGTGCAATTGCAAAAGGGTCCCACCATATAAGGCTTTGTTACCTTTGTTTCTTTGTTTAAAAAGCACTCCATATAAATATATATGTATGCTTTGGACCTCTATGCATAAGGTGCAAAATATGTAATGCGCTGCATATATACTCCAGCGTGCGTAACAATTCCCAGAATGAGATTTATATATATGTATACTTTGCTGCTCCAATATTTAGTGTATCTTCCAGCGGGGGAGGTGATTCTCAAAATTTGTTTGTATATATATATATATATATATATATATATATATATACTTGCCGCTTGGGGTTAAGATTCCCGGAATATTGTTTATGTTATGTGTAACGCCCGGCTGGGTAAAGATTCTCGGAATTGTATGCATATATCCTCCGGCTGAGGTAGCGATTCTTGGAATAACAGTTGTTTCTCTGCAATAACAGTTGTGTCTCTGCCTCTGTTGCTTCTGTCACTCTGCCTCTACCTTTACTGCTGTGATAATGGCTCTGCCTCTATTATATTCACTTCCTCTGCCTCTGCCTGTCTCCTTTACTTCCTTCATTTGCTTCTTTGCTGCCTCCATTGCCATGATAATAGCTCTGTTCTGCTGTCTTTTTCCTGTTTCTGCTTCAGCGCTGCCTCCTTTGCTTCCTTTTTTTATATATAACTATTTCGCTTCGAGGTTCTGGTCCTTTACATCCTCACTGCATTCATGTTCCATCATGCTTTAAATATTCATCGCCTTCTCTTTCAACGGTGAGTACATAGAACTCGAATTGGTGTATTTTAACTATCGCACATTCTCGTCCAACTCAAAATGCTCTATACTTAGAGTAGAATCGAATGACACCGTATGCAATCAATTCATTTTGGAGCGCATCAAATCTTGATACATATATAAACCGTTATTTACGAACCCATATCAGTTTTCTCGATCGTGCACAGAATTATAACCCTACCTTTTTGCACGGGGTTTACAATGTTCACAAACTTTGAAGATCTGACTCACAGTTCGGCTTTCTTCTTAGAGGATCGATCCTTTCATGCATTCTACAATCTACTCTGTCTTTTGGACAACTCTGCTTCAATTAACTGCTTGTCTCTGCTCCTTGACTGATATTGCTACTTGCTTCTCTTTTTGCTGCCTCTGCTACCTCTCTGCTGCCTTGTTGCTATTTTGCTTCTCCTTTGGCATTTCCTTTGCCATCAATGACAACATTTCCAACAGTCTCCCCCTTTGGCATTGATGGCAACACATCCACTGATAATCCAAAGCTTCCTCCAAGTCTTCTCTGCCTGGCTTCTTTTAGAAGACCCTTTCTTCTATTACTGCTTTTCCCCCCCCTTTGACATCAATGGTAAAGGATTGGACATTTCTCAGTGTAGATTCTGTCTTTTCATTTTCTCTCTCTGAGATGTGTTTAGGCATTCTTCTTATGACTTTGTATCACGCTGCTCTATACAGGTGTACAAGATTTGTTGAGGGAACACTTTGCGGATTATTGTAAATTGACACAATCCAAAGCACAGTCTCCTTTTACTAGTATAAGGCTGAAAGTGACGACAATGACTCTTCATGGAACATATTGTATCAACCTTTTCTAATCACAAATGCATCATTGGATCAAAACTTAAAGATTGTAAATACTCCATGTGACCTATCAAGCTTGCTTCAGCTATACTTCCGTCTATATTATAATCTTCATCTGCGATGCATATTTATTGAGGAAGGTTGTAGTTGGAGTCTGTCTTCTTTTGTAGTACAACATCTGTTCAATTGTGATGATGCCAATATGTCTTTTATAACTGTGGTTCACTTTTCTTGCCTGTTGATGATGATATGAGCTAGGATGCTGATAATGATATTACACTTAATAGCTGCAGGTCCTTGTTACTGATGTGATCAATGAATTAACTAGAGTTTGATCTAAGAAATCAAATGCCTTTATTGCTTGCATAATGAACTTTCACAACAAAACTTTGAGGTAGGATGCATTCAATGTATTGGTCGTTCTCACTTATCAACCATGACATACGGGGGTATGTATGTCAGTGATCAACCTCTTTTCAATGGTGAGATGTCAACAAATTCTTTCTGCTGAAGTATGTTCTTGATGATTCAAAGACAGAGTTTTGAGCTTCAACTGACCCAATTAGTCCTTCATAATTTTTATACTTTAACTTTCTATAAAAAATATTCAAGATGTTTTAATAGCAAACAGATTTCACACGGTGTTATGAATGATCTTGAGAGAAGAGGCCTGATATGTATATGTATTGACTTCAGGAAGGCATCCAAAAGAAATATTGTTTCAATGCTCAATATCATGTTTCAAGAGTAAACAAAATACTGATCCTTTAGCCTTTTCATTGACCCTTTTATGCTGGATGTACTCTTGCCATAACCTTTGATCCTGAGGACCTGTACCACATTGCTGTTCCATGATAACACTTGATATTCTGTTTATAGGCATGTTGTTTGTACCAAGTACCAATTAATACTTCTTTCACTTCAGCTTGTTCACGAACCCATTGTTAAGGCATCCTTCATGAGTTCTACTACTGAGCTTTCCACTATTCATACCAATAGTCATCAATATCCTGAAATTTAATCTTGGCATCTTTAACCATTTGCTTATTTTGTCATTCTATTCAAGGGAATGTCATTGCATTTTACTTTCTAAGATTGCACCAGAATCATTGTTGCTTTAAGTACAATTCAACTGTCTTAAGATAATGATCTTTGGGTAGACATCTTCAATTTCTCTATTCTGAATCTTCATGGGCTGATTACTCAGAGATTTGTCACTCATTTGACTTCATTCCTTCAAGGGGACTTTTCATAGATCACTGATGTACTGACATAAAGATAATAGACTCTTTTCGTACTCATTATTCTTAATGTGATTAATTGCTAATTCTAGTAGTAAGAGGCACAGTGTGATCATCACTTTAATGTGTTGAAGTCTTCTTAGCTTACATGCTCATTGCTAATGTTTCCCCTAATCCCAAGGCTTCTTGCTGCTTTCTCTCCTTCCATCAACCTGTTGGCTATTGTGTGCTTCAGGTGTTCTTCTTCCTCTATAGTTCTCTGTTGGAGAAAATTGTCCTGTGCATTCTTGATCTTATAGATGTCCTTATTCCAAGGAGCTCTTATTTGAATACTTTTGAGGGGACTATTTATGAACTGCTCTCCCCCTGAGATGTTGCTTCATATTTGTCACTGGTTGGATATTTTCTTTGTTTTCTAGAGCAGCTCCCCCTGAGACTATGGAGGATTCATTATTTTATTGAGATAATAGGCTCCCCCTTTCTCTTTTCTTTCCATACTTTATTGGGGTTCTTCATAATGTCTGCACTTCTTTTAAATTCATAGTTTTGTTTGATTTGCTTTGTTTCCATCATCTGTCTAGAGTTCTTTAGTATATATGGCAGTTTACAGTCCTTTTCTTTGTGGCCAAGCTTGAGGCATACATAACATCTTATTTTGTCAAAGTACATTTGAGCTGATGTATAATAATTTGTTCCCCTTCTTGAATACATTTTACATTCAACAGATTTATGTCCAAAATTATTGCATGCATAACAGTAGCCATGGAAATGATTTGTGTACCAGGTGGAAGATTGTCCTTTCCATTTGCTTGCTTGAGGGGTTCTTCTCTTTTGCTGCATCTTTTGCTAGTTGGAGTTGATAGGCCTTCTCTTACATTGTGCTGCATTATGTCCTGGTTTATGACAAGAGAAACATGTGCTATTTTTCATAGGAGGAAAGAACCTCCTTTGACAACTTCCAAATTTATTCACTTCATCTTTAGGAGCATGTGAGCCTTTAGCAGCTGATTGTTTCACACTCTCATTCTCTGTTTTTTCATGTTGTTGCTTGATTCTGTTTGTTTCCTTACAAATATTGTTTTTGCAGGCTTCTTCTTCTGTGGGAATTTGCTGAGCTGCTTCACTGTCTTTTACATCTTTCACAAAAATGACATTCTTGTTATCTTCAACCTTGGACTTACTGGTTTCACCTTCATAACCTATCCCAATCTTTATGAGAGGTGACCTTTGTGCATTTAGAATCTAGTCCAACTATTCAGAGCTTTTCTTTTGAGGAGTATTCATTAATAAATATCTTAAGGAATTTTCTAATTTCTTTCTTATGCTCACTACTTCTTCTTCCAGTCTCTCACATTCCATATTTTTCTCTTTCATTTGTTGCAGCAGAGTGTCTTCTACTTTCTTTGCCTCTTCAAGCTATGTCTTCAGGCCAATAATTTCTTTCCTATCTTCATATTCTTTTTCATCACATATTTGTACCAATCTCTTAAGGTCTTTGTTTTCATTCTTCAATTTTTCTATTTCAGTCAGAGCTGTGTCAAGTTTGGCTTTTTCTTTAGCTGCAATTTCTTCATGGCTCTTACTACCATTCACACTAGCAGCTACCTCATTTGATTGAACATCTTCTTTTTGACATGAATTTCTCCTTTTCTTAATTTTCTTATCCTTCTTGTCAGTGCAGTCCTTAGTGTCTACTCCATGTATGAAGTGCAATCTATCCCAGATTTCTTTTGCAGAGGTTAAATCCATTATCAACTCAAGGTCCTTGTTATGAAGACTGTTATATATTACACATTTTGCCTTGGCATTCCTCTGTTGTTCTTTCACCGTGGGGGAGTCTATGCAGTAACCATCACATACAAGCTTCCATACTTCAGGTTCATAAGCCAATAATCCTGTTTTAACCTTATCTCTCCATTCAGGAAAGTTTGTTGTATTTAACATAGGTGCATTTTGATAGTCCATGACTCAACCAGATCTCCTTCAAGCTATTAAGCTTACACCAAAGGAACCTGCTCCGATACCAATTGTTGAACCCTTAGTTAAACTGAGAGGGGGGGGGGCGAATCAGTTTAACACATACATGGACTTTTAAAACTTTTTCCTTAAAAATTATTTACACTTTCATTTCATGATCAACTTAATATGTGAGAAATCTTAATTTGTGAGCAGCAAGTATCAAGCAGATTTCTTAATGTAACAGCAGTCTTAATATGTGAGCAACAAGTATTAAGCAGATTAGATAAACCACATCAACACATAGACATCATGCACAGAGACACTAGATATAAGTGGAAACCCATGAAGGGAGAAAACCACATCTTATTATTGTTGTGATGCAAAGGCAAGCTCCAACTCCCTCTCACCATTGATTTTCTGTAGGCACCAACCTACAGGAGGCTCCTACCTCAATTCTGCAAGCTACAACTTGCAAGGAAGCTCCAACTCCCATCAATTTTCCGCAGGCACCAACCTACAGGAGGCTCCAACCTCAGTCAGCTACAACTGACATTTTATCAAGCTACAACTTGATGTGGAAGCACCAACTTCCATCTATTTTCTGCAGGCTACAACCTACAGGAGGCTCCTACCTTAGTCAGCTACAACTGACATCTATCAAGCTACAACTTGATAGGGAAGCTCCAACTTCCTTACTCTTTCAAAAGAAAAACACTTGTTGATTTACCTTGGATATCAGCTCTGTTCTATACCTTCTCTTTTGCTATTCATCAGTCCTCATATCAGCCCTGCATCATCTCTGCTCATCCCCTCCTTCTTCTCTGCTCAGCTCCTCCTTCTTCATGTCTTTTCTCTTCAATTCTTCATACTCTGCATTCTCTATATTCACACTCTATGACCTCTTGCAGCTTTCTTATTTTCTTCAACTTTCTTCAATTCTGCTGCACGCTCTCTCCTTTTCTCATTCTGTTTTCATCAATTACATCTCCCCTTGGATATTACCCTGTTTTATACAAAAACAGCTTCATGGTTGTTTGTATTCCACTGGGAATTCGAAATGGACGGCCATGTCTCTTTGCCTTCTGCCTTCTCATCTCTTTTCAGCTCACTCAGAAAAATGTAACTGTAGGTGCTTATTTTAATATTACAGTGGGATATTTTCTCTCTTCCGGAGACTTGCCAATGCATCACAAACAATAAAAAATTCAATTACAATGTTTACATTCACATATAATGAAATCTCCAGCTCACTTTCATTCAACTCCTTTGGCTCACCGCGCGTATGTCTTTTCTGACCGTGTCTGTCCTTCGTGGCCGTGTTTCTGTCTCTTTTCAGCTCTCTTTTCTCTTCTCTCATCTTCCACATAATCACACATATGTAATCAGTATTATACCACCACTCTAAATCTGACAAATTCCAATGCTCCTCGTACATAGTGCGTGTCTTCATTGATAAAGGAATGTTGTAAGCGGAACATTTGTTCATCACAATGCGATATTAATAATCACCCTCCCATTAAGCCGAGGCCCATGGGTTCACAGCCCATGCGGCATATTTTAATACAAATGCAACCATGTTTTATATATCTAACAACAATCATTTTATATAAACAATCACCCTCCACCTTAAGCCTTTGGTATTATATTACAATCCAATAAGTCGAATCACAACCTCTAATATATGAAAGGGTCGGGCCCCACATCGCAACGGCGGACAACACATCGCAACGATGATCGGCGGATCAAACAAAAAATCGCGCAATGTAACATTTGCGATGTGCGATGGTGCGATATTGCGATTTTGCGATTTTGCGATGTTGCGATGGTGCGATGGTGCGATGACGCGATGTTGCGATGTTGCGATGGCGCGATGGCATGATGTTGCGATGTTGCGATGGTGTGATATTGCGATTTTGCGATGTTGCGATGGTGCGATGGTGTGATGTTGTGATGTTGCAATGGTGCGATGGCGTGATGTTGCAATGTTGCAATGGTGTGATGGCGCGATGTTGCGATTGCGCGATGTTGCGATGGTGCGATGCGAAAGGGTCCCACCATATAAGGCTTTGTTACCTTTGTTTCTTTGTTTACAAAGCGCTCCATATAAATATATATGTATGCTTTGGACCTCTATGCATAAGGCGTAATATATGTAATGCACTGCATATATACTCTAGCGTGGGTACCGATTCCCAGAATGAGATTTATATATATGTATACTTTGCTGCTCCAATCTTTAGTGTATCTTCCAGCGGGGGAGGTGATTCTCGGAATTTGTTTGTATATATATATATATACTTTCCGCTTGGGGTTAAGATTCTCGGAATATTTTTTATGTTATGTGTAACGCCCGGCTGGGTAAAGATTCTCAGAATTGTATACATATATCCTCCGGCTGAGGTAGCGATTCTCGGAATAACAGCTGTTTCTCTGCAATAACAGTTGTGTCTCTGCCTCTGCTGCTTCTATCGCTCTGCCTCTTCCTTTACTGCTGTGATAACGGCTCTGCCTCTATTATATTCGCTTCCTCTGCCTCTACCTGTCTCCTTTACTTCCTTCATTTGCTTCTTTGCTGCCTCCATTGCCATGATAATAGCTATGTTCTGCTGTCTTTTGCCTGTTTCTACTTTAGCGCTGCCTCCTTTGCTTCCTTTTGTTATATATAACTATTCCACTTTGAGGTTCTGGTCCTTTACATCCTCACTGCATTCATATTCCATCATGCTGTAAATATTCATCGCCTTCTCTTTCAACAGTGAGTACATAGAACTCGACTTGGTGTATTTTAACTATCGCACATTCTCGTCCAACTCAAAATGCTCTATACTTAGAGTAGAATCGAATGACACCGTAGGCAATCAATTCATTTTTGAGTGCATCAAATCTTGATACATATATAAACCATTATTTACGAACCCATATCAGTTTTCTTGATCGTGCACAAAATTATAACCCTACCTTTTTGCACGGGGTTTACAATGTTCACAAACTTTGAAGATCTGACTCACAGTTCAGCTTTCTTCTTAGAGGATTGATCCTTTCAGACATTCTACAATCTACTCTGTCTTTTGGACAACTCTGCTTCAATTAAATGCTTGTCTTTTCTCCTTGATCGATACTATAATAGCCATTTTTGCTACCTCTATTGCCTTGTTGCTGCTTTGCTACCTTGGCATTTCCTTTGCCATCAATGACAACATTTCCAATAGTATTCTCTTAGGTTTTATGGAGAATATGAGTAATATCTCCTTGAACTTTCAAATGGATTATTAGAACTAGAGAGACTTGAAATGAGAGGTTTCCATTTCACCGAATTTGCAATAGTGGTTGCAATGTTGAACTTAAACTCATTTAAGTATATCAGGGAGCAAGGATACAAAAAAATTAAAATAGGTGACAAAAGTTTTTCTACATCGTGACCATTTTGGAATGTAGAGTTTACCCCACCTCTTAGAAGGACATGGGATGAACTTGATTGAAATGGAAGTAATGTTTGGAAACTGATCAATCCATATTTTGGCTTACTATTCTTTGGCAGGAAGAAGAATAGATAATCCAAGTTTTTAATCCTTCTATTGCCTCATTCTTGCTCAGTATCAACAAATTAAGTTGGTTTGTACATTTCATGATTGTGACCTAGATTTATGTACAGTAAGTAGAAGGATATCATTCATGTGCTAGTAAGTGTACCTTCCTAACAATTTGGATACAAAAATATTTCCATTCATTGCCCACATCCTCCTACTTCTATGTGCCATATAAAGATTTGGGCAGATGAAACCATTCCATTGTGCTTTCCTTATACCTCTCATGAGGCTTCTAGGAAAAATAATATCTGGCATTGAGGCTTGAAAATCAAAATGGAGCAATGTTTCTAAAATTATTTTTGGTAATGCAACATTCAGTATTGAAAGAAAAATATAAGAAATGCACCATTCAGTATTAAAGGAAAGATCTCAAGAAACTCCACTTTAAAGGGTTATTATATTAATGAGAATATGCAGAGGCTTCTTCAAGCTCAAGTTTGACGGAGCCTCAAAATACAGAAGGGAAAGTAGTTAGGATGGGGATTTATTTACAACCATACAAAGTTGGTAATTATTGGTTGTTTTTTCATTTGTGACAAATCTTGAAAAATTATCCACTTTCTAGTGTTGGCGCTGAAGATTTGTTTAAATAGAGACATGGCAACCATGTTTATGGAATCCCAGAAAGAGACTCGAGTAAGGCGATTAAAATGGTGAAGGGAAATTGTATGTGAATATAAGAATTTTATGGGCTTCAAAGATTATAAGAATATAATGATGGTACTGGAAGAAAATATTTTTTTTTAGTATGGTGTTTGATAACAAGTTTCATCTATAGTAGAAAAAGAAATCAAAAGAATTTCAAACCTTTAGTTGGAAAAATGTCTATGGAGCAGAGAATTTCAGTCCTCTCTATAGCGATGAGAAATTAAGTACAAGTCTTAAATGAGCTCACTTCCATTATTATGATGCAATGTTGAACACATAGTAACCAAGGTTGAATTTGTATACATATACAGTATGAGATGGGAAATTTTGGGTAAAGCAAAAAAAAAATTGGGACTAAACATCTCCCTGATACAAAAGAAAATATGTTTTTTTTTTTCTTTCTAAATTTTAAAATTCAAAGAATTGTAACTATCATATCCCTTCAAAATGGATATCAAATGTGGCTTCCTTCTTCAATACTTTAGTTTTAAACACGATACTCTTGGTGGATGAACTCATTTATACTGTAGTTATGCCTTCATCATGCTCTGAAAGTCTGGCTTCTAAGCTCTCACCAAAACAAATCCAAAGGGAAACACTTTGATGCTATCTCTATGAGATCTATCAGTGTTCTACTATTGGTCCTAATTTTAGGTCTGCAACATTACTACACATTATTTCATCATCACAATTATGTTTTATATTAAATTAAAAAAGTTTTGGTTTTACCCATACTGCAAAGAGCAAGAGGGCTCAACATATTTTTGACATCTAGAGCATTGATTATCCCTTAAAAAAAAAAGGGAGGAAAAAGTGAAAAATGGAATTAAAAGTTCTAACATATTTCCAAAGACCCTCTTCTAGACCCACAAGAGTACTATTTTAAAAATTGATTACAAAAAATTATGCAAAAGACATTAATGATAATTCTTGTCAGCTTCACTGTGCTTCTTGCACTAGAAAAATTGGATGCTACAACTAGATGCCAGGGCTTAGGTTCAGAAGCTAGATACATACTTCCACTTGAACTCCATGCTGGAAACTAATGTTATTCGATTTTCTAGCCTTCATTTGGAAGGGGATGCCCAAAAGTCGTGGTACCATGGGCTGATAATGTTGGGACATATTCACATCACTTCTTACACAGAGTTCACCTGGAGGCTATTGGAGAGGTTTGAGAGGAAAGACCCAGAGTTACATTTCAGGGAGTTAGCCCATCTAAGGAAAACTGGAAGTGCAAATGCATGCATTACAGAGTTTTAGGGACTGGCAGTGATGGTGACTAGAATTTCAGAGGCTCGGTTGATCATACTAATTTTGGAGTGGCCAGCAGAGCCATTTCATGATTGGGTGAGGTCCTATAAGCCCACATCTTTGACGGATGCTATCTCCAGGACCCCATATATGATTAACGTTATGCCCAAGATTCGGGCTTTTCCCCCACTAGACCCACTGCACCACAGGAAAACGAAGAAACTATACCATACTAGAGGGATGTAGGACGTGGTTATATGGACGAGGAGACCCAAAGGGGCCTTAGGAGGAGGAATTTGTGCTTTACGTGCCAAGAACCCTGGGAATCTAGAAAAAAGTACACCAACGAAAAGGCCCACTACATTGAGGTGTATTCTAATAGTGTGTCAATTGAGGAGTTTGAGGTTCGAGTAGATCTAGGAGATGAGGCAGGACCATCATCAGGGGGAGCACGACCACCACCACCACCAATTAGATGGGGACTATTTGGCCCATTATGGGGGGTTCTTACTTCACTTCGTGGAGTTCCGAATTATTTGACACTCAGTATTAGGGGGATGGTACCATGTCAATGAGTTTTATTTCAGGTAGATAGTGTGGCCAACAACATATATATTGATTCCAAGATGATGGAGTGTAGGGGCATCCACACAGAGACATTCGAGAGGTTCTTGTTGGTGCCAAGATACCAGACCACCTAGTGCATGAAGTACGATCCTAGGTTGATTGTGATGATGGGGAACTACTTGGTTAATAATCAATTTTTTGTAGTTGATGTCCCAAATACCAACATGGTTTTGGGTGTCGAGTGGTTATACTCATTGGGGAGGGTGACCACTAACTAGCAGAAGTTATATATGGAGTTTGTGAGGCTAGATGGGAAGCTAGTATTGTTGAGGGGGATGCACTCTTTATCACCCCATATAGTTTCAGCATACTGGATGGAGGTAGATCTATGCCATGGGGACATAGAATAGGAAATTGAGCTGAGGATTTCAAAAATAGGTGCTAGACACAGCCAGTGCACCCAGACATATAGGCCCTATTGGAGAGGCATCATGGGGTTTTTGGGGATATCC
This sequence comes from Pinus albicaulis, assembly GCA_034641835.2. Taxonomy (NCBI): domain Eukaryota; kingdom Viridiplantae; phylum Streptophyta; class Pinopsida; order Pinales; family Pinaceae; genus Pinus; species Pinus albicaulis. The sequence continues at coordinate 847,841,247 of CM076582.1, read as the reverse complement.
CTCCAGGTAGGCCAGCAAGCCGAGGGTTCGAACACACTATTGAGTTGGAGGATGGAGTGCATGCAGTTATCATGACCCCGTATAGGCATCCAAAAGACTATCGAGATGACATTGAGAGGGTCAGTCAGAAGCTTCTAAGATTGGAGCACATCAGGCTGAATTCGAGTCCCTTCACTTCTTTTATTGTGTAGGTGAAGAAGAAGGATGGGACACTCCACATTTGCATTGACTACAAGGCCCTCAATAAGAAGACATTGAATAACATGTACCTTATTCCGCGCATTGATGAGTTGATGGACGAGCTTAGAGGACTGAAATACTTCTCTAAGATAGATCTGTGCTCAGGGTACCACCAAATTCGGGTGAGTGAAAAGGACATCCCTAAGACTGCCTTTCATTGCCACTACAAACATTTTGAGTTCTTGGTGATGCCCTTCGCGCTAACCAACGCTAAGGCTACATTCAATCTTGTATGAACCACATATTTCCTGGGTAGTTGCAGCGCTTTGTCCTTGTCTTCTTTGACAACATACTCATCTATAGTCGGACGTGGGAGGAGCACCTTCAACATTTGGAGGTAGTAATTCACATACTAGAGGAGTAACAATTGTAAGGGAAGATGTCCAAATGTGAGTTTGGATTGACAGAGATGTTGTACCTTGGGCATGTGATTGGCCCAGAGGACGGAGTAAAGGTACACCAGGAGAAGATCAAGGCCATTTTGGATTGGCCAACACCCAAGAATGTGACTGAGCTGAGGGGGTTCCTGAGCATTTGTATGTACTACAAGAGATTCGTGAGAGAATTCTCACAACTTGCAGCACCCCTCATGGACTTGTGGAAGAAGGGGGCTTTTGAGTGGATGCAGGTAGCACAAGAGGCATTTGAGCATTGCAAGAAGGTCATGAGCAGTTGTTATGTTTTGGCTTTTCCTGCTTTCACTTGACCGTTTGTATTGGGTGTGATGCTTCAGGTGAGGGAGGCCGTGTTAACATAGGGAGGCCACCGCATAGCCTTTGAGAGTAGAAATGTTGCTACTGCATGACCGACTTCATTTATGACAAGGAGATGCTCGTCGTTTTGTAAGCCTTGGCCAAATATAGACAGTACTTGGTGGGGACTGCCATTCTCTCTCGAGTTGCTTTTGTCATCATCCCTGGGAGAGTCCCTTCTATTAGGGCACTCTCTTGCATAGTGACCAGTGTTCTTACAAGTGTAACATCTTCCTTTCGTTCTTTTGGACCCCGCTCTACCATGGTTTTGATTTCTCAGGCCACCATGGTTCTTCTTCTTTGTATGAGGGGCAAAGGCAGTAGGGTCAATTCCATTTCCATTAGAGGCATACTCCATCATTCTTGTTTCCTCTTGAGTGTTCCTCATCAATATTTCATCAAAATCAGGAATCACATTATTATTAAGAATAGTAGTGTTAAATACATGCCAATCACGGGGAGACTTCCAAGCGCAATAAGAACCATCTCTTGATCAGATATTTCTTCCCAAATAGCTAGGAGGTTATTCCTGATTTCAGTGAGCCTCATAAAATAGGATTGAATAGATTCATCCTTTCCCTTCTTGATATTCTTCAACTGATTCTTGAAGAAAAGGATTTGATTAGCATTGCTAGCCCTAAACATGCTCACCAGCTTATCATACATCTCCTTAGATGTCTTCAGCTCAGAAATGTAAGCAACCAAGTACTTATGAATAGAATCCTGGATAATCATCTTTGCTTTTATTTCCCTTTTTCTATACTTTGTCTTTGTGGCAACAGCTGCATTTGATGGAGGCTCTTGAATCTTCCCCTACACTAGTACATGACATCTTGATCTTCTAGCACCAAATCCAAGGACATCTTCCATGCATGATAATCAGACTTATTAGTCAATTTATCATCAGCCTTGAAACCCTTGTAGGTTGAGGAAGCCATCTGTCCTTCTTTCAGTGATTGCTTCTAACACTAGGTTGGACTCCTGGACTTTGTCTTCACCTCAGCTCTGATACCATGCTAAATTTAGATAACCATGGTGTTCTATGCTTGATGGAATTTTACTTCAATATTTCTTAGGCCCGACACAATATAGCAATCACATAAACATGAAAGTAAAATTTTGATAGAACATAATAATAGATCAATAGAAGACAAGCCAAATATAGATCAGATTTACAATTCCTATTGTCCAACAAAGATATGAGATATTGTTGCGTTACGATAGTCAACAGGATGCTTCAGCTAGCAAAGTCTTTCTCTGTCAGCCAATCCTTCATGTTTCACACCCATAGCCCTCAAAGATAGCTCATCATAAGTTAACGTTGGTAAACCCAAAGTCAACATAGGCAACAATAGAAAATTCAACACTAGGGCTTCGATCAAACAACTCGGATTTCCTCGATTTTAGTGCCCAACAGTACGACCTACTAAAATAAAATTTTTGGCAGAATATTGAGGTCAAACGACAAAAGGTTGACCATGGTCAACATTGGTCAACGTTGTAGCAACAAGCCCTAAATAGATTTGCAGAAAATAGCAGCTTCGCTCCACACGTGTGAGGGGAAAAAGACCTCCAAAGGCTGTCAAACCAATCAGATTACAATGAGAGAATGTGTGATGAGATGATGAGCAAATGACCTCCAAGTCTCTCCAATTTATATCCATCAGTGAGGGTGTGTGACACATCTATTAGGCATGTGAGCCTACATTACAAATCTGGCCAACCTAGCACATGTGGAAAATAAATTCAAAACAAATGTTCTTATCATCTAAACAAGATGATCTTTAGATAAATCTTGCACCTCTCCGAAAGAGGAATCCAACAAAAATATGACCATCGTCATATGAGAAGTGCAACATGGAGTTTGGACCTAGTTGCCCAAAATTAAAAATATAGCCCTCTTGTATTTATTAATGTTGCGAACATCGGCATCGGGATAAAATCGAAAAGGGTCCGGAAAACCAAAAAATTGGGAAAATTGGGAAAATATCGATAAAAATAGCCAAACATTGGCAAAATTAAGATACCATAAAAATATTTTAAAAAATCGGCAAACATTGGCTAGGCCAACAAATCATGATTTCAAGATAAAACCGAGATGTTATCTAGATGTTTGCAACAATGGTATTTATATATTCTTTGAAGGGAATTTCTCCTTAATTGTTTGAGGTTCACTCAAAACCCCAACTTTGGGTTTCTTTGCCAAGTTGCCCCAAAGCTTGCCCTCCATTTCCCAAACATTGGATATTTTAGTTTTTCCCCTTTATCAAAGACTATAGCGTACAGAGATCAATACGCCACTTCATCTTATGGAACTAATTTCCCAAGGACATTACAACTGTGCCAAAAGCGCTTACTCCCAATGTATGATTGATGCAGTCACTATTGCAAATCTAGGTTGAAAGCCCCTACATGTGGGAGCCTTAGGACAGATTTGCTGTTAGAAAATGTTGATGATATATACTAGATAATTTTTTTCCATCATGGGCAGAAACAAAGTGCATAATCATGATTGATGGATGGATAGGTCAAACGAACAGAACCTTGATAAATTTCCCCATATTTAGTCCAGAGGCAATAATTTTTCTCAAATTAGTAGATGCCTCAAACAAAGTTAATAGTTCCCAACTAATTTGTGAAATGATGAAAGTTGTTTAGGAAGTGGGAAAAGAAAATGTTGTACAAATTTTTAACAACAATCAAACTAATTATATGGTCGTTGCTAGACTTTTTGAGCTTAGGAATCCCTCCATATTTTGGAACTCTTGTGCTACACATTGCATAGATTTAATACTTGAGGCATTGCAAGAATTCGCTGGATACAAAAATTTATGTATAAGGAATCCATAACCAAATAAATTTACATTCACACAAATGACCTCAACAACACAACAATATTCATTGAAGGCAAGGAACTTGTTTGTCCTACAGTGACCAAAATTCCAACAAAATTCATCTCTTTGCAATTCATGGTTGACCAAAGGGTAAATCTCAATAGGATATGTTTGGGACCTGAGTGGATGGCATTAAGAGACATGGAAAAAAACATGAACTCATTTTAACTGTTGCTCTTGTGTTTAGTGATGGTTTCTAGGAAGATGCTGAAGAGATTATTGTTGTGACAGGGTCACTTGCCAAAGTGCTCAGGTTCTTAAGTCTTAAACTTTTTCAATGTTCACCTTCAAAGTCAAACTTCATTTCATTTTCAAATTTTATTTATTCTAAAATTTGAATGTTTGACAACTACTTCAATATTTCATGATGGTTGATGTTGAAAAACCCGCTAAGGGTTACATTTATAAGGCGGTGGATCTCACCTAGGAGGCCATCAAAAGAAGATATAATGACGAGGTGTCCAAGTATATGCCAATTACATGCCCCTCTTACGTGCTTCTCAGTAGATTTTAACCTTGCCACTTTGCTAGATCTTTGGTGGAAAATTTTTGGCAATGATGTGCCAGATCTTAAAAGATTTGCCATTCAAATCTTGAGCCATACCTACAATGCTTTAGGTTGTGGGTGCAATTGGAGCATGTTTGAGAAAATGCATGCCAATAAGCACAACCAATTAAGTTATTAACACAAAAGCACTTAAATAACCCTATATCGGTCCACTTCACTCTTCGACTTTGCAATAGGAAAATCCAAGGTGAGACATCAAGAAACACAAGACTCAGCTCAGTTTATCTGAAGCTTAAACACTTGAATTGGAAGAATTGATTGAAAGTTTATTTCACATTTTAATGTTTCATGATAATGACAGGTTTGGATCATTGGGCTATTGACCTAAACTTGGAATAGCTAGATCCTACATCAGATTGCCTTCGATCAAAAGAAGCCCTCGTTTTCACCTTAAGGACTTTGCAAACCTTGAGGGTCAAAGAGTTGAGGACATGGGAGAAACCTGCATCTTAGATTTTTTACTATATAGTATTCAGTATTAACTCTTCACTTAACCTTTATAAGTAGATGATTTCAGTTCTTAGTTTGGACCCATATTATATGAGATACCTATTAATCCATGAAATTTGGACATTTATTGATAGTGTGCATTGTATGGGCATGACTTTATTGAATATCAATGAAAAATATATATATTTTATTTAAAATTTGTATATCTTTAATTTTTGTACTTGCCAAGTTTTTCACGATTTATTCCCAATCCAATTCAAATGCATTGCTCTTTTTCCCCACAGAGTCTTTGTTGATTCCAGGTCTTGATAATTTTGATCTACAAGGGACTGGTGCAAATCTTTCCAGTTGTAGACAATTGGCTAGCATGGAAGATTGGTAATGGGGAACAGATGAGACTGGAGTCTGGTCCATGCGTTGGATGTGAGAACACCTATACTTTGTCAAACAAAATATTAACTCTTTTACATGAAAGGAATTATTCAAGGTGTCCAAAGTGTCAGTCCTGTGACTACAGATATCTAGAAACAGTGATGGATCAAAACCAATATGGTAGGATTTTAAGGGCACAATGCAGATCAGTTGAAGCCTTGATTAGAAGTAATGCAAGAATCAGTAAGGAAGAAGATGAAATAGTATGATCTAAAAATCCTTTAGTGGATAAATATATTGCCAAATTAGGGTACAAAGCAATGTTTTCCTATGAGGCTCAATAGTCAAAATGATAAGTCCTGATGGTGGAAACCACTATGGAAAAAAAAATTCCATGCGGGTGGCCATAAGGAATAAAAGATGAATTGCGGAATACTCCAAAACAAGAGCAGAAAGGGACCTAAGAGGTGTGTTTTATGATACTGTGAACATAATTAATGCAAGGATGGTTCCTTACTATCAACAAATATCACTTCCTTATCCACAACATAAGATAGTCTTCAATGCTATATGATAAATGATTGCATATGACCTATTCTTCATAGTTTTTTTGTCAAAAAATTATAAAGTGAATACTCATATACATTTACTTGATAAGGATTGATAGAATAGATATATTATACAGGATGGATAGATCAATATTGTCCCCTATTTTCAATCAATTAAAAAGGATGTATGCTCTTTTCTTCATGATTCTTAAAGACGTATACAGAGAAATGAACACTACAGAAGATACTCTAGTAAAAAAAAGGTCTATTGAAAAACTTGAGAAACAATTGTCAGAATAGGTAGTTTGTATCGAAAGAGCTAAAATTACATTCCACAGTAAGAAAAATAAACATTGTCAGAAGAAAAAATCACACAGGGGATTGAAAGATAAGGAAATGTTGGAATACATGCAAACAATAAGGTTTCAGAGGATAAAGTACAGAACCTTGGCATCCATGCCATCAACACTCAGAAGAATATTTGTTGGGATTAACAAGGACAGATCATTGGGACATACCCAGGACAATATAATTCATGCACAACTAGAGCTTGTGGAGAACCATGATCCCTCCTGAACATTTGTGATGCAAGTGCTTGTGAAAGATAGCTCATGGAATCAATTTGTAAATGACCTATTGCTGGAGGTCCTCGTCGGATACCCTCAAGTCTCATCAGTTGTGCTGCAGCTCCCTCTTCCCAGTGCAATCCAGAATATGCATCTCTCTTTTCAAGTTCTTCAGCCAAGTCCAATGGCTTAAGAGAGGCTCAGACCTTTTTGCTAGTTTTCCTTCCAGGTTGGCTATGGTCCATTTTTCCCCCTTTTTCATCGACAACGTCATCAATGGTCCTTTCATTTTTCTTTTTAGGCATTCCTTCAATTACATTGACCTGCATTTCTTAAGTAACCATCTCTGTTGGCTCTGGAAATTGAATAGGAGCATTTCTTATTTCTTCTTCATTGCCTAATTGCGATAGATTATGATCACTATCCAACGAAAATTTACTGGATTCAGAGTTCTGAATTTCTAGACAAGTATTAGGGTCGGAATTCATCAATGGTGGACTTTTTTCACGGTCAGATGTTGGACTACTTTTTCCAATGTTTTGCACAATCTGTGGCATTTTGATGTCTTGCACTCCTATACTGATATCACCTTGTCCCTCTATTTCTTCATTCTTCCTGTTTATAATTCTTTCGTCATCATTTTCTCTTGTCACTGTCTCCGTTTGAGCAATAAATTCTTCGGGTTCTGATCTTGGTAGGGGATCTTCCTGCTTTTCCATAAAAGTATGTGTCTTTTTTTTCCATTTCCTCTTCGGGTCTAGTAAAATTGAGATCATATGGCATATTAGTTGAATTATCCCCATAGATCATATTTCATAGAAAAAGAGTTTAATACAAGAATTATATGGAGAAGCAATATGTCTTATATGCTATTTTTAGCCTCTTTAGGTTAAAATAATTTCTTTTTTTCTTTTTTCTTTCCTCGTTTAAAGAGAAATTGGGTTGGTTGTTAATGATGAGTGAGAGTAAAAATGTTGTAAATTAGAAAGAAATAAAGAAATTATTTTAACATTAAAGAGGTTAAAGATAGTTTATTATTTTATGTTAAAGAGGTTAAAGATAGCTTATGGGACAAATCGCTTTATTATTCTATTCAGCCCTTTTCCTATGAAACCTCACAATAAACGCTCTTAAATTCTTGAAAAACCCCTCGTGGAATAAATTATCCCAAGAGATAGTTGTTATAGTATCTACATAACTTTCTGTGTTGTCTTTGAAGGCCTTGCATTCTAAAATGAAATGTTTTTTTATGTTTCCACTTCTCCAAAAGAGTAAAAAACACATACTCTTTCTTCCCACGTTTCTTTTGGCCTTTTCCAATGCCCTGTTTCACAACAGAGTTTATGAGAATTAGTGTTTAATTGAGCAATAAGAATTTTGGCTCTCCAAGAAATATTGACCCTTATGTTTGCTTTTTTGTTAATGATTATGAGTTGGATTAAACTCTTCAATATTGTACTTTTTCTTTCTCCCTTGCTCTTTATTCCAAGTATGCATGTGGAAATTATCCATAACAAAAGTTTTTATGTGATGGTTCAATTATTTTTTGTCATGGTTCAGTTGTTGGAAAGAAATTAGGAGATGGTTAACCAATGACAATTTAAATTTCATTAATAAATGTTTATTTGATTTAAATCATACGACACAATTTTAACTCTGATGAATTTAAGGCCACCTAAATGGGATTGATCCTAAAACTTATTAAAATCCAAAGGAGTATAGGAGTATTAGCAACACAACTCCCTTAGTGGGCCATGCCTTACTATGTGTATCGAATTTAAGACCACCTACATGTTAAAGATCATAGAAGAATTTAAATGGGGTTGATCCTAAAACTTATTAGAATAATGGGATTGGTTCTAAAACTTATTAGAATCCAAAGGAGTAGAGGAGGATTAGCAAGCCAACTTCCCTAGTGGGTCATGCCCTACTATGTATATTAATTTTCTTGTCAAATAATGATAGGAATATGGTTATAGTTTTGTCACAGTGTGCTTGATAGATGTCACAAGGAATTGAGTGTAAAATGTCACATGACAAGATTACACAGGAATGACATTTCTCCCTACAAGCAATCTCATCTATGTGTGACCCATGAGGTGTAGAATAGTTGGTTTGAGTGGGGTTTAGTCCCCACCAGGTCTTAGGTTCAAACCTCATGGGGATGGGTTAAGGATGGAAACCACTTTTTGGGAAATTAAACTATCCCAAGGGGCGTCCATGCTCAATCGTGCTCCGCACAATCCTGGTGATAGCATCCCATTGTGGGTAGACCGTTCTTCCATCCAATAAACAGGTTAGCCCTGACCTAGGCTCAACCTAGTTACAAAACAAAACAAAAGAGCCATATTAATGTGTGTATAATGTAAAGCCACATAATGCACTCCATGAAACTTCTTCTCCTTATTGGACAATTCTTATTTTTGCTAAAACAATAACTAGCAATTATTGTAAATGGTGCGAATGAAAGCAATAAAAATACAAAGTGTAAAAGTTTAACACTTGTAATGGATGCTTTAGAAAATGGAGAAGAAGAGTAGTAATGTTCCACACTTTCATGGTGAAGAAATAAGTCATCAATGTCACACAATTAAAACATGGAATTTTGAACTTTCCACACATCATAGAAGAGGATGGGCTCAAAAAAATAGCAGTCTTTCAAACCTCAAAGGGGATTTGCAAGTAAAAATCAAGAGAGGGGCTAAGGTGGCTAACCCAACAACTTGTGCTATGTTTCATCCATCGAATGATCAATTTCTTGCAAATTACTCTTTCAATGGAAAAAAAGGTAGAGAAGTGCAAGTTGCTACTAGACAAGGATAGTGGCCACACGCCTTCCAACAAAGTAAGGATCTCTAGAAAATTAGCAAAATAAGATCCTCATTCATAACATCATTGAGGTTTAGAAAAGCATATTGAATGGTAGAATACCACTCTCTCCTGTTAATCCATGACCAAAGTGCAATTCCCAATAGCACTCAATTCCTTATGTCACAAGATGGCAGTCCGATGATTTGTGAAAAGGGAAGAAGTTAGGAAACAACAAACAACAATTAAAAATTGAGGCATGTAATAATGTCCAACCATCTAAAATTATGGAGGGTGTGAACTCTTGTTGATAAGCCACACCAATCATGACTACCCAAGCCCATGCTACAATGAAGGAAGTTCTCTGACAATAATCAACAATATCATAAACCATGAAATCCAGCAACAACATTATCCTTGAGGCCATTGATGTTGAGGCCTCCTCCTTCATAACCCATTTTAGATAGCATATTCATACCAATGCCTTTGGCATGTTGCTCAAATGCTACAAAAGAGGTGTTATGAACATAAACAAAAGGAATTGTACTTGAAATGCTTATTACCTCCTTGAACTTGTCATTCATCTTTTCAATTTCTGATGATGATGACGACATTGTAGATGACTCTAGCCACCCACTTTTACCAACTGACATATGATGAGAACCTTGGATATGCTTGCAAAATGCACATGCATCATTTTCCTCATATGGTCCATAACCTCTGTTTGAACCATGCCCACATATTGGCTTTACTTTGGATGTTTCTTTTGGTGTCACTAGAGTGGAAATTTCAGAAACTTGTTCCTCAAGCACATGCTGCAATTGAACGCACATATGTCGCCTTCATCCATTTCTAGAATTATTCTCAATTCAATGTTCTCCCTCTCCTTTTCATCCATCATCATCCTATCATGATGATATAGAGTACTTTCAACTGAAATCCATTCACGACAAGATGACATCAATCCGAAAATCCCCTAATCTAACATGTTTCATGAAATCACTTTTTAGGGTTGGAGTTGGTGACTAACTTAGGGATTACACAGTTCCAGAGGTCAAGGTCTACGATTGAGGCTTGATACTGCGTAATGCGCAGTTCAGGATGGCCAGGGTCAAAGGATTGCGCAGTTGAGGGGCTTAAGAGCTCAAGATCGAGGCTTGAGGCTTGAGGTTGCCCACTACAAAGTTCTTAAAGGACAGACTCAAGGAACTGCACAGTTGAGGGATTCAGGAGGTCAAGCTCTAGGTTTGAGCCTTGAGGTTAGCCAATGCACAGTTTTGAGAGGCCTAGCTAGGTGATTGTGCAGTTGAGGAGCTCAAGAGCTCAAGGTTGAGGCTTGAGGCCTGGAGTTGCCCAATGTGAAATTTTGGAAGGAGAACAAGCTGGGAGATTGCACAGTTGAGGGGTTCAAGGGCTCAGGATTAAGGCTTGAAGTTTCCCAATGTGAAATTATGGAGGGATTAAAATCTAATGGATTTCGCAACTCAAGGTGTCAGGCTGGAAGCTTGAGGCTTGGCACTGCACAAGGCACAGCTAAGGCTGACTGGGAGGCATAAATTATGTAGTTCTGGAGCTCAAGGGTCAAATTTGGGCACTGTGACTACACAATACACAATTTCAAGAGGTAAGGTCGGGGCTTGAGGGTTGAGACTGCACAATGTGCAGTTCAGGAATTTTGAGTGAGGTCAAGTTGATCAGGAGTGAAATTTTCTGGATGAGGCTGAGTTTGGAATTAGTGAGACCAAAGTGAACAAGGAAAAAAATTTGGCATGATCACACACTTAGAACAGTTGAAGACACAACATTGATCACTTAGAATAGATGAACAACATTCTTCCCTAAATGTGACGACATTGCAATGACTTTCCCCAGGTGTGACACTAAAGATACACTTTGCGACGATAGTGATGACACTTGCCATAATGCATAAAATTTTTGGAATGAGTGTAAAGTGTGTCTACATGACTATAGGAGCTCGTCGACACCAAATTTACCCTTTGAAACAAGCCAAAACTCCAATTTACATGATAAGTGACACTTCCCATGCCAAAAGAAGACATTTTCTATATAAAGAGAAAAGTGTGAAGGACGATGAAAACAACACATGCCAGAGCGAATATAACATGAAAACGACATTAACTAAAGCAAAAGCAAGCAAAAGCGATAGTCAAAAACATGAAAGCGACACATGTGAAACTGAAGGTGCGCAAAAGAGACAGTTTGAAAAACTCATTGACATAGAAGTACAAATGCAACCAGATGCGAGAAATTGTCAATGATGATGTGCACCGACTGCCGACATGAATTGAAAATTACATATGCACTTCCGAATGGAAATGACCGAGAGGGCAGCAGACACTGACAAATTTTAACCCTCACGCCCCCATTCTATTACTTCAACCTTCGCTTTGGCCTTTCCTTCAACTTCGCCATACCCTTCAGAAACCAATTATTCTTTGTTGTTGTCAAGCCCTCTTCAACCTACATTTATCCTCACTCTGAACCAATCACTTCTTCCCCTCCCTCCATTGATATACTTCCTCTTATTCCTTCTGATTTTCCTTCTCTTCCTTCATATTGATCCAATCAATCCAATTTTGTTGCTAATGTCGACAACCTTGACAACTCAACTGCTTGCTCTAATTAAAAAACATGTTTTAATTTTAAATTAAATATTAATAATCATTCTAAAACATGTTTGAGTTTATATTTCAAGAAACATTTTTATTGGTATTTTTAATCCCAATTTTAAATATTATTCTAACTATTTTAATGGTATTTTTATCCCTATTTTTAAAAATTTTAATAATTATTCTAATGATAGAATTTTTTATTTTAATAATTATTCTAATGATACTTTAATCATAGAACTTTTAATTTCAAATATAATTTCAAGGTTGATATTAGTTTTAATACTAATTTTATTTCATTTCTATCTTCTAATTCTAATTTTAAAACTAATTTCAATATTTTTCTCCTTAATTTCCCTTGAATCCAATCCTCTTCCTCTTAATTACATATCTCATCCCTCTTCTAACCTCAATTCTTCATCGATCTTTAATTATAGCATTAGTTGTTGTGTTAATAATAATCCAATCATTAATTCTTGTGGTAATAATAATTCTTCCACATCCTCTCCTACCCCACTTTCAAACCTTTTAGGCTATTCTCATTCTCTGCCCTCTCTTAATGTTAAACTAGTAAACATTTCCAATGTTGAGCTTAATGGTCCTTCCTAAAACCTTTTAGAAAAAAATTTCAATTTTTCTCTTGTTCTCTGAACCATTCCCTATGGATATTATTTTTTCCATTGAATCCATCTCCCACCACCTTCCCTCCCATGTTGGGAAAGATCTTTGACAAGAATTTGGATGCATTTAGTCAACAAGAGCTTAACTCGAATGGTAGGGATGGTGGTTTTCCATCCCATCCACCCGAGTTCATGTCCCTGGAGACATGGCCTGTCATAGTAAGGCTGGAAGGATAGGCGTCCCGTTGGAGTCTAGAATCTTGGCTCCAGTTCCGGTGGACTCTCGACGTCTCGGTCCTAGGCTAAACTATTAGTTCCTGATATATGTGGCTTGTGAGTTGTGGCATATATCTGGGGAGATTGCTAGTTCCTTATCAAAATTTTCGTTGAAAAAATAATGTGGACGCATCATTTGAAGCTCCAAGCTCCCCAAACCTAACCTTACCAAAGAGAAATTTATAGCCCTTCGTTAGCTCAATTCCAACCCCACCATTCTCATTCTAAAAGTTGATAAAGAAAATGAGTCAGTTGTTATGAATTCTTCTGATTATCGTTGTAATATGCTTGATCTAAAATCTCAAAGCGTCCTCTAATTTTGCATGCTTGTCTTGTAAGTTGCATATTTTCCTATTTTATCACGGAGTGTGAACTTAAAAATAAGCAACATTTCATCACATAACTCATACATGCATTCATCAAAAGCAACAACAAAGGATTTTGTGACGAAGTTCACCCCTCCTCGGCTACATCTCCAGGCCTGCTAACATCGCTAGATTTCTCCATATATTCATTGAATTGGAGTACATAAATTTTTTTTGATAAAATAAGTGGTTATTTCCCCTTCAAGGAAATGTTATCCTTCACCCTTCCTCCTGATCCTGCTTGTTTTAGGACACCAGGTAATTCATTCACCCAACCATTGCAAAGGCTCACATCTAAGAAATATGGTTGAAAAAATGATACTTCTGAGAAGCATCCAAAGATAATAATCTAAGTTTAGTCTTCTTTCCTGGTGTACATTATTCAATCCCCACTTTTATTTTTCCTTTTTATATAAATATTGTGAGAGAAATTATATGAGGAAATTTCATTTGACATTGCCTTTTGGGCATGATGGATAAAATTCGAGGAAATATGGAAATGAAAGCACATGATAGAGTTAGTGGCTTAAGATTCATGCAACCATGAGCGCTTAACCTCCTCCCCTTGATAAATTAATTTACAGTAATAGGCTTTTGGATTGGCAATGACAATAATTACACATTACTGAAATGTATAGTGATTTATTTGTGTCCAAATCATGTGTGATTCACTACAGTGTGCATGGAGACACATATTCAGGGCATATCTTTCCAACTTCATTCCAATACATTCCCTTCACGATGAGGGCATCGAGCATACCCTAATGGCGATGAAATAGATGACTTCAAAAATTATTTCTTTTCCAACAGTTGTGGCAGATGCATATTTTGTCTCAGGAAGCAAGTTTTTCTTTATTTTCATGTTAATCAAGGTTTTCATGAATATTTTGCACAAACTAACAATATGAATCTAGTATATTTCGTACTTAAATGAGGTGATGAACTCTCATGGAAGAGGTGTCATCCACAAGCACAATCTCCTCGATCCTGGAAACCACCATTTATATGCCCAGGAGGCATGAAATATATAGTGGTTGTTGTTTTAAAAATCTTGAAATATATGTGATAATCACTGTGACAAACATTTGGTGGACGCATGATATTTGATAATTTAGAGAGGATAAATAATGTTAAATGGGTCCGACATTTAAAAATTACCTTGTAATTAAAATTGTGATTAAAAGAGTCCCTACATTAACATCCATCTAAACAAAATACCATATCTATGTATTTATTTGTAATCAAATTATATTTGTATTGTCAATATGCTGACAAACACTATGGAATATCCTTTATTTTTTGTTGTATTTGTAGATAAAGGATCATCATCATATGTTTGTTGTTATATATATGCACATTACAGTTGCTTCCTATGCTATAGTTATTGCATTTTTTTTAGGATCACTAAGTGTTTTTTCTTGGAGTTAAAATAACTAGGTAAAATCTTCTAAACTCATGAGTTTTGCTAAATTAATATGTTTTTTTGTAAGTGTCAAAAAAATAAAGGGTTGATCAGTTTCTTATTGTTTAATTGTTCAATTTGATGGAGCTTCGATTTTTGTACTTTGATGAGTTATGTGGTTTTTCCCTATCAAAATATAAAGAAAGGATTAATTTGTTTTTCTAAAACATTACAAATTGTTTAATTGTTTTATGAGGTAGTGATTAGTTGCTTTCCACCTATCTTTCTAGTTTATCTATTAGGTATTTAGATCATTTTTGTATTTCTATATTTGAAAAAAAAAAATTCAAAGTTTATGATTATAATATTAATAACACCAAATTGTTGTATGACAACCCTTTCTTTTAAAATTTTATCATACCCATGAGGTGTAGACCAATTGGTTTGAGTGGAGTTTAGTCCCCAAATGGTCTCATGTTCAAACCTCGTGGGAAGGGGTTGTGGATGGAAGCCACTTATGGGGGAATTAAACTATCCCAAAGAGCATCAATGCTCAAAAGAGCTTCACACAATCCTTGGAAAGAACCATGAATCTTATCTTACTTTTATGTTCATTTTAGAGTCTTGCCTACGTGCATTCTAGATTCCTTAATAGGAAGATTTCAATCTTCTTTATATAATATTATAAGGTGGTTCCCACTGATAAGGATGAAATGAAAGATAAAAAAGGGGATTTCAATCTTATAAGGTGTTTTCCATTACTAAGGATGAAATGAAGGAGGAAAAAGGAGTTAGTGGG
The DNA here is from genome assembly GCA_034641835.2 of Pinus albicaulis. NCBI lineage: Eukaryota > Viridiplantae > Streptophyta > Pinopsida > Pinales > Pinaceae > Pinus > Pinus albicaulis. The sequence goes on along the minus strand of CM076582.1, from coordinate 847,825,957 downwards.
CATTGCACTCCCACCCCATGATGGGAGGCACCCACAAAATGCTTGCATGCATTGGAGCCATCAATGCCACAACATATGCACATAGTTTCCATGAGCCCTTAATACTTGTAAATGGTGATAGAACATATATAAGGGGCCTAATATTTGAAAAAATAAAGGGCCATGCTCTTGGCAATACTGTAGTGTTTATAAGTTTTAAAAATATATATAAATAATAAATGTAAAATGAAATATATTGAGAGTAGAGAAATTTGAAGAGGACAAGACATCATTTCACTTTAAACACATATATTTTACCTCTGCGTTTCCATGAAAGCTACCATAAAGAGGTTAAATCATTCATATCGAACCTGAAAAAACGAAATAGAGAAATACAAACAATGAATTAATAACAATGCACTAAGAATAAAAGAAATCAAGGGTGAATGTGAAAATAATTATCTAGGAATAGTAGAAATGCACTAAAATTAAGCATTGGTTTACTTGGGTTCATTTGCTAGAATCCTCAAAGAATCTCTAAAAATCTATGGATTCATGTAGTTTGCTTTGAAATTTCTCAGTGAATTTTATTCATATTGTTTTAATTTCCTTCCAAAGAAACTTTGGTATTCCAAATATCATTTTAATTTTAGATTTTCAAAATTTTTGAGATCACAAAACATAGTAATGTTGTAAAGATACACAATGATTAAGTTAGGTTAAGTTAGATTATTAATTAATTTTTTTTTTAATATAAAATTGTAGATTAATTATTGAAAATCTAAATATTCTAAAAAAAATAAATTCCCGCCAAGCAACTTTTAACTAAATCCAATAAAAAACAAATACATAAAAAAAAGTTAGTGTTTTTCCAACGAGATTTTGGCCACACTTAACCATATTTAAGTCTGCGGGAGGGGTTTATAAAAACCCTTTCTTTTTAATAATGTTGAGCTCTTTTGGGACAAGTTGGAGGAGGACCGGCTTTGCCTCAGGTGCTGCAGTGAAAACAATTTGCTGAGTATGGGAAAAAATTTGAATGTCACCTCGAAGCTCTAGAAAGAGGTGATCCAAAGTTATCTTCCACTCTCTACATTCTCTAGAGAGCAAGGGTTGTAGAGAATATAACAACCAAAAAACCGCGCTCACTTTTGGTTGATGCGATGGATTAATTGTTTGGCCTATGTGAGGGCATCCTTCATCTTTCTTAATATAATTGCGCGGACATGTGAGACTTCATCCATTCCATTTTTCTCTGACATCGTGGTAACGGTTAGCCTTTGTGAGGGTGATGCTGTGCCACTATTTTGTTGGGCTATGCGATTTTCATTTTCTCTTCGCCGTCAATTTCCACCGCAGGAAATACCGGCATAGCAAGATTTTGAAGGGTGTTGGTTTCAAATCTTGGCAAAGCTTAAAGTGGTAACCATAAGTGATATTGCTAATTCTCACTAGACTTTAATATTTGATGGTAGACAATAAAAAATGAATGAGTTAAACTTATTTTTATCATTCAATTTATAAGCTATTTTTCAATCTCAATATATACAAATGTTGATACACAGTGTCCATACTCATTAGGTACTCACATTCACTCCATAGAGTTCTGTACCTACTACCAGTGTTTTAATTTTTTTATCATCACAGCACAGCCATTAGTATTTTGTTTACGATTGAGAATGCTTTAGGCCTATTTTCTGTCTCACGAACACTATTTGGAATGGGAAAAGAGAACTGGGTTGTTGCACTGAGAGAAGCAAGGTGAGCTACAACCTTGATGGGGGGAGATCTTCATTACTTCATATGTGTGTAATGCCTAAAAAAAGGCCAACATGAAATAAAAGTTTCTTTCTGAGTGGTGTATTTCCTACAATTGGCGGAGTTTCATCACAATTGGAAGTCGCAATGAGTGCTTTCTCTTATTGTGAAGGGATTGAGTAAGAAAGGTTGACCTATTAAAAACAAGGGAGTTGAACCTCTATGATAACTAGTTGAATTTTGGTGATATATAATATATACAATTATAGATCAACTTAGCTTTAGTGGGTTAGCTAGATTAGTTTGAACCAACCAGTTTCAACGCGGACATCAGTGAGAGGTCATGGTTACAAGTCTAGTAGATTTCCTCTAGGTTAAGAATACATATTATAAACCAGCAGAATTTATCCTAGGTACCACTCCCGCAATGTAAGGAGGTGCCTAAAAGGTTTCCTCAAGAAAGTTTTCCAAATAAAAGAAATAAGAAAAATATAGATCTGTCTTAAAAGTGGGTCTATTAAGCTTCAAGAATTTTAAACACAATTTTTTTCAATCTCTATTAGTGCTTAACATGTTCATGTTAAGATCGATCTATGCCAATGTAAAGTTTCTAGTGGGTGGTGAAATTCCTACAACTGATTGAGTTTTATCACAAATTGAAATACCATGGAGTGCTTTCATTCCTAGTCTGAGAACTTAATGAGAAAGGGACTTAGTGAGCAGGGTTGAGTTATTCAAAAATTTGAAACTGAACATTGGTGATCATGGTAGGTTCACAATATAAAAACTGAATTTCAAAAATCTAGGTGAGTTCAAGTTTTATATGGTTTTGTTGTTAACGATCCTGGTTTAGTGGGTTTGTGTAGTGTTTTTTTGATCTGTGTTAGAGGCTTTACATAGATTTTACGATCTAAGAAAGACTTGTTTCGAGATTATTGGAGAGCATTTGGATATATTAGAGGGGCTAGTTCAAAGCGGAAGAATGAAAACCACCGACGGTAAAACTTCAACAAAGGAATGAAGCACACGCGTAATTTTTCAAATAATTAATTACGAAGAGCTGGTGCACTGTTTTCCTTCTGAGTTGGGCCTTATGCTATTTCACATTTTGTTTGACTCAAGACTTTACACGTTGGCATTTCATCTTGTTGGGAATGAAGATGTCATAAATGCAAAATACTCGTTCGATCTGTCATCACTGTCATCGACGAAAACTGCATAGAGTCTGCAGAATAGCGATGGGAGTGCATTCTAGTAAGAGACCTACTAAGGTTAGATTGGGATGCTGAATAGTTTAGAAGGATCCGCAGGTACCTCCATATAGATGAAGACAAGATGAATGGATCATGAAGGAAGAGCTGATTTTTGACCTCGATGCCACAAAGCAAACACACACATGTAAATAGTACTTTCATCTCAAAATCCTTTTATCTCACCATTTTATTTCTCACGTAGCATGATAAGCACTTCTGTCATTAAATTTGGAAAAACTAGGTCCAAAACTGCGTTGTGATGCTCGGTGACGATCCCAATATCTTTGTAAGGATTCCTCTTTCGGAGAGGTGTAGTATTGATCTAAATATCATCTCGATCGGATGAAATGCAGAACATATGTACTTTGAAAGTTTATTCCACTTATGTAGCTAGATTTGCCCTGGAATATAATATAGACTTAAATGTCTTAAAGGACGTGTCACACACAGCAAAAGATGCCTATATATTGGAGAGACTTGGAGTTCATTATGCACTGACGCGTGGAGGATTTTCTTCTCTCTTGATGGCGATGGAGCTACGTATTTGCTGCAGTATTCTTTGTTTGGGTTGTCTTGGGGTTGTGTCTAACTTGTGACACACTTAGTTTGAATGACCTGTGGAGACTTTTCAGCACAGTAGGAAAGCATCGTGGTGATCTGCTTGTAAACTCCACCATTCATTATCTCTGGTTTTTCTTCCATCTGTATCTATCGGTATGTTCTATTTGCTTAGGTATTTTGTGCCCTAATGTCTGAAAGCGGCATAGAACATGTTTCAGAAATTTACATGGTACCGAGGCTTAGGAGAAGACAAAGCCCATCTTGATCGGAATCTGGGGCAACGAAAATGAAAGAGTTGTAAGTGACAGGTAGATGTTTGTTTGGGTTTAATTTGGAGAAAGGCCGCGACTTTCTGACAAGCTACTATGTTGGGCGCTTCTGTCACGGAAGAAACACATTAGCAGACTCAATTGAATTGACGATTGCAGGATATTTATGCCTTGTTCACAAACAAAGCTGTGAATGAAGAAAACATTGTCATACGGAATGAATTAGATTCGTTTAAAGGCGGCACTCGACATGAAGTAGAAAGTATCAGCTTTGGCCCTAGCAAAGCGATTATCAGGACCAGTGACTGCCCATAGACCTTTCGAAATTTACACATGTGAGTTAAAGTGCGGATTGATCGTAGGACGTGCGAAATTGATCGTAAAACGAGATGAAGTAAATACATGGAAATTAAATCGAAATTCAAATTCTTTCCAAATTTCCAAATGTGCAATCGCGGCTAGAGAGAGCGTAAATTGCGACCGAAGGACTATCGAGTCTCCATTCAATTGTGCTGGAAAATTGAAGTTCATCGAAGTCGGAGTTTTGAACGTGATTGGACCCAATATTTGTCACGTGAAGAGATACTGTTGAATGAGCTTTCGGTCTGCGTCGATTACTGCGAGGGTGAATTTAACAATAGCCTTCGGTGTGTCGATTACGTGTGCTCTGATCGTTGTTCCGAAAGCCTGTCACAACGGATTTTTGTTCGAGCGCTTGAAGTTTACGAGTAGCCACCGTTTTGAGGCTGTAGATTTGTGCGAGGCCGAGGTGTTAGCCACCTATAATAATTTGTCAGAGCACGGAGTGGCCATCCTCATCTGTTCGAAAGCCTATGAAAGTGAAAATTTCCACACTTGAAAATTTATCATCCTTGAAAGCCTCGGGATGTCCTTATCCTCCAGAGTATCTTTCCTTTACTGTTTCCATTGATGAGCCCTAGTGTTTTGTGACAAGAAACTGTTTCCAAAGGCCTCCATTTCTCCTTTTCACTCCCACTGAAATCACCACTTTTCACGTATTCCCTTCACAAAACTCCTCCGCAATCCTTTCATTTTAACCTCCTAAACCATCCTAAATCACTTTTTAAACCATGTATATCGCCCTTTATTTGGTTTGAAAAATCATCACACCTATCGGAACTTTCATTTGGTCGTAAAATACCATTTTTTTGGCCTAAAAATCACCCTTTTGCACTATAAGTCTTTTAGCGAGGGCTTTATGGCTTTAAACACCTCATGTATTTCTGACCACAGCGCGTGATAGGGCGCACCAAAGCGTCAAACACACGCATTTGAAAACACTTTCTTTTCCCTTCTAAAAGCACTTGCACTCAGTCATTCAATCTCGTACGTTTATCCGAAAAGATCCAGCGGTCAGATGCTCGATAGCTGCGATGCCTCTCCACACTGCATCTGGGCAGCCTCGACACCATCATGGGTCCACCACCCACCTTTCCTACACGCAAACTTCGTCCATCGCGCTCTCTGGCCGTCCAGAATCTCTGACGGCGTCCGATGCGGTAGCCGCGGCTGCTGTGCGCGTCATTTTTGCGCCGGGTTCCAGCGATTCATTAGCCGGTACGTGGTTTTGAGAATCCACGTGGCGATCAACGAACGGAATCGCACTCAAAAGGCAATGCTTTCCTTCGCCCGCGTCGCTGTGGCTCACTCCCGGCCTAGCCACCCTGCCACTGCGCAATCGTCATTTCCACTTTCGTGCACCGGCAGTCGAGTCTTTCTGAGGATGCGAGCAACGCCACGTTATATCGCTATTTCATTTTGTCCACCATTCATGCGGTCTCCCAACGACTTCATCGACGAATCCCCACCATTGATTGTTCTAATCCATACGAGTCCACAACTCACATCGCACCCAAACTCCCCATCGGACACATGTTTCATGCTCTGCTTTCGTTTGCATTTTTCCATTGTGCTTGCATTTTCACTCAGCACATTCTCACCTCCACGAGCCTGCGAAACGGTCATCCCCCACTCCCCCTTTGGTTTTATAATGTGTTTCTTGTTTTGCGAGGTTTCAAAAAAGATGGTAGATCCATGCGTGAGCCGGAGGTAACTCCTCAAAACTAGAATGTGTATTAGGTGAAGAATACGTATGTAGATGGGAGGTGAGGCTATTGGGATTCATCTCCCGATGAATCTTGGCCTTCATATTTCCTAATAATAAATAATATACAAAAATAGAAATACACCCATCCATGGATTAAGGTGTCAACATTCCCTTTGTCCAGGAAGGGATAGTTTGTGAGTCCAAGCATCGATCTGAACTTTCTAAACTTTTCTCTTCAAGTGCTTTGGTGAAGATGTCGGCGGTTGCTCATTTGTGGAACAATGATGTAGATGGATGGTTTGGCACATGATGTCGAGAGGGTGAATCGTACTTTGTATTGATGTGCTTTGTTCGATCACCTTGCTGGAACTTTGGGTTCTTGGCTTCGCACTGTGCAGAAGTGTTGTCGATCATGAGTGGAGTGGAATACATTTGTTCTCATCTTCAAATCTTCCGGGATTTTAAGACACACAATTTCCTTTGTTGCTTGAGTTCTTTGCTTGTAATGCCTAGGTCGTGGACTACTGCTTGGTACCGGCCATTTGCACATTCAGTCTCCATGAGACGACTCTGATCCAAGACTCATGGTGTAACACGTAGTAGACACCTGTTTCTTTGTCGCCATCAGTACGAATCGAGTATCGATTAAGTTGAGTAGCTACAGTGGCCTTATTTGAGTCCAAAGTCTTGAGTCCCCTTGAAGTACCTTGGCACTCTTTTTGCAACGGACCAATGTCCTTCCTGAGTTTTTGCATGAACCTTGAGATTCAACGGCCAAATGAAATGTCGAGGTCTACGGTGGTGGTCGGATAGATAAGACTTCCTACAAGTACAATACATGCTGTGCATCCTCAAATTCACTTCCCTTGATAGATGTGAGCAAGGGATTTTGTTCCATTGGAGTGTAGGGTTTACGGTCATCCATGCCAAACTTGTTCAAGAGATCATAATGTACTTCTTTTGAGAAAGAAATATGAATTTAGGATGTTGAATTACTTCAATACCCAAATAGTAATGAACATGACCCAAATCGGTCATTCAAACCTTTCTTCAACTCTTTCTTCATGGATGCAATGTAAGCTCTCATTGTTTCCTTTGTTATCAAAAGATCATCTACATATGCCACAAGATATACTGTTGTTTTCCAACTTTCTTAACAAACAAAGTTGCATATCAGATCAAAATGTTTGGTAAGTTTAGGAAGATGCTGGGTCAATTTCTCATACCGGGCTCGTGGTGCTTGCTTGAGGGCCATAGGGATTTTACAAGTTTGCAAACTTTTGTGTTCTTGACCCTTTATCACAAAATCCTTCGTGGGACAACTATAAACTCCTTCGGATCTCCATTCAAGAGGTTGTTTACATCCATGCGATGGACTTTCCATCCACTACGGTGCTAAGGCAAAGGAAGTCCGGATGGTGGTCCATTTTGCTGTGGGAGAAAAAGTTTCTTCATAATCGACTCCTTCTTTACGTACGAATCCTTTGCCCTGGCTTCAGCATTGTGCTTTATCAGTGAGCCGTGCTTTGTACTTGTTCTTATGAACCCTTGACCAATTAGTTTCGTTCCCCAAAGGGTAGGATCAACTTGACTTCCGAGTGCCATTCTTTATCGAGGCATCATGCTCATGCACTTCGGCTTCTTTCCATTCATCATGAGAAGCGGCTTCTTTGAAGTTGGTTCATGATACGCCGAACAAACTCAATTCACGATTGCTGCAGAAATATCATATCTCGCAGGGAATCGATTATCTACATCACTTCAATTTCTGATGGAACTTCTTGTTCTGTTTTTCCAACCTCATCGGGATGAACATCCTCGGTGTCTTTTATTGACCCATTTTGGGGACCTTTCGAATGGCCCAGTGGTCACTTGTTGAGTTGGGATTGATTCAAGATTCAAATATACCGAATTCGCCGATGCATCATCGATGTGTCATCATTGATTCTTATTTCTTCATGTGGGGAGAGAGTGCTTGGATATGATTCCACAGGTTGATTCAATATCGAATCCCCTTGGTGTGGAATCGTATTAAATTCTTGGAAAGACTTTGCATGTGTGAATCTATCGGCGATCAAGTTGTCGGCTACGACAACTTTGTCACTCTTGGAAGATTCAAGAAATATGACATCTCTTGCTATCACAAACTTCTTATTTGCTTCATCACTTAGAGACGATATCCTTTGGAGGTATTGGAGTACCCCCAAGAAAGATACATTTACACTTCTAGCACCAAGTTTGTTCCTTTGACCCTTGGGTATCAAGGCATAACGGTGGACCAAGGAGCCTTTGAAATGCTTTAGAAGGAATGTGGCCATGCCACATTTCAAAAGGAGTTTTGTTTCTAATTGAACTTGAAGGACACCTATTCTTTTGTAAACGACACATAGAGCGCATCGACGAAAACATCAATTTTTACATTCTTGAAAACTAATAGGGCTTTGGACCCATATTTAAGATAGTTCTTGTTCATTCTTTAAACTACACCGATACATTTGTGGATTATATGGCAGCATTGTTTGATGTTTGATTCCATGTTGATGAAGATAATTTTCAAATTCATTTGAAATTGTATTCTTTTCCATTATCGGTACGTAGAGAGCCAATATGTGTTTTGATACATCATTTTCAATCCATGCATGAAAATTCCTATGAAATTTGAAAAGCATCAGGACTTATTCTTGATGGTAAATCAACACATTGGTGTAGTCATCGATAAATGTCATCATATATTTGTTTCCATTTGCGGTAGGCATAGGGGCCACATAAATACGAATGAACAAGTTCAAGTTTCCTATGTGCTCATGAGTGTGAATGTGAAATGATGGTTTGCTATGCTTTCCTAGAATACATGCATCACATTCCTTAGGTTTTCTAGGAATTGTGGCGAATCCATCAACTTACCATTTTCTTCAACAAGCAGGAGTTTGTCATAGTTTAAGTGTCCAAATCTAGCATGCCATAAAAGACTTGATGGAAATGTACCTTCATCTGATATGAAGTGAATGCAAAGTTCTGAGCATGAGCAGATGAACCTTTTAGCTTCCAAAGTCTCCCCTTCTATTCCTCATGACAAGTGAGTGATACGATCTTGTCCGGCCTGCGCCTTGCCATCAAACAAGTGAGCGCGAGTGTCCTTGTGGCAGGATTTCGATCTCGGACGACAAAGTTTCTCTTGACTCACGAGAGTATAGAACCTCATGTAGGATATGATCGGGAGAAGACCGAGGCAGTTTAAACTGGTAGTATGCTCCCCGATGGCTTGAGTTTAGTTATCTGCCCGAAAAATATCTTGCTCCATCAACTTTGTCGATTGAAATCTTCAAAAAAATATTTTCTAAATGTCATGTGACATGTTGCTCTGAATCTAGCAACCAATCATATACTTCAAGTAAATGAAACATCAAGAGGTTTTCGATTCTCCATTATTCTAATGTGCTAGAACATAGTGAAATGATTCGAATTAACTTTACCTTTGTCTTTGTCATTGGTTTTACCTTTGTCTTGATTAATCACTGCTCCAATTTTGTCCCATGGTGTTACATTTGGATGCATCCTGTGTCATCTCTATTGCAGGTGTGCAATAGGAATTGATTGTCGACAGCTGCCTTGCTACGTGAAGTTCCTTCTTCCTCTTCCTCTTAAACACACCTCTTCTACGGATGAATCTGGAGTAGCACAAATGCTTTTTCTCTATGTGCCAAGTATGCGACCTCTTCGGAAGATGAGGACTATCATCTTCCCCAAGCTTTCCCTCTTTACGCAAACTTTTTCTCAAGTTTATCAAAGGTGATATGCTCAAGTTTCCACTTGCTTTTAAGACTCAAGATAATGTGAAGTAGTCGGATATAATGCCTTAACATATGCTATGAGAGGTATGTCCATTTTACCTTGATGTTTTCAATGTCATGCATTATAGATCTTACTTGAAGCTAAAGCAAGGGGATCATCAATCTTCATTTCAAGGCAGGCTTGACTTAAATACCGCTCGATTGAACATTTTCTAATTCGGGTAACTAGTCACTAGAGGAGTTCTTTTTTAGTTTCTTCAAGGCTTCTAGGCATTTGAGAATGATGAAGTATGGCGACTCACCCTCTTCACTTGCGGTGCAATCAAGGCATAAAAGCCTTGCGGTTCTTGTTTTCCCAAATGGCCAGGAAACTCTTTGTACGAAGTGGAGGGCTTTTCTGGTGGGTTTTCTTCTTGTCCTTCACCGAGATTCCTTTCCATGACTCATTAAAAATGAGTGTGTGTTTAATCTTAGAGACCATTCAAGATAGTTCTCTTTGCGGAGGAACCACCCCAACAATTGAGATGAGATAATGCATTAGGCTAGCTTGGAAAAAAATCTTACGAAGAGGAAACAAATTCTGTAGCAAAACTTCGAACTCTTGAAATATTTCAAATAAAGGTGCAAAATTCTTTTAACTGGAAAAAAATTTACAGGAGTTTAAAAACTCTTTACGATTAAAATGCGCTCCAAAAACTCTTCTTTATTTGAATTTTAAAAAAGCACTCTTTAATATCTTTTGATTACGCATAAAAAAAAAAAAAATATAATTTTTTGTTTGGGAAAAAAAATGTATATGAAAAAAAATGGAATTATGAATGGGAGGGGGGCGGAATTGTGAAAATGAAAAGTGGTGTGGAAGGGCGAAATGGAGGGGAGCAGTGTGGGAGGGGCGGAATTATGAAAGGGGAGAGGGGCGTTGTTATATTATGGAGGGGTATGGATTATTCAAAAGAGGGGGTGGAAATATGAGCAGGGAGCGGTATAAAAAGGAGGGGCGGAAATATAGTGTTTTGGATATTGTATATTGGGACATCGAATGAGAGCCGGCGCATATACAACCCGTGTTTAAATGACAGCGTTTAATTCAATTACAATACAACCATCATTTAAATACCATGGGAGGTATGGTCGACGGTATAATATATGGAGGGCGTAGTTGTATGTATTTGATAGTCGACAGTGTTATATGTCAGCGATTAAGCAGTCAAGGGCGGTGAGCTTATCATAGATTAAAGGTAGTATATGAGTCGAGGAGGGGACAGCGGTATTAAACAGATAAACGGTGGTATTAAACGGAGTATATATCCCATGCTGAGAACGAATCCACTGTTATATATCCCATGCTGTGGTGGTGTATTGTGATGTTGTATGCAGGCGGACTGATGAAGCGACAGCGCTGATTGAATAACTTCTGAATGGAGTTAAAACAACATTTTTATGTGCAGCGTTGGATATAAAATGGAGGGGAGGCATTATATATGCCGCGTGTTATGTAATGGAAACCAATGACAGCGTATTGCAGAGGCGTATTGACAGTGCTTAAATATGAAATGTGACAGCGTATGAAATGCTGGAGCGTATTGACAGTGCTTAAATAGCCAGCGTATGAAATGAATAGCCTTTATGTCTATAGACAGTGTATATGCCAGGGCGTTGTGATAAACGCAGGAGGGATCGCTGTATTGCAAAGGAGGGAGCGAGTGAGGGGTGAATAGGGAGTCGAGGGTGAGGGAGAGGGAGGTGAGGAGCGCAGGGATGAATGGAGAATGAAGGAGGCCCAAAAGGGCGTTGCATAAATTTTTTTTAAATTGAATCTGCAGAAGACAGAGTTTCAGGACTGCTGGAATTGCAGAATGGCAGAGCCTGCAATTTGCAGAATGACAGAGCCTGCAGTCTTCAGGAGCTGCAGGAGCTGGAGCTGCAAATGTCAGTGATAAATAGGAAAACAAAATGCAGAATAACAGTCTAGCAATTAATGAGCAGCAAAAACTATTAAAAAATATGACTGAGCAAAGGATAGGGAGTTACACCACAGGGCAGAAATGCCTATAGTGGGGCTGGCTCTGATACCATGTCAAACCAGGAGGTAACTCCTCAAAACTAGAATGTGTATTAGCTGAAGAATGTACATGCTTATATAGATGGGAGGTGAGGCTATTGGGATTCATCTCCCAATGACTCTTGGCCTTCCTTATTTTTTAATAATAAATAATATACAAAAATACAAATGCACACCCATCCATAGGATTAGGTGTCAACACATACAGTCTCCACGGTCACAGTCATGGTGATATATAGTGCTGAGAGACTGTCTCAGAGCCGAAGATCGCAGAAGACACCACTAAGGAGGTTCAAAAGCATGTTTACCAAAGATCAGTGTTATTAACCCTGACATAAACCCTCCATTGCCTCCGTAACCTATATATTCATAAACACAAGATAGTAGAAGTTTAAAGAGTGCCAGAAAACAATTAAAGGGATCAGTGCATTGTATTTGAGGCCTAATCCACAGTTACAAGCATACAGGACACAGATGAAGACCTGAATATGATCAAGGAGGCTTAATGAAGCCTAAAGCACATAAACAAGTCATACCAGTGTTTCAAAGAAGTTATATCAAGTGATTTAATATCAACAGAACATTCTGTTCCCTAAGAAGGACCAAATCACTACTACCCATTCTGTATTCTTCATTGAACTCCAGAGTAGTTACTGTTCTAACAAAAAGTCCTAAAAGACTGTCAGTGCATTAGTTACAAAGCATGGAAGACCTGAAAGACAAATCTTCACATTTCTTGTCTCAAAATATAAACAAGAGTACTATAGTCAGGAAAGTATTTCACAGAACATATCCTAGAGGTTAATGTCAAACTAACAAAAACTCCCAATTCATCTAAAGAGTACATGCAGTTAAAGTAAACCATTAAGCAGAGTGGGCATTCAAATACGTCTTCCCCTCTATCTTAATGAAATCATTTAAATCCTATCTACCACTACTATCACTCTTTCACCTATAAGAACTCATGAGAAATTCATTGTAAATGTTGGTTGGTTATTGGAAAATCACTGATTGTAAGCTGTTTCACTGAGTTAGAGTTCTGTGAGTAGTAGTTGTAAATAGGCTGGCAGATGATTTCTGGATGATATCAAGCTATAGGACAAGAATGTGTGTGATTGGTTTTTCTCTACTAATATGAAAAGCATGTTCATCGAATCCTGATCTAAATCATTGGTGATGTGTCCCTTCTTTTTTATTGTTTCCTCTCTGTTTTACATCATGTTTCATTTTCTCTGATAAGAAACAGTAATTTTAGCTTAGGATATACTGCTAAAAGTACCCTAATTCCTCCTGCACATTCTTATCTTTATGTTTTCTGCTATTTGTGTATCTAAGAACAAATTCCACATAATTTAACCTGTATAGAAGTTGGTTTGCCCATACTTACTGATGTATGAATTTAGAGTTTATTTCTCAGATGCTCTTGTTTGGTTTAGCTAAAAGAATTAGGAAACAGGGAGATTTAGAGTTAGCCCAGTCCCCTAGGTTCCTTTTCCAACAGTTAACCTTTCTGAGATCCCTTTGAGTTGAATGTCAAAATTAGAGAAGGTTAAAAGCATTTCTCTGATCTTAGACTTCACTCTGTGTCAAACTTAAATTTTTTCTACTGTTTGAATGTAGTCAGGAGGACTGCTGGATTGTTGTCTTCGGAGTTAGCCTCATCAGGAGTTTGGATCATAGAGGTATAAGGCATGCCTTATCCCTAGACTTACTCCCAAGTGGTCACCTTGCAAGGTTTTCCTTGTCATTCCCATTCATTTCCTTATTGTTTCATCCCATACTATCATCTTAAGAGATCCTCTGATATAGATGACTAGCCCTTTGAAAGCCTTGGATATTTGAATTGCAAGTAAACCCTTTTATGACCCCATTTCCTAATGGACTTGTGTTCTCTTTGAATGATATCCCCATTGCCAAAAATCCTTCACTACTCATTCCTTTACCTTACATTGAACCCTTCTTTCACGTTTCCCAACCAAACAAACAAATCAACAAACCCTTGTGCTCTATAACTAGCATAATACATTAAATTAAACTTTAAAGATACATTATTCTTTACATTTATAGAAATATCCCTCTCTGGATCCAGGAGGGCTAGATCCTGAGATCCCAAAGTGGTTTGATGTTGTCTTGTCATTTGGTATTTTAAAATCTGCCAAATCACAGGAACCCCAACACTAGGAAGAAGACCACTGTCAGTCGGAAAGTAATTCAAGCCGCCCATTTCAGAGGGTTTGCACTACGTAAATCTTAGAATTAAAATCTAATGCCCATACTCCTTGATGGCCAAATTTCCTGAGCTTGTGGGTGGATATTTGAGTTGTATACAGGATAAGAGGGCCATGTCCTCTCCTCCTTGGGACTAAATCCTCACCATAAGAGGCCGAGTTTATGACTGTATGAGGGACGTAGCAGAACTATGTCTGAGCGCATTGTTATAGATGTCCAAAATTCCATTCTGGCATGTTTAACAATAGACGACAGACTGTATTATCCCAAAGGGTTGCACCCATATCCCAGTTCATTATTTATAGCTTAATATTTGGGATCGAATAGCTGAATTTCCTATAGGAGCGACATATTTGGACTGGAAGTTGAAATTCTCATCACTTCCAGAATTATTAGAGGGAAAACCTACCTGCTGAAGGTCACCATATTCCTGGAGGAAATAAGTTGAAATTGTATCACAAGGATTTGACAGTGTATCAATTGCCCATAAGTATTCGAGGTGCACTGTCTTCAATTTATTGGTAAGGTGCTTGATGAAAGTCCATTATTTCAGGGCTGAAGCAGACTATTCCGGAAGCAAGTATAGCAATCATTGAAGATCGTGGATAAGTTTTCCATTAAGATAAATTTTCCAAGAGCTATAACAAAGGATGGAACACAACACCGGTGCGTATGGAGCAGGGGAAGGTGTGGTATTAACAGAGTGGCAGAGTACTAGTCTGAGTTGACAAACCATATCTGGACTGTGTACTGAAATATCATTCCAAGAGGACTAAGTTAGACATATACCTTGCTAGTAGCAACTTAACCCAGAAATACGTATCATCACTCTTGAAGTGGGGATGTGCTGGGAAAATGGTCATGATACCATATATGGAATAAAAATGATGGCACCTGCAGATTTTCTAGGATTAAGAGGGAGACCTCTATTTTTCTATTCTCCTGAGAAAAAATGGATTGCTGGAAGCTTCTACAGTGAGAAGTTGAAATTTCTAGAGGATGCGAAGTCGTCTTCTGTAGGAATGTCTGTGGGCTCCAACATATCTTCAAATGCATATAACAGCTGTGTGCATAAATCCTCCTAGTTCCAAGGAAGACAATGTTACAGGGACAGAAGAACAGGAAGTCTCAAAGGATGATTTCATTCTCAAATTGCATTATAGAACTAAGATCTAAAGATTTACGCCCTAGATCAGTCAACTAATAACTGTAGATGGGTAGATCTGGAAAAAAAGAAGCAGTGAAGGATCCTGAGAGAAGGAATCATGATATATTCTCCCTGTTTGATAGTGATATATGGCAGAATATGTATGACCATGAATTTTCAAACCTTCAATACTATATGGAAGTATGACAATGATGAAGAAGATAGTGCTGGGTATGATAAAATTATGGCAACACCATAATCAACGATATGAAAAAGTTTTTACAACCTTCAGTCATGTTGTTGGAGTCTTGAACCATGATCAACAAAAGCCTATGAAGTCTTGGATGGCTTTGACTGTGGGAGAATAAGACCCCTTTCCAAGTTGGTGTCTGGGATGCCCTCATTTAAAATAGATGTCTTCTCTCACAAGAGAAGCTAGCATTAAGAGGGAGAATTCAACTGTATATGCTCCTGATCTAATATCATTGCTGAAAGAAAAAACACCCTCATGGCTCAAAGATATATGACTTCAAGGGGGAAATTCCAGTAGAAAAACAAGAAGCCATATAAATACCAGAGGTTTCTAGCTGCCATGAGTACAATATGAGCCTGGATCATTTAAAGAAGATGTAAAGCATCAAGTCTGCAAGGATGCAAGGGTGATGTCTAGGATATGGTTCCTAAACCGCAAAAAAAAGTTGTTGTCACCTCGACATAAGATCAAGCATGGATCTGATGGGAAAATGTGTTGCCTGAGACTTATCTAGGAAGGCATGGATTACTATTGCACCTATAATCTATTATTTCCCTTGCTGCTATGCAAGGATTAAATATTCATTAGATGGATTTGAAGACTGCCTTTTGGCATGGTGTGTTAAAGGAAGAGGTGTATGTAGAGCAACCTTTGGGGCTCCAAGTCTAGGATCGGGACACCCATGTCTACAGGTTGAAGAAAGCCCTCTATGGGCTGAAGCAAGCACCTAGAGCTTGGTACGAGAGGATAGATAAATACCTAATGAAGCTGGGCTTCACTTGGAGTAATGATGATTCAAACCTTTACTTCAAGGTTGATAGAGAAAAGCCTCTCATTTTGGTTCTCTATGTGGACGATATCTTCCTGACAAGTGCTGACCCTCTCATTCATCAATGCAAGAGGGAGCTCGCTGCTGAATTCGAAATGAAGGACCTAGGACTGATGCACTACTTCTTAGGCCTGGAGGTCTGGCAGAGACCTAGCAAGATTTTCCTTTCTCAAGGAAAATACATTGTGAAGCTTCTAGAAAGATTTGATGTGGTGGGTTGTAAGTTCGTGATGACACCGATGAAGCTCAACTTTAATAAGTTGAGTGGCAGCGCTGCTAGGCCCATGTTAGAAAATTCCACTGAATATCATCAACTCGTAGGGGCCCTGATGTCCTTAGTAAACACCCATCTGGACGTATGTTTTGCAGTGAACACTTTGAGTCAACACATGGTTGATCATAACATTCAGTGGGTTGGTGCCAAGAAACTCTTGAGATATCTCTGTGGCACGATAGACCGTGGGTTGAGATACACTGCTGGGAGTAGGACACTCCTTGGATATACTGATGTCGATTTTTCTGGCAATGTGGTGGATTGCAAGAGCACATTTGGATGCTTCTTCAAACGTAGATATGCTTCGGGCAGGAAACGGAAGTCGATAGCCTTGAGCACTGCTGAGGCCGAATACATTGCAACATGTATGGCCCATTGTGAAGTCACTTGCTTGCGAAAGCTTTTCTGTAAGCTATTCGAGCATGTGCTAGATGCCACCGTTATCCTTTTTGATAACCAGAGGGGGATTCGTTTGTTAGAGAATCACGTGTTCTAATTGATCCAAGTATGATGATGGATGGTACCACTTTATCCAGGATATGGTACACCGAGGCGCCGTAAGACTCGATCATATAGGAACTGATGAGCAGGTCGCAAATATTCTCACAATTCCCTTGGGGAAGGTCATGTTCCTAACCTTCCGTGAGAATCTTGGAATCATGGAACGACCCTATTTGGAAGGTCTTGTTGGACGATGAGCTCTAGGAGCTCCAAGGGGGTTTTTGGGGATATCTTTTGTGCTATAAGAAACCACAGGGCTAGGCTTGTCGAACCTAGTTGGTGTGCTTCCACCCCACCATGATGATATTGAGATGGTTTACCTCTCTTTGATCTATGCCCCATATGCATCCTACCCATGGAGTTTCGAACTCATGGGAAGTACCTCTAATTTGGACAATGGGGTGGGAAATGTGAATAGAGACCATAGCAAGACTGATGGATGCATCGAAGATTGTTGTACTCTCTATGTCTAGGATGGCACGTGTCCAACAACTTGATCTGTGATCAAGTAATGTGAGGTTTCGGACCTCCAATTGACTTCGGGTCAGTGAGACTAACTTTGGGCTAGTATATATGACTCTCTTGAGTCCAAGTAAGGTTTTGGACCTCCTACTGACTTCAGGTTAGATAAAACAACTTCGGGTTGGTATGAGACTCTTTGTGAGTCTTATAGAGGTTTCAGACCTCTGGGCTGATTTTTTCCGCCGGAAATGATGTCATGGTGACTGACCCACTTCTGGTCTAAAATAAAGAAGCCAGCAAAGCAAGTTACGGCGGGATGATGCACGATGTTTGGATTGCACTAGTGGATGGATTTCTCCCTAGTTGAGAGGGAGTGTTAAATTTGGACAACTAGGTCCAAACTCCAGGGTTGTGCTGCTCAAATGAATATCCCAATATTTTTATTGGATTCCTCTTTCGGAGAGGTGTAATATTGATCTAAAGATCATCTCGATCAAATGAGAAGAACATGTAATTTGTGTTTATTCCACTTATGTGCTAGGTTGGCTTGGAATATAATATAGACTTAAATGTCTTAAAGGATGTGTCACACAACCCCAAATATGCCTATATATTGGAGAGACTTGGAGTTCATTATATACACAATGTGTGGAGGATTTTCTTCTCTCTTGATGGTGATGGAGCTACGTTCTTGGTGCTGCGTATTTGCATAATATTTTTTGTCTGGGTTGTCTTGGGGTTGTGTGTGACACACTTGGCTGAATGACCTATTAGAGACTTTCCTGGTAGAAGCATCCTGCTGATCGCCGTAACACCACCATTCATTATCTCTGTTTTGGCTTGTCTTCCATCAATCTATTGGTATGTTCTATCTACTTCAGTATTTTGTGCCCTAATCTAAAATGGCATAGAACATGTTCAGAAATTTACACTTGCATATCATTTACTAATGTACACGTTATTATTCATAGCCATCTATTACACTCCTTTTAATAGTTAAAGACTCTTGTATTGATACCCTTAAATATTTTTAGTGAGGAATTTCACTAGCAGCAACATTATTTTCGTTTCTCTGTTTCTTATGTATTGTTTAATTCCTTTCAGCAGTTTTAGTTTTTGTTGCTTGCCCTGCTGAATACTTTTACTTGGGAGCACTCTACTATTAGACGAAATGTAGCTCCCATCCAGTGACTCCCTCCGATGATGGGACAGCTCTGGCCAGTGCCCCGCTGACATCCGTTGTTTTGACTCGACAGGTGGGCCCCGCTCCACCCCGCTCCGCTACACTACTCTCCCCCAGCTACCTCCCCTCCGCTTGCCCTCCGCTCGTGTCTGACTACCATTTAAAATTTAAATTCTTAAATTAATTTCATGCCCAAATACCATTTCGATATTTCACTGCACCCAACTACAATTTCCGAGAGCAGAGGTGAAGAGCGGATTCTGAGAGCCAAGTCAAAGAGCACGAGCGGATTAAATTCTTCGACACGGGTAATTTTTTTCCATTTGAATCCCAAAGTAGCATTTGATATTTTTGAGAGGCTTCCTCACTTGGGAGAGGATGAAGGAGCACTGTCACAGAGCATATACATATGCAAGAAAAATGAAGAATTCAGACCTCAAGGTTATCTATCCTGGCTTAGAACATCACCCTCAATATGCTCTTTTGAAGTCCATAGTAAACAGTGGGTTTGGGTATGGAGCAATGTTGTGTGTGGACATGGACACAAAAGAGAGGGCTTATAATCTTATGTACCACCTGTAGAATTATACGCAGTTTGGGCTGATGGCAGGGATCTCGCCATGTTTGATTCAGATGTCAATCGGTTATAGTGGGACTATTGAGCAGAAATGGAGCCAATTTGAGAATGCCATCGACAAGATGACTGAACTCCTGCCTTGTAAACACCAAAATTTAATGTAGTGCAACAGTGTTTTTTTATCCATTGTTATTTTGAAGATAGGAAACCTAAGGGTTTAAAGTTAGCTTCAAGCCCTTAAGTTCTTTCCAGAAACCATAGTTGTATACACTAATAGTGGCACTGTGCATTCTCTTTCTATTTGTTTGCTTGGATTCCTCCCATTCTTTTGTGGGTTGTGTGATGTGGATGTGTACGACAATAAACAGTTTGTGACTATGATTATAAAAACTTCAGTTTTGTCATTTCTTACAAAGTCTTTATGTAGGAATTTACAGGGTAAGTTCCGTAGATCAAGAACCAAAGGTCACCGCTCACAAATCAGTACACCAGTATAATCATGTGGTTAAAACCCTCAAAGAGGGAAACAATCCACCGCCTGAGCCAACGCGGCCACTTCAGGCAATTTATTAATATAAAAAGAAAAGTTACATATGTTTCTCTCATAAACGGTTACCGGAAAAATGACCCTCTATGCTCTTTAAATAGAGATCATGGACCAATCGAGTGTTAAGCCACGGATCAAGTGTCATTAATACCGAAGAGAGAGATAACCATCGGATCACTACAAATCGTGACCATCGGATTATAAGTTACAAATGTTCATGGTAAAGAAACACACTTTACCTAACTCTACACTAGAATAAGTTATTCTTAACTATTTCCTATGTGTTGGAATATCCTAACATCCCCCCTTAAGAACAACTTGGGATAGCATTGAAGGATTTACAAAGGTGACACAAAAGGAACCTATTTCGTATGTGTCGAAATATCCTAACATCCCCCCTTAAGAACAACTTGGGATAGGATTGAAGGATTTACAAAAGTGACACAATAGGAGAAGGAAGGAGGCATTGGAGCCTATCCCCCCTTAATGACAACTTTCCTGAGCTCCAAGCATGGATCGAAGTTTCGTAAACTTCGCTTCTGTGAGAGCCTTTGTAAAGATATCAAATACTTGATCATTGGTTGGACAGTACTGCACTTCAATAACATGATCATGAATGAGATTTCCAGTGAAGTGTATGTGGATTTCAATGTGTTTCATACGTTAATGCTGAACTAGATCTTTACATATCTGAATGACACTCTGATTATCACACCAAAGTGTAGTTGGATGCTGCTGATGAAGACCAAATTCAGACAAGATCTGACAAAGCCACATGGCTTCCTTGTTAGCTTCAACTGCACCTCGATACTCTGCTTCTGCTGAAGAAAGAGAGATGGCACTTTGTTTCTTACAAGAAAAAGTAATAGGTCCTGAACCAAGAGTGAATACATAGCCTGCAATAGAATTTCGATCATCAGGGTCACCTGCCCAATCAAAATCAGTGAAACCAATCAACAATGGAGATTCTCTTGCACTGTAATGAATCCTGAACTAAACTGTACCTCAAATATATTGAAGTATTCTTTTAGCTACTTTCCAATGACTTTGATGAGGTTGGTGCATAAACTGAGCGACAAGACCAATAGCAAAGGAAAGGTCAAGACGGGTATGGGTTAGATATAGAAGTTTGCCAACAAGTTGATGATATAAGGTAGCATCAACTTCAGGGGTAGCACAAGTGACTGAAAGCTTGACTCCGGACTGAAAGGGAGAAGGGGCTAGCTTATAGTCTTCCATGTGAAAGTGGTGTAGAAGATCACATGCATACTTGGACTGAGAGAGGGTAATGCCTCCCTTGGATTGCAAGACTTGAAGACCAAGGAAATAATGCAAGTTTCCTAAGTCTGTCATTTCAAAATTCTTTTTGAGGATAGAATTCACATGGTTTATATGTTTTGGATCACTACCGGTAAGGATAAGATCATCAACATAAAGGACAAGGATGGTGAAGGACTTACCCACTTTCTTAGTGTGGACAGTGTTGTCAGAATGACACCTATAAAAGCCATTATCTAATAGAAATCTATCCATTTTGGCATACCAAGCTCGAGGAGCTTGTTTGAGACCATAGAGAGACTTCCTAAGGTGACAAACAAGGCTAGAGTCATTTTGGATAAAGCCAGGGGGTTGTTCCATGTAGATTTCTTCATGTAAATATCCATGTAAAAAGGTGGATTTAACATCCATTTGATGGACTTCCCATTTAAACGAGCCAACAAGGGAAAGAACAAGGCGGATAGAATTAATTTTGGCAAAAGGGGGAGAAGGTTTCAGTATATTCAATGCCTTCAACTTGTGAAATTCCTTTAACGAAAAGACAAGCTTTATGTCTATCCACTTTTCCATCTGGTCCAAACTTTTTTTTGTAAACCCATCTGCATCTGACAAGTTTTCTTCCTTTTGGAAGAGGAACAAGATCCCAAGTATCATTCACCAATAAGGATCGATATTCTTCATTCATAGCTTCATCCCAATCTAGATTACCGAAGGCTTCTTCAAAGGTTTCTGGATCAAGATTTTATGGAACTTAAGCCAATAAGGAAGAGGCTCTTTCAAACTGAGAACATGTACATCGTCGATTGGCAGGGTCACCTGCAAGAGAACCTGCTACATCCCAAGTAGAGCAGACCCATCTTGGAGTAAAAGGAAAAATTTGAAGAGGTGGAGGAGGATTTTCATCCTCGCTGTCATCATCTGAACTAGAAGGAATGCTATTAAAAATAGAAGAGAGAGAGATATAGGTGGCACATATGCCGAATCAAGCTTGCAGGCCAAAGGTGGCACACCCGCCAAACTTATCCCGATGATGTTTTCTAAGTACACATCCGGAGCAAACACCATCTCGGCAAGATACCATAGGAAGACCTATCACCATATTTTCCTTACATAGAGTTTGAAGAGAGCGATAGTTTAAGTGACCAAATCGCTCATGCCAAAGTTTGCTCACTTCATCATTATGAGCAACAAAAATGGAGGGAAGACATGATGACCCAAAGTTTTCAAACTTATACAACCTTGTGGAATCATCAGCAATGCCAGTAGCTAAAATATGTTTAGGATCTTTGAGGTCCTTGATTACAACATCATGAGGTGAGAATTCTACTATTTTCCCTTCACCTGAATGAGTTATCTGATAAATAGAGAGAAGGTTGCATGACAAGGTAGGAACACATAGTGCATCATTAAACTGACCATTATCGAGATGAATGGTTCCAGATCCTATAACACTAAGAGATCTATCATCACCAACATAACTATGTTTGGTGTTACAATCATTTAAAGAAGAAAACATGGCTTTATTTTTAGCCATGTGATAAGAAGCTCCAGAATCAATGAGCCACTCATGAGAATGAGAAGAGGAAGATACATTTAATGCATAACCAAATCTTGATGCTTGACAACCACAAGAAGAAAGTGCCATTCCTGAAGATGAAGGTGAAGAGTGCTCCAAATTGATGTTATGCTTCTTCATTGCTGCTTCTAAGGCTTCCATCTTCTTAAAACATTTGGACTCTATATGGCCATCACGATTACAAAATTTGCAATGTCTATTGGTCTTCTTCCCTTTGTTTTTATTTGCCTTATTATTTTGGTGAGTTGCTTTTTCAATTTGCAGCTGAAATTGCTTAGGACCCTTGTTTAGTTTCGGACCATATCTTTTAGGATGCTTCTTCTTGGGATTCTTTTGATATGATTGTTGTTGGGCTGCTAAGGCTTTCTTAGAAGCGTTTCCATGAATGATAAGACAAAGGTGTAAGAATTTTTCTTGTTCTCTTATCAAAGAATCACAAAAGGAATCAAAAGAGGGATTCTTGTAGGTGGTTCCTGAAGAAATGATGGCTTCTCTAATGGAATGGAAGGCAGAAACAAATACAGAGTATGCAGGGCCAAGCTTAGTAAGAATGCAATAGATGAGGCTACTATCTTTCTTTTTGACCTTACAACCTTCTAAAAGAAGTCTAAGGGTCTTGAATTTGGACAAAAAGTATTCAATAGAGGAGAAATTATTTGCAATGTCTATTGGTCTTCTTCCCTTTGTTTTTATTTGCCTTATTATTTTGGTGAGTTGCTTTTTCAATTTGCGGTTGAAATTGCTTAGGACCTTGTTTGGTTCCGGACCATATTTGTTAGGATACTTCTTCTTGGGATTCTTTTGATATGATTGTTGTTGGGCTGCTAAGGCTTTCTTAGAAGTGTTTCCATGAGTGATAAGACAAAGGTGTAATATTTTTTCTTGTTCTCTTATTAAATAATCACAAAAGGAATCAAAAGAGGGATTCTTGTAGGTGGTTCCTGAAGAAATGATGGCTTCTCTAATGGAATGGAACGCAGAAACAAATACAGAGTATGCAGGGCCAAGCTTAGTAAGAATGAAATAGATGAGGCTACTATCTTTCTTTTTGACCTTACAACCTTCTAAAAGAAGTCTAAGGGTCTTGAATTTGGACAAAAAGTATTCAATAGAGGAGAAATTATTGGGGTCCAAAGTAAGCAACTCATTTTAAATTTGATGGGCCCTGATTTGATTTTGAATGCCAAAGGAAGTATTTAGCTTGTCCAAGGCTTCATGAGGGGTGTCAATGTCAAGGATATGAAATCGAAGATCTTGAGCAATGGGCATTCCTATCAACCCTTGTGCTTGATCTTGTTGATTTTCCCATTTAGCTACTTTATCATCATCAGAAGGTTTAGTTTTTACTCCTATGGCTATTCTATAAAGCCCTTTACTTCTAATTATATCTACCATGTGAGGTAGCCATTGGAAATAATTGGTGTTGTTAAGAATAATCGGGCATGCACTTTCCATTTTTTTTTTAAACTGAAGCTGAGAAAAGCTGAAACTAACTTCTCCAATGGAAAGATCTCGAAAAATTAGGTCGTTTAAAAAAAACGGGCTTGAAAAATGGCTTCTAGATGAAGAAGTTATGCCTTTTTGAAAAAACGAGTTGAAGCTGCCGAATAGTTACGGGAACGAGATGAAGTGCGACTTTAAAAAAAATAAAAATCCGCCCCTTTTAACAAAAATTTTTTACAAAAGAAGCTTGAGGAGACTTGAACCTAAGACCGCTATTCTCATAAACTAACTCCTCACCAAGTGAGATAGTAAAAGGATTTTGTTATTGTTTTAAAGGAGGAAGGGTTTTTTTTTTTTATGTGCGTGCCTTTACATGCACAAAAAAACACAAAAACCAAGAAAAAAAATGAAATGCAAGCCTTACGGCAAAATGTTAGATTTCAGTTAGCCTTGCCGGAAACTATCAATTTTTTCACTATTTCTGATTTCCCGAGATCGCACAATGACGCGGGGAAAGAGCATACGTAGCAAAAAAAATGCCTCTTCCTGTTTCTG
This sequence comes from Pinus albicaulis, assembly GCA_034641835.2. Lineage (NCBI taxonomy): Eukaryota > Viridiplantae > Streptophyta > Pinopsida > Pinales > Pinaceae > Pinus > Pinus albicaulis. The sequence goes on along the minus strand of CM076582.1, from coordinate 847,801,362 downwards.
ATTTTCCAAGATCGCACATAGTGCAGAGAAAAGAGCATACACAAAGAAGATGGTATAGATCTGCCAAATAAATAAAACCTAAAAACCAAAAATAAACAAAGGGAATCGAAATAAGCAGAACTATTAACAAATATAACTGCAAAACAAATGCTTTATACCTCCAGATCTAAACTGTCATAACCTGGGTAGCCGGAAACCTTTTTGCATGAAAAGAAAGGCGTTCCTCACTGTAACGGATACTTTGAACACAACAGTTCTCCAAGCCCAAAAATGTTCAGAAATAGTAGATCTGCAAAACGGCATTCGCATGCAGTCAAACCGGCTTCGGATTTTGATCAACAACGAATGCAGCCCTCAAAATAACTCTGATGCCATGTAGGAATTTACAGGGTAAGTTTTGTAGATCAAGAACCAAAGGTCACCGCTCACAAACAGATCACAAATCAGTACACCAGTATAATCACATGGTTAAAACCCTCAAAGAGGGAAACAGTCCACCGACTGAGCCAACGCGGCCACTTCAGGCAATTTATTAATATAAAAAGAAAATTTACATATGTTTCTCTCATAAACGATTACCGGTCAAATGACCCTCCATACTCTTTAAATAGAGATCATGGACCAATCAGGTGGTAAGCCATGGATCAAGTGTCGTTAATACCAAGGAGAGAGATAATCGTCGGATCACTACAAATCATGATCGTCGGATTATAAGTTACACATGTACATGGTAAAGAAACACACTTTACCTAACTCTACACTAGACTAAGTTATTATTAACTATTTCCTATGTGTAAGAATATCCTAATACTTTAAATGTCTGAAGGAGATTGTTTCAGAATGGTAGTGGATTCTTCTATTATGATAATTGTTGATTAAGTAGAATCACAAGGTATAAAAATCTTTAAACATCCAACTGTTGTTTCACAGTGGCAATGGCCTCTTCTATTAGTATATTGCTTTGCTAAATCAAGTCATGGAAATGTAAATATATAATGGGATACAAAATAAGGATGTAGAGCACCACCTCTTCTTAGCCCTCCATTGTAGTTAGGCGTTCCACTAGGTTTTGGGTTCTCCCTGCCAAGTAGGGATCCTCTCCTCCCCCAACACCAATGAAGAGAGAAAAATAAGCCCTCATGGCCAAACCTTTTCCATTGAAAAATTGCTAAAATAAGGAGGACGCCTATCAATTGTTTTGACAAAATTCTAACAGAGTTATTGCAAAAGCGAAAATAGGAAGAGTGGCACGTGCAGAGATGGTAGCTACACCAAAACAGTAATCCAACAAAACACCAGAGTAGTGATCCAACTCTCAAGGGGTCTAAGAATCCAAATCTGAATTACAATGAGCTCAAGATGGAAAAACACTGAAGTCCAGAGCATGCCAAACAACTATTTAAAAAAATGCTTACAAGAAGAGACCTGTTGTTATTTGTCATGGACAAGGTCCAAGATAAGTACCAGGAGGGGATCCCTTTTGAATAAAAACGATTGATCTTTGGTGGCAAGCAGTTGGAAGTAGACCATAGTCTGGAAAAAATACATTATATTAAATGATTCAACCTTGCACTTTACATTTCATCTTCATAGAGCATTAACAGGGGTGATGTCATGAATCTAAATTTTAACTGAATTTTTCTTTGCAAATTTGAGTTTCTGAAGTCCTTTTCAGCACTTTGAGTCACATGTCACATGACACTACTTTGTGACAACCACAGGGGCTTGGCTAGCATGCACCTCAGCTATACGATTCCTCTTAACTTAAGGTATATCCATCACTTTCCCTTTAATAACACTTTATCAGATATAACTAAGTCCTAGTAAACCAAGTTCATTCAACATAAATCACACGTCCAACTAGGGATTTTAAAGCGTCCTAACATTACAATGCACTTAGCTAATATTTCAATACATAACTGACACAATGCATTGCATGAAACAACACAACTAAATTCATCCAAATAATACAAGCATAATAGTTGCTTGTATTTTCATGGGGAAATTTTGTTGTTTCAGATTAGGGAAAATTGTTGAGTAGCTCCAATTGACACTTTTTCGATTGCTTTAGAGCTGTCATTCATTCCTAGAACCATCTTCTGCTCATTCATTCTTGCACCTAAGAGATTGAGAATAGAAAGGGTGCAAACAACTATACCTTTACCTAGTGAGTTAATCATGCAATTCATGCACCATTGGAAAGGTCTCTTAGTGTAGAAAAGCATCATGGGGTCCAATGCTTAAGCAGGACAGTTTTGAACCCCAAAAAATGTCATTTAGTGCATCAAAATGACTCCAGGAAATTTCAGACAAAAATTCTCCAAACTAGGACTCACTAATAAATATGGCCCTACAAGTTGATTTCTCTGATTTAACCACTTTGAAAAGAATGAAATAGGTGAAAAATAATATAATTGATCCAATTAGATCAATGACCCTACTACAATTTCCTCTACAATAAAAAAATAACTCCCAGTCCATGGAATAACTAACTAAAAGCTTGTGGTTGGCCCACATCAAACTTGAGAAGTCAAGTTCAATAGCATTGTTGTTGAAATAACTATATGCAAGAGTGAGCCTTAAGGATGAGGTGAAGCGCTCATCATCATTTACCTTTTAAGAGGGAAAAAGGAAAACTGGACATACAACTTAATGTTGTATAGCCTCCACTAAATTTAAAAGAAGGATCCTCAAAATACCACTAAACATGCAACTTTATGTGATATAATCCTTCACCCAATGTATAGGTAGGCTCCTCAAACTACCATAATACCAACTCTGCAATACAGAAACAATGTAACATGTGTTACCTACATATGCACACCTCATCCTAATGAGGGAATCTACTACAAAAATTAGAGGGCAAGAGTGATTGTGGCAGCTACATTCACTTACACCTAACAACTTTTCATCTTGGAATTGTTTCTAGGACATAAAAACCCTTCTATCTTCCTACTAATTGAAACATCAATGGTGTCTTCCAGACATAAACATAATGCAAGTAAAGGGATTTTCATCACCATCCATGCTGCTAAAATTGCAAGCTAAACATTTCAAACTCCAAATATACCAATCAACAAAAGTTCTATACCTTATAGATATTATCATGAGAAACATCATGATATTACAGTAAATACCGGTGACAACAATACCAATGAAATTTGCACGATACAATTCTAAAACTACGAACTTGGGTGAAAAGAACATAAAAGGGAGTCTATCTAGATGAGGCAACTGTCCTATGCCATGAAAAAGGTAAAAACAATGACCTCGGGTGTATTTCTGATGGGATGCAATTAGACAAGAAGCTCATTGAACTACAAAAAACCATCATAAACTGAAATGGAAAAACACAGAATTTTGAGTTGGAAATGAGACAATTACAAAACGTCAAAATTCAGACATACAAAACGTCAATCTAGTTGCCAAATGACTCGCTTACATCTAGCAGTGAATGGAAATAGTTTTACCTATATGCAATGCATGCTTCTAAGGTTATGGCTTATTGGACCATATTTTGATGTTTCTAGACTTGGAAGTTAATGTTAGCATCTAATATTTCTTGAAAATTTATTTTCTAGACCTCAATTGTTGGCAAGAAAAACAGGAAATGTTTGAATCAAAGACAACATTTAACAAGAAATAAATCGGTATCGAATACAAAGTGTATTAACAATACAAGGGCTTACAATGGTATCTGTAATGCAAAAAGAAGGCCTAACAACAAATAGAAGGATTGCATGAAGATACAAAATACATATGTGCCTCTCTCAACTCTTTCCAACTAGCATATCCACTTCATGCAGAGGGAAAATTTTCAAAATACCACATTCTCACATCCATATGTCATACTTGAATTAAAAACCATATCAATTCTTCCTATCATATGCTACTCTTATAATTTATAACAGAGAACACTAATTAAATGACCCCAATAAGAACCTCATACAACACAAGAACAACATTCCAAGGAGCCAAAGTAATACATCAAGAATTGAATGCACCCATGGAAACAAATGGCATTTAATTTCCTACCCATAAGAAACACACAAACATATCTGACCAATAATCTACACAAAGAATCCTAAATCATGCTAATGCTAAACAGAGAAACATTATTGAAATCTCCTTCTTTGTGTATTCTGTGCCAAATTGTAACAATTATCATATAATATTGCTATTTGTATCCATAGGCTTTCTATTTTCTGATTTTGACTGAAGAAAGGAAATAATAAAAGAATAACAAATTTCGAGTTTTTTCTACATGTATCCCCATCAAAATCATTCTTTGCAAGAAAATTAACATCCTCCACTTTGGCAATCTTAGTGGAGGAAGAAAAAGATCTCTTTCATGCCACATAGGAAAAGGTGCATATTGAGCAATGATACACCAACTGATCAGCATTTAGCAGATCGGTTGACATGCATCATTTCCTATTGATACGATGACAACAAACATATTATAAAATGAAGCTTTGCAGTCCAAAGTGCTCAGCTCCTTCTCTCTAGATATCTATGCATAGTTAGTTGTGGCATAGGGTAAGAAACTGGAACAACATAAGGAGCATGTCCCCGAGGAAGCATTACAGGAGTGCCAACAACCAAAACCATAGGCCTAGCAATGGGCTGACAAACAGTAGCTCCATATACACTAGGAAGCACTGGCTGAGAAGCATGATTAACAGATTGCTCTGCAGATCCTGAAGATTGATTTCCTTGACCAGTTATAGGTCCCTGTGGTGATGATACATCACTCCCATTCACACTAGAGGGAACGTTATTTGGTTTCAATCTCCAAAAGGCCACACAAACAAGAGCATGAGTGACTAGAGTTCTTCTTCTGGATGAGAATTTTCTCTATCATTTTTTGGAGGCATGGACGGGATTATGGAAAACCACCTACACTGACAGTGCTAAAGAAAACAGTGTGAGTTTGTCACAGGAGATCCTTTGTGGAATTTTGAAGTTGGTTTGGTTGGTTGTTGATTATGAATGCACCCACATTACTGGAAAATTACCGACCTCTGGTGGTGGACATGAAGCAGAAGAATCTGGCAGAGGAGGTTATCGATAAGAAGATATAGGATTCAGAATCCCGAAAAACCATAGATAAAGTTTTATTGTTGGCCCTGCAATGTGCCCACACAAGAGTTGTGTTGAGTCCTTCAATCTCATAGGCACTGCTCGCCCTTGAAGCTATAGATGGCCCATTGTTGGTGAGCAAGGAAATTGAATTGGACTGGAGCGTGCGTGAGGGAGTGGTTTTGGGGGAGTGGGGGGGAGGGGGGTGGTGGAGGGGAGGGGAGGAGCTGGCGGAGGCAGACACCGTGGGGGAGAGAGGGGTCCACTAAGAGGTCGTGGGTAGTTGGATGACGGCAGGACAGGAACTCGGGGTAGTCGGTCGACGGGGACCAGAGCTGTCCCATTGCCCGTAAAACCTTCCATTTCATCGAATGGAAGACAACTCCTTTTCTTTGCAGGTGGTGAAGAGAAATTGAAAATTGTTGTTTTTGAGAATGTTTGTCCTTTTGAAGGGCCAACAAAAGAAAGCATTTAAGGAGAAATTGATTTGAACCAACAAAAGGGACGACTCACCAATTGTATCACCATTTGGAGATTTCTGGCGAGATCCTTTTCTGGAATTTGCTGTCAAAACTTTGATAGGAGAAATTCCTGTTGTAGATGATGATTTTTCCCTTCAGGATATCCTTTAGAATTATTTTGCAATGCAAGTGAAGGAAAATGAAAATCTGCGTAGTATTTTAAATCTTTATGATCTGTTAAGTTCTGTCACTATTGCAGATGTCTCTAGCAGCAATAAGTTTCCTGAGCATCCTATTTCAACTGAAGAAAAAACTTCATCATCCATGGTGGAGTTTAATAGAAGTAACATGAATAAACACACTTTATCTGTTTCAGATGGTTTGCCTGGGAACTTTCAATAGAATTGGATATATGAGGAAAGTGAAGAAGTTTATGAGGCAAGATGCTAAAGACTTGCTTGAACCACTTGGGAGAAAACTATGTAAGCAGGTCTTGCCTTTTGTGAACGAAAGTAGGCACAAATAGTTAAACATATATAGATCACAGATTCAGAGAATAGACTAAATCGAATGGACTGAATCCTTTAACAAAAGTTAATGATAAAAACGAACACAACTAAATGAGACAAAAAATACTAAAGCTGCAGATTGATTATTCGGGTGACTCCACCAAATGCCATAGACTCATTGCTACCTAATAATATGCAATAATACTCATGAAATGATATTACAATGCAATTTTTCATCAAATTTTATTCTTGATCGTGTGAACTTAGTAGTGTTTTTTTTTGTGGCATCTACCTATCTAGCATTGAATGGATGAAATTCAATATGTATGCCAATTTCCTTACGGTCCCAAGCTTCTTATTGACTCAATATTAAACGAATCAATTTTTCTATACTGTTCTGGTTGAGATGGTAGCTCTTGATTGGTATTTTATAAATTCCAAGATTGTAGAGCATGATGGTTATTGGTAGTCTTAATGAGGTAGCATGTTTTAGGATTTACATTTCTAGAACAAAGTCCAGACAATGTAGTTGCATAAGTGATGGTATAAATTATTTATTAGCTATCAAATTGTAGAATATTTGGTGTAGTATTTCTAACCTTTTTTTTGTAGTGGAATTTATAAATTTGCCTAACTTATTAATTCGATTTTTCCTTCTCTGAAGCAGGTCTGTTGATTTTGTCAAATCAAGACGTTAGAATTGTTACTATTTGGTGTAATGAAAAATATGTGAGGAAGGCTATTCATGTGGATGCCCAAACGGTATGCTCCTTTATCTAAAAATGGCCCCTTTCCAATTTATAGCTCTTTTCACATTTCTATGGTTGTTCTGTCCTTATATGTGTGCCTTGATCTGGGTATTTAATCTTCTTATTTGCAAATTCAAGGAGTTAAGTTTCATGTGATTGTCAATTTATCTATTCCTCGATAGAGAACCGAGTAATGGAAATAACATATTCGACATAGATGTACTCTCCTTTGGTCATATGTATCACATACATTCTTTCATTCGATGTTTGAATGTAAGTACATATCTGGAATTCAACATATAACCAAAGTTATGATGGCCTTAATCTTTTTGTTATTCCAACAGAAATAAAAAAGTATAATGTCATGGCTATTAAGCAGTACATTTGCTAACAGTTAGAGTCATTGCTTACATTAAAACTCACATAAGAAATTTTATCATTTTAATGGATTGGTAGAATAAAAATTGTTAAACGAAAATTCAAGAATTGAAACATCACTATGAATAAGAGAAAACTCCATCATCCAGGAATTGAGAGCATTTATGCTATAAAATTCTTCTCTCTATAAGTGCAGTTGAAAAATCTTTGTCTGCCATGATTCTAACTGGAGATTTTTGAGTTCAATCCTCCCATTAAACTAATCTACTAAGACTTTTGAATTTCCAACCAGTTTGAATGTCTTTACCTATTTCCAATTCACATTACCATTAATTCAGCAACAAAATTGCTTCCTTGACTTATTCCAAGTTTGCACTTGATCACCACATCCTCAAATAAGAACTAGATAGTCCTTTCTCTACACCTTCCCCTTTGGTTGACTCTATCAAAACAACCCCACACCCCTAGGTCAGAAATTTCCAGCTCCTTCACATCCCTTTGAGAAACAAGCAAAGGCCATGCCTATGTCATTTTACTTGTACCAAAATTTTCGAATTGACTGTTGAGATCTGAAATAGGGTAGCTATTACTGACCATATGCTGGCTGTGACTATTATATGGTATTGATAGCATTTAATACTAGTGGAAAATGATTACCAAGTCCATTGCAATTTTGTGCGATATGTGGTCCAGCTAAATGAGAAATGGTATTGTCTGTGTACAATTGTTGCATTGGTGTCTAACCATTAGTGATGTGTTGATTTAGATATCAACGGCCTACAGAAACACAATTTTAATATGACCTAAGGAGTTCAATGAGTTATAGGCACAATTTTTTTATTTGAGAATAAGATTATATGAAAATGTGTCTATGACTACATGACAATGATTTTTTTAGTTGATCTGTGATGTACCAATTCTAAATTATGCAAATTTTTCCTTCCTAAACAAAAATTCTTTGACAAATTTTTACAAACATTTAGAGTGCAATAATTTCATTAAATAATTAGTGTGCACAATAAGGGAAATGCTACAACAAGACGAAATAAGAGGAAATATTTAATTTTATTGCTTAGTTCAGAGAGCTATTACAATATAGGAAGATCAAGGAAACTGGGAGTTCACTTGGTGACATCTTTTGACCAATCTCTGCCCACTGGTATAGACTGGTATAAACTTAGAAAGAAGGTACAAAATGTTAGCTTCCTTCAGAAATTTTGAACCCATTAATCATGATGGTTAGTACATAGAATTTGGCCTCGAATTTCTACAGGAAACATACATATTTTCTCAGCTTCATAATATGATGATTGATCTCCAATATGTCCTCCTGAAAAAAGTGATATATGGTGCCAAATTTGAGAAAAATCACCCCTGAAATATCAGCCCTCCCTCAGGAATATATTATAGCATATTAATGATGAACTCCATTAGGAGTATGACCTTCATCTCAGGTGCTCTTGGCCTATGTACATCTCATTTTGTAACTAAGATGACCTACAAAATTAGGTAGAGTAGGCTTGCGGATTTCAGTGTTTGCAAGTGGTGACCTAAGCCCTAGATTCCATTAAATGTTCTTCTTAAAGAGACATGCTCTAGTTATCTCCCCCTTTGACCCACGACCTAAAGTGTGAACTTAGATGTTTCTTCCATTGGTCTAGATAACACGCTTCTAGCCAAAATTTTGCAGAAATCAGTTAGTATAGGATGACCATAAACTTGTATGCATGGCAATATTACCCTTTTCTTCCACTTGACTAGATGGAAGTCCATGCAATTCTTGAGATTCCAAGTATTGAAGAGCATTCAATTTGTCAATCTGTTCAAGAGGAAAAGAACACCATTATTCAACCTTTTGGTCACTACTAATTAAATGGAAAGGTTTCATAATTTTCAAGAGTAGGGGTTAGTAGGGGTGGGATTCATAGCAAAGTGTATGGGCATTGTAGTACAAAATGTTAGGTACCGGAGATGGCATCAGGCTCAGGAATGGTTGCTAAGGCAAGGTGGGTTTCTCTTGAGAGAAACATGGTGAGGAAAATGTCTGAATGGCCGCGACATTTTTATCCAGCTAACATTGAAGATGTAATTGTTTGGATCATTGTCGTGTGTAGGTGCTGCCAAATAATGATCTAGTTGTCTTGTTTGTGGTAGCACAATTTCTCATACAAAAACAGATCATGAATATGAAAATTTTAAAGCAGAGTACATTGTTATTTAAGCATTTGAATTGGTTCTTCAAAAATACATCAAGAAAAGGACTTTACTGACCCATGAAGGCTTCCACAAGTGCTAAGTATTCACACCTGAATGTCCAACAAAGATCACCAAGGAAAGGTTGATCCTCTCATCATGCCACAAGGAAACAAGATTGAATACACCTTTTCTTAAGCTCGTACTTCAAACAAAGAATAGATATTGGACTGATATGATGATAACAATTTAGATCAGAGATAAATATAGGTTTCAGACCTCCTTGACATACCTTGGATAGATGGTATATATCTTGGACCAATACGACAGACTTAGAACAAGATCACAGATTTGGATCTATGCTATAAACGTTGATCAACTTTCAGAGGACTTCGGTCTAGTCTTCACTGCTCTCTGAGATATATACCACAGACCTAGATCAAGCCACAACACTTCGGTCTAGTCACCACTGAACTTGGTTAAAGCCACAGATGAACTCAGATATGTTCCATAAATTTCGCTCAAGCCATAGAAGAAATCAGATATGTTGTCACAAGGTCACAAGCCATATAAGAACTCGGATACGTTGTGACAAGGTCACAAGCCATAGAAGAAAGATGTTGTCACAAGGTCTCAAGTGCTCCAAAGAATAAATCCACTTAAGCATGGATTTGAGGTCTAAAAAATCAAGAGCAAGCTACCTCCACCTATGCTTTTCCATGATGGACCAACCAAGGGTTCATGCATAAACCATGTATATCATATCACATGGTCCTGAACTCCAGAGACCAAATTTCCTCCTCCAAGTGTCTAGTGCTCCTTCTAGGTAGGTACTTTTCCTAGCCAAGCATGTGTGTTGTCTGTTTAGCTGGTTTTCCCATTTTGAGTTTCCATGGTAAATTTTGTGTAAATTATGAATATGCCATTGTTTTCTTTCTATTTTTCTTAAAAAATTTCTTTCTCTGCTCCTCTTTCATAGGTTTACAAGTCACTGGAAAAAACACAAAAGACAACCTACAGAAGATTCTGCCAAAAATATGAGCAAAACGGGTATTTTCTGTTTGATTTTTATACTGGAATGAACCAAATATGTAGTCATCGGACTCATGCATCAATCTCACCAAAAATTAAAAAAATACTTGGCACTTACTTGCTAGTCAGCGTTCAGGATAACTAGTAACAAGTGATTGCAAGTGAAATTTACTGCTAATGAGTTAGACTCACATGAAGCAATTTTGGCTCACACACAAGTTAAAACAACTCATTTTCTGCGCTGTGCAAAGTTTTAGACGAGTCCAAATTAAAAAATTGAGCTTCGTTACTATGGTCAGAAATACACTTGCTACTATGGTCTGTATTGGTGTATTAATTCTCAACGCATGGAAAAATTGCTGCAAGGAAACTAAATAACCAAGAAAAAGTCAACATCTGATCTAGCTTACTCTAATAAGCTTCTGAGCCATGCAAAGTAGGTAATCTATTTTGTTCCATAGAATACTCTGATCTAGCTTCTGAGCCATGCAATGCAGAAAATTTTCTTTATTCCATAGAATTGAAAAAGAAAGTACATTAGTGTAGACTTTGTTCCATAATCTTTTCCTTAGGCATACACTACGTGCAAACTTTGTTCCATAATATTTTCCTTAGGAATACACTAGGTGTAGACTTTGAGATTCCTACATACAAAGGGAAAAAGTGGGTGTTAAGGTTACAATTGAAGTGTTGGATTACCAATGTGATAAAAACTTTTAAAAAGAAATTATATATACATACAACAACGAATAAATTTTATTTTAGAGATCAACTGCAAAAAAGTTTATTCATTGTTTGAGAAGAACCAATGTCAAGACATTAGAGGAACATCTAGACTATCAAATGTATGAAATTTGTACCACCCTTGTAATAAATCAACTAGTATGAATTCATTGGGGAGAAGTAAACCCTCCTTTCATAATATATCAACAATCATGTCGTGTTCTTTGTATATGTGGAGGAAATCCAGCTGGTCAAAACCACACGAAATTTATTCAACAAGATGGGAAATAGCCATTAGATTAATATTTATCATGGGAACTTCATCCTTCATACTCCTTATCTCTAAAGATAAATCGCCCATCATGGGCAACAATTGAATGTTCCTACAACTAGCAAATTTCAAGAGATAAAATAGAGATAAAAATTCAATGATTTATTGAATTTATGTTGGATTTTGTACATATGTAGTTAATTATCTTTTATTTGGTTTCTCTATTTATTTATTTATATTTTTTGGACACCTAATCCATTAGAGTTGGTGTGGAGGAACATGAACCATCACTTTGACTCAATCCCAAGGGACCTTGGAAGGATAATCCAAATGTCACATGTACTTGTCTTTATATGTATATATGGTTAATATTATGCAATATCATGTTTATCCTAAATATCTCTTCATTCTCGTGAGCCCAATAGTGGTATTGGAGCCATGAATTTGTAGTAGTGGCCATTGCCTACGACTTTGTAGCAGTGGCCATTTCCTTGAGCATCATATAGAGCCTATCAGATATGTCTTGTTAGGTCTAGCATTCCATGTTGATCATTCTCCATTGCATCACCTCTTTGTGGTAACATTTGTTTGCAGTTATAACATTCCCTTACCTCTATTTGCAACCATTTATCTATGTGTGCGTAGTTTTTAATTACCTATCTCTATGGTATCCAGGCCTATGCACTCTACAACATGTGTCAACTTTGTCATTCTACAATGAGCAGATTTTCTCCTTGTCTGGCTGAAATGATATTACTCCTCCAACACTTCAATTGTAATCTTAACACCCAATTTTTTCGTTTGTATCGAGGAATTTCAAAGTCTACACCTAGTGTATGCCTAAGGAAAAGATTATGGAACAAATTCTACACTAATGTACTTTTTTTGTCAGTTCTATGGAACAAAGAAAATGACCTGCTTTGCATGGCTCAGAAGTTGATTAGAGTAAACTAGATTAGAATTTTCTTTGTTCCATAGAATTGAAAAAGAAAGTACATTAATCCTCCTCACCTTCCAATACAAAGCAAAATTTATATACTGTTGTAGCCCCTACAACACCCTCCAAAAATACAAAAAATAACACACACTTCAAAATTTTTGGAGCCCCTTTGAAACTAAAAAGAAAAGCTAAGTGAAGTTTTGAAAGGCAAATCGCTAAGTCACGAATCCATGCTTTAAAACAATTGCGACCCCTGCGACCTATGCGACCCCGCGACCCTAAGGTCGCCAGGTCGCAAGGTCGCAAGGTTCGGAATTAAAGAAGTTGCGACTCATGCGACCTGTGCGACCCTGCGACCTTAAGGTCGCTAGGTTGCAAGGTCGCAAGGTCGCAAGAAGAAGTAATTAAAGAAATTTGCGACTCAGCGACCTTGCGACCCGGCGACCTTAAGGTCGCCAGGTCGCAAGGTCGCATATCTCCTAAACTCTACCAACTTGCGACCTCATTAAGTGCTCGCACGTGCGACCCTTTTTAAAAGGGCAGGTCGCTAGGTCGCATTTGTCACTTGCAGCGAAAATTTAGAAATTGCTCTGACAGGTCGACTGGCGCGTTTTCTTCCGGGTAAGTTGCTATTTCCTCTCTATGTTTCCTTCATGAGCATTTCTTGCCTAAATCTGGCCTCCCCATTGTCTTAATTACCTGATGGGGAGGTTGTGGGGTTTTGCTGTTGAGTTTTTATGTTGTTTTGTTCTCCTGTTATCACCATTAAACCCCAGGGTCACATTTTCTTGTCCAGCCCCTCATGGCTTCGTCCTATCCTCAGCCTGGACCCCTTCCAGCCTTGTATGCTTCCCGTTAGGAAAGAAATAAACCCCAAGCCTCGCGCGTTCGAAAACCCCCTCGGCAGGCTCAAGCGCAACCTGTGACCCAGCGACCTAATCGCAAGGTCGCAAAGTCGCGCGATCTTCTGTTAGCGAACCTGTGACCTAGTCGCGAGGTCACGTATGAGTTCTTTTTTTAATCAGCGACCCTGCGACCCCAAGAGAACAATTAATTAAATTTTGCATGTGTAGACTGTATTTAGCTCATTATCATCATGTCCTTCTCATCCCGGGATTCTTTCCTGAATGCAACAGGTGAATTTGGAGCAGACACGATACCGGTCCTCTCTGACTCTAGCGACATGGCACCCCCGGTGTCCCGAAAGAAAGGTAAGCATGTGGTGGAAGAAGAGTCAGACACAGACGTGCAAACATCTCCTCCACCAATATACAGAGACACCCTTTGCACCTTCGCAAAGGGGGACAGCCTTAGGTGGTATGAAGTATACCACGAGTTCGCTATACCAGAAAATGAGTTTCCAGAAGATCTCCCGGACCGGGAAGTATACCTAAAGGTCAAGAGATCCAAATTACATCTAGCAGGGGCACATCCAGCCATCTTCCCGTGCCCAGAAATATTAGACTAGATCATACAGAAAACGGATCCCAAGAGGTTCGTAATCCGAGATAGCGGAGGTAAAGCTTTCGCAACGTTGGAGGGCTCAGACGCCCAGGTCTACTACTCGCTGCCCCAACCAGAGGAAAATTTTACCCCGAGATGGGTTTCTGCCAATGAAGTACCGGTGGTTGATACAATCAGGAAATGGTGGGCGGAACCGGAAAAATTTAAAGTCAAGAAAGACCAGGAGTACCCGGTGGCCAGTCTGAGGAAAGTGTATAAATTAGTGGCCGCCATGCTTTGCATATTGTACGGACGTCAGGACGCCACCACTTTCAACGGCGCATGGGCAACTATAATGGAACACGTAACGGTGCACGGCACTCGTTTCAACTGGGCTGGTATATTAATGGGCTCAATGCAAACAAATTTGGCTTCGGCTTTAGCCCCAGATGAAGGAACGCCGTCAGAGTTTTATATGGCTTCGTATCTATTAGATGTTGTCTGTGCCCAGCTGCATGTTGAGGGATGGCCACATAACTGGGACTCCGCACAGACCCGAGCAATCCATTTGCAGACCAAGGTATTCTGGGAATCCAGGTACAAGCCAGATATTGAGCAAATCTCTCAGATATTCATTCCCGCCCTTTACCGGAAGCTATTTGGCCAAGACACCCCCTGCATGTCTTGGCGAGCGATGGAGACACTAGTCTAGGTGGCGCACTGGTTTCCATTCGCTGAATATACAATCATCCGAGTATTTGGCACATTCAAAGCACCACATGCTCTGCCTAGGTTTATTACCGATAAGGTACTTATGCAGGAGGTATGTTTCCAGATGACCTCGGGTTTCTCCAGTGTCCTTTCCAAAGGAAAGAAGAAACCTTGGCCCGCTCTACCCCTCACCATCGGTGCTTATAAAGTCAAGGACTTCAGAGAAGTAGGGGCTGTGGGGGAAGAGATAAAAGGTTATCACTTTAGAAATCTGGATTACCGAACATATGATCCGGTCAAGATAGTTCCTGAGCACTGTAAGAGGGCCAAGTTTAAATGGAGCTATAAGCATGTGGAACGCCCGGCCGAGGACGAGAAAAGAAACTGGTACAACGCAGACAGGCGACTAGCTCCGGGGATTGACTCTGACCAAGAAGAAGAGGATCACCAAAATTTAGAAGACAGGAGCCATAAACTAGGAGGCTCTTCTTCCTCTCGGGATAAGAAAACCCGGACCAGTACAGGGCCTGACACCTCGGATCAGCTAAGAGGAGCAGAGGCCCAAGCCAAGAAGGAAGAGGAAAAGAAAATGAAGGAGGATGAAGAGAAACGTAGAAAAGATGCAAAGACAGAGCGGAAAAGGAAACAGGCCGAGGAAAAGGAAAGACAGGAAAAGGAAGCACAGGCGGCGGCAGAACAAGCACTTAAGGAAGAACTTGACAAAGCCAAACGGCAAAAGAAGGCAGACCAAGCTGCCGCAGCAGAGCGAAAAAGAAAAGCTGAAAGAGAAGCAGAGGCAGAGACAGAATGCGGGAAGAAGGAGGAACATGACAAGGCGGAAGCCGAGCGCCGGCAAAAGGAGGAAGGAAAAGGACAAAGGCAGGATGAAGAGGATGAACTAATAGATGACATCGACATATCTCCCCTGGAGATTCCTCCGAGTGGCACGAGAAGTATCCTCCCTGATGACGATTTTCCTGGGGAACAAGAAGAAGAGGTCTTCGACCTGACTAGATTGACATTTGACCAATTCTCTTTCAAAATACGGCAAGAGAAAAGAAAATCCTTGGCGCAAAGCCATCCCGCCATATCTACGGTCGCCACTGAAAAGGACATAGTCCTGGATACAAGGACTAACCCTGTAATGATAGCATCAGCAAGCACCGCTTTTGCCGCGACCACGGAGGAGAATGTCACTAGAATGAGCAGGGAGATTATTTCCCTACAAAACAGGCTAAAAGCAGCGGAACAAGAGAAATCAGTACTGGAGAGTGAAGTGTGACAGCTCCAAAGTAAGCCTTCCCAAGTCAATGAGGTCCCACTGGCGGCCATGAAAGCATGTGATGTATTGGAAATGACCATGAGGCAAGTATATAGAGAAATGCTCACCCTAAAACAAATAGTGGCCCCATTGGCAGAGGCACGAGCGGAAACCAAACAGAAGCATGAGAAGCTCAAGGAGGCCTCGGTTGCTTTGGACAGAATGATAAGCTGGACAGCGCAGTACCATCAAGCTCCCGAAAATTTACCTAGGAAGGATTGGAGTCACACACAAGACGCCAAAGTACAAATCTGGATGAAGATGCAGTGCAAAGACAAGCTGGCCAAAGATTTGGACAAAGTGATGTCTGCATATAATCATCTGATCAGTGGTATAGACTCCATGAACGCTCTTCATCACATTCCGTCGTTAGGGGCACTGGACGAAACTAAAGACTGGGAGCAAGTAGATCAGGATATCCAGGCTTTTCTGCAACCCGCGAGACAAGCTGCTGCCGCACCAGAAGTTGAGGCATCACAAGAGAACCTAACTCGATTGCTTGTCACTCCAGTACAAATCTATACCAAGCTTGCCTCCCTCTCAATCCAGATCTCCCAGAAGAAGTAAACTCTGATACCGAATGCCTTGGAATGTATGCATCGATTAAAAGAGGAAATCCCTCTAGTCTCCCCTATAGCAGCGGATTACCAGACCTGGCGAGATTTCCTCAAGGGGAAGAATATTGACGCTCCAGATCTCTCAATCACACGACCACCTCCATAGCTAAGTTCCTTCGGTCGCAGGTCGCAACCGTCCCCAGGTCGCAGGTCGCGCATACGCCTGAGTCGCAAGTCGCACCTGCACCTGAGTCGCAAGTCGCAATCACTTCCGCAGGTCGCAGGTCGCATGTTCTTCCAAGGTCGCAGGGCAGCTGAACCGTCGGGAAGTCGAAGCGTCGGAAAGCCCAAAGGGCTTTTTTTGTTGAATCTATAAATACCCCTGCGGGGTACATAGTTAAAGGCTTCTCTTTTGTGGACTGAAGAGCAATATTGGATTGTAATTGAAGGGTCATACTCTTGCACATATGTAATACAGATACTTGTTAAAACCCCTTTGTTGGATGATGTGTTTAGCTGTGACGACACTGTGTGTATTCTGCGTATAGTTTCAGAATATCGTATGATTAATGAAGCTGTGTCCTCAATATTATCATTCGTGCTCCATAGCTATCTGTGATTGTGTTTGATGATGCTCAAGTTTACCATTTGTTCTTATAATGAATGTTAATGAACTATTTTATTAGCATTTCGTTGCATCTTTCGGAAAGTTAAGGGATATTCTTGCCACAAAGAACTGTTTCTTTGGTGGTCAGATTATCTTGCATGCATTACCCCATAGATGTGTTGTTAACGACACTTCCTGGGCGTATGCATTTTGTTCATTACCTTGCTATGCACAGTGTTATATATCAGTTTGATACATCAGTCATGTATTCTGTATCGTGTGAATAAAGTGTATGTCTGCAGATTCAATCAGGTTCTTCAAGACCGAAGAGAAAGTCATTTAAGCGGTAGCCGGACCCACACCCCGAACGGGATCCCTATTCCAAACGGTTCAAAGTCTAATTGGGACTTTCTACCGGGGAGATCCCCTACTGTTGGCCGGACATATTTTCCCGTCAACATATACATTTATCCATATAACATGAGAGGAATCATATTTTTTACCGCTAATACGTTATTTTTTGAAATGAAAATCTTCTTTCTTTTTAAACCACTAATAAATTATTTGCCGAAATGACAATCTTCTTTCTTTTAAAACAACTAATACTTTATTTCTTTATATTACAAATATTTTTTTTTTCCAGAAGAAAAAAAATGCTTTATATATTAGATATAATAGTACATTTGACGAAATTACATTCTCAGCTGATATGTGAATAGTGAGAAAACCAGCAATGCGTAGCCATATTATAAGATGCCAATTCAAAGTATGAATAAGCATATTACAGGAAAGTGGCAACCGAAATTACGGGAGGAATTACCCAGCCCCATCATGATTTGTATCTGTAAATTCCTATTAGACATGATAAAGAGGAGTGAAAAAAATGATTACATTTAACAGTCAGTGATACCAAAATATTCATAACATACAAAGCCAAATTGAGTATGACGGGATAGAGATAAAAGGATAAGCTTCGATCTCTGTCTTTGTCGTTCTGATTGTCCAATTTATGTTGTTCCGACTCGCTTGCTTATGTGTTGACCAGACTTGTATGAATATGCGATGAGCAGGCTCGCTTGAATATGCATTGAACAGGCTCGCTTGTATATGAGTTGAACAGGCTCGCTTGTATAAATTAAAGTTCAGGCTCGCTTGAATATGCATCGAACAGGCTCGCTTGTATATGCGTTGAACAGGCTCGCTAGTAATAATTAAAGTTTAGGCTTGCTTGATGAAAGACATACATTTTGAGATGCTTGAATCCCTGATGACAGTCGCTGTGAATCTCTGGACAGACGCCTTAGATCAATGCTAAAAAAGTAAACCATTCCGATATGCTAATTCCGATAAAACCTGTGCCAGAAAAGAGAGCTACATCCATCCTGATGAATATGAGTTGACCCAAAAAACAGACTTGCATGATATTCCAAACATCATCTTCATGGAATGGGAATAGAAGAATCCCATATCTGATTTCCATCCCTGTAATGGAGCACCTTCAACAACCCAAAGTTAGCCTTAATACCCTTCTTCGATAACCAATCAGCACGCGTATTATTCTCTCTGAAAATATGATTGATTTTTGGACTATTCAGCCTCTGTCATAGTCTTTGAGTTCTTTCTAGCCAGCCTTGCAAGTTCGGGGTCAACATAACATTTCTGTTGGTGATCCAACCAATGACTAGCTTTAAGTCACCGTATATGTTGACGTTATGTAATTGAAGGTTTGAGGCCGCCAAAAGGCCCCCCAAAGAGCCATAATCTCGGCTTTGTTATTAGTCCTAGGGCCACCGTTCCAGTAATGTGAATCCTTTCTCGATTTGACAGTTTGATCCATACACCACATCCTGTAATACCCTCATCAAAAGCCCCTTCGAAAAACATGGCAGGGATGGCAATCTCATGGGGTCTGATGTGATTAGATCCCTCCACAACAGTCAGTTCGAGATGAGGTCGATCATCCATCCATCTTTTAATGGCAGAATAGACACGATTTAATTCAAATGGCATGTTCTCAAATATCAATTGATTTCTGGCCAGCCAGACCTCCCATATAAAGAAGAATGGAAGCGATTTATAATTACTCTTCAACTTATCCAATTCAATGGTAGCAGATATGAAATCCACTGCAGTCCACAATGGATTCATGAAAAAAGGACTGAATAGCTTCCACAACCGAGATATGATAGGACAGGTAAAGAAAAGATGTGAGATATTTTCTTCCTCCATGTAACAAAAATCACATCGGCTTGGCCCATGATGATCCCTCTTCTTAAGATTTTCCCAGGTTAGAATCTTCCCACGCCAAACCAACCACCCAAACAGAGTGATTTTTGTGGGGATTTTCCGACGCCAAAAAGGATAAAAAATTCTGGTAGCTTGTACCTGTTGTGAAGAAGAGATGATATTACGATATATTTCCTGCACAATGACCATGTTATATTTGAGAGGTCCATTCCAAATGATCTTATCTCCACCTTGTGCATGACAAAAACCAGCACCCCTAATAGCATTGTGGAAATGTTCCCACTCTTATGCTACAACCCCATCCAATTCCAGTTGTAGAGATGATTTGAATACTGGAGCGCCAAAAGACCAGACATGAATAGTTTGGGATAGAAATAGGATACCCTTATGTGCTAGATAGTGAACAAGGCGTTGTGAAGGGTCGGATTGATGCGGCAAAGAGAGAATACTTTGAAATCCAATCAGGATGCGTCCACCGTCACGAAATAGCCATGTCAATCGGGTGGCCACATGACCCAATAATTTTTTGAAACTGCCGCAAATGAAGGATATACATCGTGGAAAAGAAAAGTCATGGCAGCTCAGTTGAAATAGAATATCTCCATCAATGTATTTGGACCTGATAATAGCATTCCATATGCTATTGCCGTTAATAGCTCGCCAAAAGGATTTTATCAATAGGGCACTGTTGAAAACTCGAGTGTTCAATATACCCCATCCGTCCATATCCTTGGGCCTGCATAATAAGACAAATTTGCAAAGACGATATTTCCTCTCCATATTAGCCCCACCCCAGAGAAACTGAGAGATAATACAATTGATCATTTTTATAATCCCTTCAGGTAAATAAAAGAGATGACCCCGGAAGACCATCATCTGTGATAAGACCGCTTGTATCATAATGAGCCACCCCCCAATGGACAGCCAACGATGAGTCCATCTACAAATCCGAGCCCTGAATTGATCAACAATCCATAACCAATCCCTGTTTTTGTATCCACAGGGTTTGATTGTATAACCCAGGTATTTAAAACCTTGAGATGCCAACCGATATTAGACTCCCATAAACTCTGCAATGAACATGATCTCCTGGATGTCACCATATTCATAAATAAGAAATGATTTGCCCTTATTGATACCCAAACCTGTTGCAGATTCAAATCACATAAACATAATATGAATATAGAACCAGAAATTTCTAACCAGGTAACCAAAAAGTAAAAGGTCATAAAAAAATAGAGAATGTGATGAGGATACAGATTCGGAAAAAGCAAATCCCTTAATGAAACCCTTTTGCTCGGCACTGTGCATAATCTTACTAAAACCGTCCATTATGAGGATGAATATGAGCAGTGAGAGCGCACATCCTTGACGCAGGCCCCTACCCGCCTCAAAAAAATTTGTCAGAATGCCATTCACAATAACAACGTATCTAACTGTGGTGATACAAGACATGATCCATCGAATTATCCGAATGGGAAGACCAATCTTGAGCAGAACAATTCTGATGTAGGACCAATCCAATGAATCATACGCCTTGTGTAGGTCCACCTTCATCACAAGAGCCTCCCTTTTTTCCGAGTGCATAGAGTGAAGCACCTCCTGTGCAATGGCTATTTTATCATGAATAGATCAGCCTTTAAGAAAACCATATTGTTCCCTAGAGATGTGATCGAATAAAGTAGCTTTAATTCGATTTGCAATGATCTTAGAAGTGACCTTATATATAAGATTACAAAGAGCAATCGGCCTGAAATCTGAGAAATATTGTGGATCCGCAACTTTCGGAATTAGGGCAATAAAAGTTGAATTCATATTTGTAGGCATATAACCCTGTGTTCGGAACAACTCCATAAATTTAGTAAGTTCAACACCTAATAATTCAAAAAAGAATATGAAAAATTTTGCAGGCCAACCATCTGGCCCTAGACATTTATCATGTGGAAAAGATTTTAGGACCATAAGAACTTCATTCCCTGTGATGCGCTGATCAATCGATGAAATAGCCTCCTCATCAAAAAACCTTGAGATATGTTCCAATACCCACCTCTGGTTATCGGCACTAATCGATTGATCTTTTTGGTAGAAGGATGAGAAGTGTGAAAAAGCTTCCCTTTGAATCTCAGAAGTAGTATATGCATAGCTCTCGTCATCCATTTTAATACACCAAATTGCATTCCGATTCCTCCTGACATTTGTAGTTTTATGAAAGAAGTGAGTATTAAGTTCACCTTCCCTCAACCATGAGATTCTGTTTTTAAGCTTCCAGGCGACCTCCTCAATTCTCAATATCTCTCTTTTCCTGGAGCCAAGATGAGTGAGCATGCAAAATGTAGATTCATCAGGGATGGAATCTGTGAAACTAGCATAAATTTCCTCCATTTGCTTCGAGATCTCCTGGTACTCAAATTTGAGAGCCTTTTTTTTCTTAATCTCCCACTCCTTGGACGCCTTCTTAATCTTTTGTAGCTTAAAATGAAAATGATTCCACTCCCTGAGATCCGAAACCTCCTCATCATTTTTCCAAAGCCACTTTATCAGACTTATATATTCTTCATCCTCTAACCAAATTCTATTAAATTTGAAAGGCCTACCCTTAATCTCACTGCTTGTATTCCAAGATAGAATAATGGGCATATGATCCGAAATGTCTGAAACGAGGATCACTGATCGAGGCACGCCCCACTTATCCAACAAATTTTCCTTAACCAAAGCCCGATCCAGCCTCTTACCAATATAATTATCACCCGCCCGCTTGTTTGTCCAAGTGGGTAACAATGGAAGTGGTCTAATATCAACCATGTGAAGAGAAAAGAACATATCATTCAAATAAGTGAATAGAGGATCCAATCTAGCTGTAGATCCCCATATTTCATCTGATTGCATGGTAGAGTTAATATCCCCCATCAGAATCAAGTTCGGTAGAATAAGTATACCTGAGGCCGTCATTGTATGCCAAAAAGATTGTCTATTGTTGTATGGAGCATAGATGTTGATGATATTGATAGACCCTTCCAGCCCCCTGAGCCGACTCACAAGTAAAATACCCCCAAAGAAACTGTAAGCTTTAGAGATTGCTCTATCTGGATTCCAAATGGCAATCAATCCCCCATAATGCCCCATAGAGTCCACAGCAGCCGCATACCACCCAGACTTTAATCCCAAAAACATTTTGATAGCTTTCTCCCACCGACACAAAGTTTCTTAACCCAAAAAATGATAGGGTCCTCAGTAACTAAAAGATCCCTTAGGCAATGAGCTTTGGAGGCATTGCCCAACCCCCTGATATTCATGGAAAGGATGTGAGTCATGGTAATGCCTCCTCAGGGTTGCCTGCTCTAAGCACCCTTGAATTATCCCAGTTGCCTTCACTAACAGAAATGGGTATATCAATGTAATTCTCTTCTTCCTCCGAAAACAAAGAAATTGATTTGAATTTGCCCCTTGTATATTTGTTAACGGCCTTCGGTTTTTCCCTTGTAGTGAGGTTAGATGAAAGGATCAGGGAGGACCTAGATTCCTTCGACGTCGGTGGCTTGTCAAAGACAGTAAGGGCAACAAGATCGATATTGGGATTGGCCATTAAGGATTCTATATCGCTCTCGACATAATTCCTAGGAGAATCTGAGAGGATAACAGGATCGACTGGTTCAGACGAAATATTGAGGGACAGATGGGCCCCACTCGATGATCTACGAGGAGGAGAAGATGACTCTCCTATGGAGAAGTTGACAGATTGAAAAAGTGGGGGATCAACATGAGACTTGCCATGACCAACAGAAAAGTTCGGATTACCGAGAGTTGCCCCTTCAGCTATGTTGACAGAAGGTAAGAGAGGGTGTGCAGTAGCAGGGTTATCAGAAAAAACAAGAGGGTATGAGGCCGAAGGATTAGCCATCCTCTGCCTGATAGTAACTGGAGGAGTGATATTATCATCTAAGGGATCATAGTTAGACTCCGGTTCCAGAACCCGATACATATCATGAGGCAACCTATTGAGATTAGACACCCTATCAACACCCTCATCCAAATGAACATTCTTATCATTTTGTCCTTCAGCAAAGACATAGGCATCATCATAAGAGGAGGGAGAGCTAGGATTACCTGATGAAAGTCCTCCAGAGGTTCCCGAGGCTGCAAGGGTCTTTCGACAATCAGCCACGCCGGCCATAGCACCACTCGGACGATCCACATGAAATATAAGAGGACAGTGCTCCCTGAGGTGACCGGTTCTGTGACAAATGATACACCGGAAGGGAATGCCCCAAAAGTCGATACGCTGACGATGGCGTCGGTTGCCCTATATTAAGTCCACGCCCCCAAGCAGACCCCCAGAAAAATCTACCTCAACCAGAATCCATGCGAGTATCTTATCACTCGCACCCAATATACTTAGGTAAATATACTTAGTACAGCCAATTGAATTTCCAATTTCCCTCAAAGCTTTGAGGGTCCAGAACTCCAACGGGAGGCCCAACAACTTCACCCAGATAACCCGACTGCACAGAGCCTCCATGACCGGATTGAAGTCGAGATACCATGGAACTAATTGCATAAAACTTCTTCCATGCACCCAAGTCCGGCTAATGATCTTAAAGACATCTTTCTCGTCCATGAAGTGAATACTGAACTAGCCATTTATAAGTACACTAACCTTAGGAGTATAACCAATGATTGGATTCCAGTATTTTTTGATCCACATGGTCGTGTCGAAGTCACTGTTCTCCGGGAACATCCACCTTCCGATAACAGCCCACTTCTGTAGGCTCGCCACCCTCCCGCAGAGATCCTCATAGTCTAATAAAACTTCCTTTATCTCCATTTTATGCTTGAAGAATTTTTTCTGATTTTTACGTCTACCACATCGTTTTTTCCTGATACAACTGTCTTGCACCTTCGCATCACCACCAGAAGTATTCTTGATTGCCTGTCTGATAATGAGATCATCCACATCCAGCTTGACTATATGACTGTTAACAACAGCATTAGTATTTGAGTGAACCTCCTTTAAGGCAGGAATTTCCGAAAGTGAGTCGGTTGTCAAATCCGCCATTTGAAATACGAAAGGAAATTTGAAAAGTGTACACCTGTAAACTTAGTGAGCCGTCATTGCAAGTCTGACAACAGATTAAGGCAGAATAGTAAAGACAGACACAGATGTGGCAATTAACAATGAGATAGAAAATACCCAGCTCAAACTCTACCAGCACCCCACCACGTCAGATTGGACCCAGTTGGATGATCGACAATGTCGATAGCCAAATCTAAACCATAACAGTATATGACCACTTATGGAAACAAATCATACATTGAGAGTGCCCAGAGAATGCATAGATTTCCATACCGACGACCCTGACAGCAGATAGACTCTTTTCCGTAGAAACTACACAAGTATTAATGCAAATTGCCGTCACTGACCCGAACCAGAAGTAAAACTTAGAGAAATAGAACCCGTATATGGCTTGTGATTGATGACACCGGGTCTGTAAGGCAGTTACAGACTTCAGTCGACCTATATAATATCAATGAATACCTAAAGGACACAAGGGGCGATCGCCAGCCCCAAATGAGGCCAAACAGTCAGCACAATCTACCAAAAGATGATTCACACCTGACAGGAAATGATGTCAGTCACATGACATACAGAAGAAGCGATGCAGATAGCCGCCACCACGGGGAACCCAATGTGCAGTGTGAATAAGAGAGCATAAACAATAAAGGAGAAGGTATCCCAATGAGGAAAGACCTGACCAAAATGTGTCCTTCAGAACTTGAGACAATCCCAACCAAATTAATCATCATTAATAAGCAACCGCCACTGTCATCAGCCTGATAAATTCACAGATAAAGAAACCTCGAGAAGGTGATGATATAATAAATTTGACCCAAGTGGCACGAAATAGTCATTCAAAGCACTACACAACATGAATAAACAAATCTAGATCATTTATACGACCATCATCGAAAGAAAATAGTCATGTCGCCACCCTAGATCCATTCGGAAAACCGACATATATCATACATAAATAGATGTAGAAAGAAAGACCTCGAGAGAGAGAATCCACATATCATTGATGTCAAATCCCGGAAAAACATTCAAATTAACCGGAAAAGGATCACCGATAGATCTAAATGAGAAAGAATGCATCGGAAAAACCAGTCCGCTTTAGATGTGGCAGCAGCAGCAAAAACATCCAGGGAAAGCCCACCATCTATTGTATAGACGGACACCAAAACTCTTGCATGGATGCGATATGATTAAGGAATCCACACATTTACACCATAAAGCATACCAACGACCCGATCGATCCGATTCATATGCACTTGATTCCGATGATGATTCCAGCGACGAATTTGCTTGTTGTAGACAACACCCCACCAGGTTAATCATCAGACTTATGTTCTACGTGGATGGCAACAAGGATAAAGATGGCGAAAATTATTAATACTAAGGTCATACAGACCTCAATGCCATCCCATAGATTCATAGAATAACCTAGAGTATTAGTGCTGACAGTAAGAAAAACATCCAAGACCACCCTACTTCTGCATACAATAAACAGCCAAAAACATTGAAACCACCTCCATCTCTGACAACCAGGCTGGAAGCAAATGAAAAATTGGAAAAGATTCTAGAAGATTTCTTCTTCAACCTTCCTTCTCTTAGAATATTAGACCTTCAATTTTTGCATATGGGATATTGCAGAAGACTGAAATCTTTGCCCTCTATGTGGTGCATACATGTTTGCACTCCTATGAAAATGAAGATAAAACCCCTGGTTAATGTAATTTAAACTAGCACAACCACATTATATTTACTAATGTGGTTGATATACGCCGATAGGCCTATATCCACTACCCATCACATTAATTTATATATCAATAAATAAATATTATATATAATAAATTTATTATATTAACTTGAAATATATATATATATATTAATAATATTGATTGATATATTAATAATATTATAATATTTATTAATATATTAATATCACAGATGGTTATATTATTAATAAACCAAAAGAACTAATTATATATTAATAATATATATTATATCATAGTTGGTTATATTATTAATAATAAATATTAATAATATTAAACCCAAAAACATAAGAAAGTAATAAACTTTTACAATTAATATATTAAACTCAAGAGAGTAATCAAGCATATGAAACAATATTTAAAAACAAAAAACCTAAGACATTAATAAACCCTAACAATTAATAATTTAAAGTGAAGATATTAATAAACCCAAGGGATAATTAATAATACAAACCTAATGTCATCATAAACCAAAGGTTTAAATATTATAAACCAAAGGAATTGGTGAACCCAAGGGATAAATATTATAAACATAAGGGATCAATATTAAAAACACAAGAGATTAATAAACCGTAAGAATTTATATTTTAAACTAAAAAACCTAATAAATTAATAATCCTTAAGAATTAGTATTTTAAACATAAGATATTAATAAACCAACGAGATTATTAACATTATAGACCAAAAGAACTAACAGACCCAAGGGTTTAATATTATAAAGCAAAGGAATCAGCGAACCCAAGGGATAAATATTATAAACATAACGGATGAATATTATAAACAATAGAGATTAATAAACCGTAAGAATTAATATTTTTAATTAAAAAATCCAAGAAATTAATAAACCCTGACAATTAGTATTTTAAACTCAAGAGAGTAATAAACTGAATGTGTGATTAACATTATAAACCAAAAGAACTAATAAACCTAAGGCTTTAATATTATAAATCAAAGGAATCAGTGAACCCAAGGAATAAATATTAAAAACCTAAGGGATCAATAAGGCTAAGGGCAATATGAAAAACAATAGAGATTAATAAAACCCAAGAGTTTAATACTATAAACCAAAGGAATTGGTGAACCCAAGGGAAAACCATTACCCAACAAGTTATAAACCAAAGGAATTGGTGAACCCAAGGGAATTGATTTAAACATTGAGACAATTGTTGTCATAATGCAACGTTGGACCAACTATGACCATGGTTGGCCATGGGTGATTTTCACATCGAGACAATATTTGTCAGAATGTGACATTTGATCATGGATAACATTGATCGATTATTCATATTATAAACCAAAAGAGCTAATAAACCCAAGATTTTAATATTATAAACCAAAGGAATTGGTGAACCCAAGGGAATTGATTTAAACATTGAGACAAGTGTTGTCACAATGCGACGTTGGACCAACTATGACCATGGTTGATCATGGGTGATTTTCAGATTGAGACATTATTTGTGAGAATGTGACATTTGATCATGGATGACATTGATCGATTATTCATAGTATAAACCAAAAGAACTAATAAACGCAAGGGTTTAATATTATAAACCAAAGGAATTGGTGAACCCAAGGGAAAACCATTACCCAACAAATTATAAACCAAAGGAATTAGTGAACCTAAGGGAATTGATTTAAACATTGAGACAATTGTTGTCACAATGCGACGTTGGACCAACTATGACCATGGTTGGCCTTGGGTGATTTTCATATTGAGACAATATTTGTCAGAATGTGACATTTGATCATGGATGATATTGATCGATTATTCATATTATAAACCAAAAGAAATAATAAACCCAAGGGTTTAATATTATAAACCAAAGGAATTGGTGAACCCAAGGGAAAAGTATTAGTAACCTAAGTGACCAATAAGACGAAGGATCAATAAAATTAATAAAAGAATACTCAAGTTGAAGAAATTAAAAAAAAACTAATAATTAACCCATGGGTTCATAATATTATAAACCAAAAGAAGTAATAAACGCAAGGGTTTAATATTATAAACCAAAGGAATTGGTGAACCCTAGAGAAAACCATTACCCAACAAATTATAAACCAAAGGAATTGGTGAACCCAAGGGAAACCCATTACCCAACAAATTATAAACAAAAGGAATTGGTGAACCTAAGGGAGTTGATTTAAACATTGAGACAAGTGTTGTCACAATGCGACATTGGACCAACTATGACCATGGTTGGCCATGGGTGATTTTCATATTGAGACAATATTTGTCAAAATGTGACATTTGAGCATGGATGACATTGATCAATTATTCATATTATAAACCAAAAGAACTAATAAACCCAAGGGTTTAATATTATAAACCAAAGGAATTGGTGAACCAAAGGGAAAAATATTAGTAACCTAAGGGACCAATAAGGCAAAGGATCAATAAAATTAATAAAAGAATACTCAAGTTTAAGAAATTAAAAAAAAACTAATAATTAACCCAAGAGTTCATAATATTATAAACCAAAAGAACTAATAAACGCAAGGGTTTGCTATTATAAATCAAAGGAATTGGTGAACCATAGGGAAAACCATTACCCAACAAATTATAAACCAAAGGAATTGGTGAACCCATGGGAATTGATTTAAACATTGAGACAATTGTTGTCACAATGCGACGTTAGACCAACTATGACCATGGTTGGCCATGGGTGATTTTCATATTGAGACAATATTTGTCAGAATGTGACATTTGATCATGGATGACATTGATCGATTATTCATATTATAAACCAAAAGAACTAATAAACCCAAGGGTTTAATATTATAAACCAAAGGAATTGGTGAACCCAAGGGAAAGAAATGATAGTAACCTAAGGGACCAATAAGGCGAAGGATCAATAAAATTAATAAAAGAATACTCAAGTTGAAGAAATTAAAAAACACTAATAATTAACCCAAGGGTTCATAATATTATAAACCAAAAGAAATAATAAACGCAAGGGTTTAATATTATAAACCAAATGAATTGGTGAACCCTAGGGAAAACCATTACCCAACAAATTATAAATCAAAGGAATTGGTGAACCCAAGGGAAAACCATTGCCCAACAAATTATAAACCAAAGGAATTGGTGAACCCAAGGGAATTGATTTAAACATTGAGACAATTGTTGTCACAATGCGACGTTCGACCAACTCTGACCATGGTTGGCCATGAGTGATTTTCATATTGAGACAATATTTGTCAGAATGTGACATTTGATCATGGATGACATTGATCGATTATTCATATTATAAACCAAAAGAACTAATAAATCCAAGGGTTTAATATTATAAACCAAAGGAATTGGTGAACCCAAGGGAAAAGTTTTAATAACCTAAGGGACCAATAAGGCTTGGATCAATAAAATTAATAAAAAAATACTCAAGTTGAAGAAATTTAAAAACACTAATAATTAACCCAATGGTTCGTAATATTATAAACCAAAAGAACTAATAAACCCAAGGGTTTAATATTATAAACCAAAGGAATTGGTGAACCCTAGGAAAAACCATTATCCAACAAATTATAAACCAAAGGAATTGGTGAACCCAAGGGAATTGATTTAAACATTGAGACAATTGTTGTCACAATGCGACGTTGGACCAACTATGACCATGGTTGGCCATGGGTAATTTTCATATTGAGATAGTATTTGTCAGAATGCGACATTATATCATGGATGACATTGATCGATTATTCATATTATAAACCAAAAGAACTAATAAACCCAAGGGTTTAATATTATAAACCAAAGGAATTGGTGAACCCAAGGGAATTGATTTAAACATTGAGACAATTGTTCTCATAATGCGACGTTGGACCAACTATGACCATGGTTGGCCATGGGTGATTTTCATATTGAGACAGTATTTGTCAGAATGTGACATTTGATCATGGATGACATTGATCGATCATTGATATTATAAACCAAAAGAACTAATAAACCCAAGGATTTAATATTATAAACCAAAGGAATTGTTGAACCCAAGGGAAAACCATTACCCAACAAATTATAAACCAAAGGAATTGGTGAACCCAAGGGAATTGATTTAAACATTGAGATAATTGTTGTCACAATGCGACGTTGGACCAACTATGACCATGGTTGGCCATGGGTGATTTCCATATTGAGAGAATATTTGTCATAATGTGACATTTGATCATGGATGACATTGATCAATTATTCATATTATAAACCAAAAGAACTAATAAACCCAAGGGTTTAATATTATAAACCAAAGGAATTGGTGAACCCAAGGGAAAAATTTTAATAACCTAAGGGACTAATAAGGCGAAGGATCAATAAAATTAATAAAAAAATACTAAAGTTGAAGAAATTAAAAAACACTAATATTGAACCCAAGGGTTCGTAATATTATAAACCAAAGGAATTGCTGAACCTAAGGGAATTGATTTAAACATTGAGACAATTGTTGTCACAATGCGACGTTGGACCAACTATGACCATGGTTGGCCATGGGTGATTTTCATATTGAGACAATATTTCTTAGAATGTGACATTTGATCATGGATGACATTGAAGAACTAATAAACCCAAGGGTTTAATATTATAAACCAAAGGAATTGGTGAACCCAAGGGAATTGATTTAAACATTGAGACAATTGTAAACCAAAAGAACTAATAAACCCAAGGGTTTAATATTATAAACCATAGGAATTGGTGAACCCTAGGGAAAACCATTACCCAACAAATTATAAACCAAAGAAATTGGTGAAACCAAGGGAATTGATTTAAACATTGAGACAATTGTTGTCACAATATGACGTTGAACCAATTATGACCATGGTTGGCCATGGGTGATTTTCATATTGAAACAATATTCGTCAGAATGTGACATTTGATCATGGATGACATTGATCGATTATTCATATTATAAACCAAAAGAACTAATAAACCCAAGGGTTTAATATTATAAACCAAAGGAATTGGTGAACCCAAGGGAAAACCATTACCCAACAAATTATAAACCAAAGGAATTGTTGAACCCAAGGGAATTGATTTAAACATTGAGACAATTGTTGTCACAATGCGACGTTGGACCAACTATGACCATGGTTGGCCATGGGTGATTTCCATATTGAGACAATATTTGTCAGAATGTGACATTTGATCATGGATGACATTGATCGATTATTCATATTATAAACCAAAAGAACTAATAAACCCAAGGGTTTAATATTATAAACCAAAGGAATTGGTGAACCCAAGGGAAAAATTTTAATAACCTAAGGGACCAATAAGGCTTGGATCAATAAAATTAATAAAAAAATACTCAAGTTGAAGAAATTTAAAAACACTAATAATTAACCCAACAATTCATAATATTATAAACCAAAAGAATTAATAAACCCAAGGGTTTAATATTTTAAACCAAAGGAATTGGTGAACCCAAGGGAATTGATTTGAACATTGAGACAATTGTTGTCACAATGCGACGTTGGACCAACTATGACCATGGTTGGCCATGGGTGAATTTCATATTGAGACAATATCTATGAGAATGTGACATTTGATAATGGATGACATTGATCGATTATTCATATTATAAAATAAAATAAAAATATATAAAAACCAAAGAAATTAATGAACACTAATAATTAACCCAACGTATTATTCATATTATAGACCAAAACAACTAATAACCCTAGGGTTTAATATTAGAAACCAAAGGAATTGGTGAACCCAAGGGAAAAATATTTATAATGTAAGGGACCAATAAGGCAAAGAGAACAATATTAAAAACACAATAGATTAATAAAGAATACGACCCAATATTTTAAATATAGAGGAATTTTAAAGTCACATGATTATTATTATGATAAACTGCAAGTGATCAATCAACCTTACTGATTGTTAATATTATAAACCGATTGAATCAATAAACTAAAGTTATATTAAATTCCGCAAGTTATATTATATTAAACTCAAGAGATTAATAAACCCGAGGGATTATTAATAATATAAACCAAAAGAAATAATAAACCCAAGGGTTGTAGGTCATGCCATCATATTTATGTCCCAATGCATCATCTTTATATCTCTTTCGCACTACCTTATGTTATTCTTAGTTTCCAGTCTATCTTATTTTATTGTTAGTGTCCTTGCATATGCTTTCCCATCTCAAATGTTGAAATTGGCGTCATCTTGCATTTGCATCTCTCTGTCAATTAACTTTTTGTAGTGTTATGCATCATCATTTGCATCTCTCTGTCAATTAATTTTGTGTAGTGTTATGCATCATCATTTGCATCTCTGAGCATATTGGTTGTGTCTCATTCAATAATTTTTATTTTTATTTTTATTTATTTATTTATTTATTTTTATCTCTGAGCATATTGATTGTCTCATACAATAATTTTTTTTTTTATTTGTTCAAATCTATGTCACTTTGATTTTTAAGATTCATCTTTTCAAAAGACTAGGAGAACAGTTATCTCTCGATAATTTTACATCTCTCCCTATCTAAGTATAAATAGGAATATAATGCATTTGTTGGGCCAAGCAAGAAAGGAGAAAGCTCCCAAACTCCTTTGTCAATAAACCCTTTATTTGAGTGGAATCATTTGGTTTTTGAATTGAGTGTAGCTTAGTTGTGGCACTCTACCATCAAAGGCTCATCATTGCTTTGTCATAGTTATGACAATTTTGTGGTGATGACATCTGTTTCGCATAGTTTTTTCATTTTGTTAAATAATAAATCATATTATTTTAATTAATATGGCTCTAATAAGATTAAATTAGTTAAGTTAGACTACAATTAGGTAAGTCCATGATTGGAGGTCTCAAAAGTTTGATTGAGGAATTTTTTTTTTAAGCTCAATAATCCTTTTTTTTAAGCTCAGTAATGGATTTTATCCTCACCCTATATGTTAAATGATAATAATAATAAAAACATCTCAAATGCTTTCATCAATACCTTAGTGTTCCAAGCTTTCAAAACCCTATATAATCTAGGAAAGGGCTAATTTATCTTCTCAAACATTCAAACCATCATTTTTGATTCAACAAACCATTTATTCAAAAAATATATGTATGTAGTGTGGCAATTACCTACCATGAAATTATCATATTATTGTTAACCCATTTTTGTTTATGTTTATATGATATTATAATAATAGATTTTCACTTTTCAAAATTTAATGCTTTAAATTATCATATTATTATTAACATATTTTATTTTTATTTTTATATGTATTATATTAATAGATTTTTACTTTTCAAAGTTTAATAATAAACCGTAATGGATTTTATCCTCACCCTATATGTTAAATGATAATAAAAAAAAAAAAACATCTCAAATGCTTTCATCAATACCTTAGTGTTCAAAGCTTTTAAAAACCCTATATAATCTAGGAAAAGGCTAATTTATCTTCTCAAACATTCAAACCATCATTTTTTATTCAACAAACCATTTATTCAAAAATTATATGTATGTAGAGTGGAAATTACCTACCATGAAATTATCATATTATTGTTAACCCATTTTTGTTTATTTTTATATGATATTATATTAATAGATTTTCATTTGTCAAAATTTAATGCTTTAAATTATCATATTATTATTAACATAATTTTGTTTATTTTTATATATATTATATTAATAGATTTTCACTTTTCAAAATTTAATGCTTTATTTATATTTATATTTATGTTGATAGGTATATTTATTTTGAAATAAGACTTCTATGATTTAATTTAATTATTAATAATTATTAAGTGGAGGTAAGGATTTAAACTTTTTAAAATATTTTAGTATATTTTTGATAGTAAGTTGATATTTATTTGGTCTATGGGGTCTTGATTAAACGGTGATGAGAGGTCTTGGTTAAACGGTCTTGTTACATGCTTATATATGTGTGTTTAACTTACATTAATTTTTTAAAATTATTAATAGTAATAATTTAAATATAATAATTTGACTACTCAAATATATGATGAAGTGTTTAGCTATATAAATTAAATGACTATATGAAATGTATGATAAATTTAATTCATAGAACTATGTTAACTATTATATAATTTTTTTTTTTATTAAACACTTGAAAAAAATAAAAAATAAACCATAAAATATAAGTATAAAAAATTAAATTAATTTACTTGCATTTTATATATATATATATATATATATATATATATATATATATTAAAAACATATGAAAAAATCTATATAAAAATATCATAGAAAATAAAATTTTATATAAAAATATCGTTAAAAAAAAAAAAAATCTATATAAAATATCATAGGAAAGAAAAATTCTATATAAAACTATCTATACACATACATTGAAAATAAAAATTTATTTACTCCAAGCCTTAACTCAATGGCTAATTCGGCCATATCAATTCATTTTACAAGGTTCATAGTTATAGATATATATCAACATACATTATAACTAAACCCACTCTTCAATAATTCCAAAACCACGACATTTGCAACTTACTCGTCCGTCATTCCTCCTTCATTAATCTACGACTGGAGTTTCATCGCGCCTCAACTGTTGATCGAACGGCGTAAATGAATATCACGCGAAGTTAACGATCGAACTTTAGCGCCCGATATGAATGGTATTCTATTTCCGCCCTTCGCCACGCATCAGACGGCTAATGGAATCGCGTTGATTTTATGAAAACCACCCGTGAACCAAAGGTGGTGCGATGACAAGCCTGGTTTCTTCTAAACTGCTTCTCAACTCTGCTGCTGCAAATTGATCCCAATACTACCGAATTAATTAATCCAGAGGTTCAACACAAGATCGCTGGCTCCCATAGTCGGATGCTGAGCTCCTTTGCATTCTCCATCAAAAGGCTGGGATCCCTCTGTTTCTACCGAACCGGTCACACAGAGTCAAAACGAACGCAATTCATAACCCAGGAGGGTGGCTCGAATGGTTGGATTGCCACAAGCGTATATAACGCTGCCTCCATTTCTGCGAATCTTTTACAGCAAAAATTTTTCTTTCAGTACAATGTGCAACAATCTGTTCTTGGGTTTGCTCCTGCTGACTGTTCAGCCCATAATTGAACTTGAATTATTTTCAGATGGAGTTTTTTTAACTCCACAATTAAACTAAATTATTTTCTCTCTCCGCTAATGCGTATTTCTCTTCAATAAATTACATCCAAGCACTATTGTTAAGGTTTCAATCTGGTAATCTTGTTTCTGTAAACGAACGAAAAGCCATTATAAATGGACACGTTTTCACATTCAGTGTTTTCTCAGGATGTACTTTCTCTTATGGCGGCGGCGCTTAGGATCGAAATTCTTTCTGCTTTTAATAACTACTCTTCTATATTAGTTTGTTCACGCTAATTTCCAGCTACAATATCATTTAGTGTTTTTTTGGCTTATCTCGAAGAGGCAATTGTTTTTCAAAGACTTTTGAGCCCACAAAACCCTGTAATAATCCCTTTGCGATTCATTTTAAGCCACTGATGATCCGACGTTGTTAGCATCCACTTGCAGATGGTCTCAACTCATTTTTCACCTTTCTAACCATTTTAAGAGGAAACTTATGATAGTTATGCTTAAGAATCAATAATCTATGTTACTTGGTCCCTCTCACGACGTTATTTATTTAAGCAGTGCACTTATTTAAATTAAATGATATGTAATGATTAATAAATATTAATTTATAATAAGATTATTTTGAAATAGAGTTTTATTAAATGAAATTTAATTATTATTTTAATTTGATTATCTATAATTATTAATAGATTTTAGAGATTTAATTTCTATTTAAAATTCTTTAAATGGTTGAAATTTATCTTTAATATAGATATTTTTTTTACATTTTTTTATTAAATTAATTAATTAAAAAAAATACCAACAAATATAAATTATAAATAACTAATATTATTTCAATAAAAACTATTTCAAATAAAAAATATCCATGTCTAAAAAATGAATGTAAATAATCAAATATTTTAGATATATATTTTTAGCTCGCTGCTTGCCGAAGGCCCCAATGCTATTATTGTATTTTTTAATATTAACATTGTGAAATATTTTGATTTCTGCAGTAAAATGTCTTGATGGTTACTGACCTAATTTAATACACATGACTGACCTAATTTAACGTTCTATTGGATGATTTTAGACCTAACAATATCACAATCTATCTTCAACGACTTCAGATAACGAAATTTCCCAATCGCTCAACCGATCTTCATTTAACAAGCTGACGTGGTAGCTTTATACTCTAGTCTCTGCGTTCTTCGGAGTAGCATTAGCACTGAAAAATGCTGCTTTCTTACTTTTTCTTTGCGAACAATCGTCGTGGCGTCGCCTGGAATAATATCTTGGAAAAAATATTATATTAAAATTAAATATGAGAAAATCGGATATTTGTATAACACAACTATATGTGCATCAATTTACGACATGTAGACACTATTATAAAATATGAATTAATTATAAAAACACTATTCTGAAATAAGCACTTCCCCATGCATATTTATATAAATTTATAACACAAAGAAATTAAAATACTATACTTTATACTATTTTTTTACAAGAGCGTTTAAGAATTCATACCATAAGAATTACCCAACGTAGTTGTGGTTTTGGAACTAACTGTAACAAGCACGCATGCCACCATTAAAAAGTAGTTGATTTAATTCAGAAACTTCTTCTCCAAAACTAATATTCGACTATGGTTTAATTCATAATTCCACTCTGAATCGTAACAACGACGCCTTGGCAGCAAATGGATGTCCTCCACCATGGCATAGAGGAGGAATTTGCACGTGAAACACCATCATATCATTGTGTAGAATTGATATTAAAAAAGGTAGAACTTGTGTGCCATTCTTTCTACGAATGCAAAAATAATAAATTAATACTCAACATTGTGTAGAATTGATATTAAGAAAAAGTAGAACCTGTTTGCCATTCTTTCTACCAACGCAAAAATAATAAATTAAGGCTCACAAATTAACTATACCATATCTGTGGTAGGTAAGTCGAATCATTTACTTACAACAACAAGTGTGGATATAATGAGGATGAGGACGAAGATCATATTATTCCAACTGAGACCCCGCTTGTTTTCCATTTCCTCTATCTGCGCTAAGAGAGCCATGCAATTATATGTAAGAGAGCAACAATAGAGACTCAGGGGCTACTCATGAAGAGGACTTAAATACCAATCTGCTACATAAGCCGAGACTCTTCTCCTAAACTTGACCTTGAATTCACTCCACGCCTGGTATTTATAATGGTTTATTACGGCCTCTGAGAATGTTAGGCGCATGGTCTTGTAACCAGGCTTGAGTTCAAAGTGGTGTATTGCGTTCCGTAACGAAGGAGAAAGCGCGTCCGGGAGGACTATGGACTTGTGACGATGCTCCAGTTTTTCCGTGCAGGTATAGCCTTGAGTCATTTATCAAGCATTCTACCATTGTTAGCAATGTGGAAATTAGATCTTGCCACTGGCGGTGCTTCGAATCTCGCTGTGCCTCCTCCTCTTGATGCATGGAAGACCCACATGTAGTGCGCCTCCCACAGCATGGAAGACAGGTTATTGGACTTGAAACCGTTTCTTTTACCTCTTGACAACGTGGAACCTCCGGTTTTGTAACGCCTTGTAAACACGATATCAATCCAGCTCTCGTTGGAAGATGGATGCACATCGACCATACAAATTTCTCCCCTGAAACGTGTTCTTATTTCGCTCTAACCCTCATACCCTCATACGTGGAGACAAATAAGAGGAACAGTAAATTTTTAATGATCATTTGGTAAAAAATTAATTTAAGTAGGGTTTAAATACTTGATTTAGACATGCAAGGAGGTTATCGCTTTCAATTTCATTCATTGATTGAGTGGCGACGACGAGAATATACCGGCATCTTTCAATCTAGACTGCCGGATGAAAAAGATTAATTAGCATAATCACAAAAGAGCCGATTTCCGATAGGGGGATACCCCTATCGGCGTAACAAGTGTGGTCGCAGAGCAACAAGTCCCTGTTAAGTGGATTATAGTTCTATTTTTCACGCTTAAGTTAAGATGCGATGAGTCACATAATATGGATCAATACAACGTCATGACTTATATTTAATATGAGCAAGGAATTTCTAATTGACGGCTCTCAATTTGAACGACCCTGGATAAAATGGTGTAACCTTGGAATACAATGGACACACTTACTACTAACGCATTCATAACATATCTCCAACAGGTATTCTTTCTCCACTCGCAAATGCTACTTGCAAAATCAAGCAACCAATGCAACTTGATTAAACCATGAACTAGTATTTGTAATTTCCATTCATATAAATCACATCGTGAACTGGCCATAGCAAAACGCCAACCTTTGAAATGATTGATTCACATGTGGAAAAAACACCACTCAGATTCCTCTTTTCATACCCAGCAATGCTTTTCTCCACAAAAAGCAGTACTTTCTGCCTTGGTCCTACTCTGAAAATAAACAAGAGCGTTGTTATAGCCTGCTTGAAGTTTTAACATTCACCGAGATTTCTTCGATAGGATTATTGCTCTCCTGCTCAAGAATGGAGTCCTGTTGCTAGATAAAAGCCCATTCTGCATTTGCCCTGGAAGAACATTGTGTCAATGGCGGTCAAAATCAACTCTACGCCGAGAGGAGCAAATTTAAAATTCAAATCTGCACACGTAGAGGTAACAAATTTAAAACAAAAAATCAACTCTACGCACGAGGAGCAAATTTAAAATTCAAATCCGCGCGCATGAAGGTAACAAATTTAAAATTCAAATCCACCTGCATAAAAGTAACCAATTTAAAATTCAAATCCGCGCGCATGAAGGTAACAAATTTAAAATTCAAATCCACCTGCATAAAAGTAACCAATTTAAAATTCAAATCAAGGCACGCGCAAAGACCAGAGAAGAATGGTACGCTGGCCGGAAAATGAAACTAGTGAGTAAATCGAGGTTGCCGAAAATTGCATGGCATATATGCATGCCCATCAATAGACATGTCACATCTATCTCCAAAAAGTCGCAGTATAGGCTACTCACATATAGAATTGAGTCACAACGTGTCAACCTTGAAAAGACTACAAGAGGATTCAGTCACAACGTGTCAACGCTGAAATTAGAAATATTCTTTGCTGGCTACTAACCTCCGTAGAATATCGCAATTTGGGAGCATGAGATTTGAGTTTCTGACATTTCAAAGTTCTATGCAATGAATATGGTTTGTTCGCTCAAAAGAGAATTGAAAGTCGGCGAGCCTTATTTCCTGTGTCTGTCCGCAGTGCTAGCAGAACAGTAAGATTCTCCGTATCTCATATCGTCCGAATGGAGGCAACGAGGATCTTCGACATTCACTGTTTTTATTTTTTTTCAGGGCAGCGCCCCACTACTACGGTCATCCCTCCCTCGCACGAGTGACGCAGTGCGGGACACCTTGAAAACATTTATTGCCTCATAGGGCTGCGTACGGGGCGGCCTGGACTCATATGGGACCGTGAATGGTGAGGACCGGAACCAGTTTTTTATTTCTTTGAAAAGATAGAGTTTTTAGCCTCGTGCACATTAAAAATTCTTTCTTTCTTCTTTCTTTCAAACCCTAGTGTTGTTCCGGTATTGTGCTTGCAGGAGATGGCATTGAGGCCACAGCGGTGAGGGAGGACTGGCTTCATCTTGATTTCCTCTACGGCGGTGCTTTCTTCTTGCCAGTTTACGAAGGATTTGAAAAGATAGAGTTTTTAGCCTCGTGCACATTAAAAATTCTTTCTTTCTTCTTTCTTTCAAACCCTAGTGTTGTTCCGGTATTGTGCTTGCAGGAGATGGCATTGAGGCCACAGCGGTGAGGGAGGACTGGCTTCATCTTGATTTCCTCTACGGCGGTGCTTTCTTCTTGCCAGTTTACGAAGGAAAGGCTTTTTTGGAGAGCTTGTATTTAGAGGTTTAAAGATTCATTTTCGAGTAAAGGCTTTTCTGGCGAGTTTTTGTTTAAAGGTTTAAAGATTCATTTTCGTGGAAAGGCTTTTCTGGAGAGCTTGTGTTTGAACTTTAAAGGTTGAAAGATTTACTTTCGAGGAGGAAAAATGGGGTGGCTTTTCGGATGCTTGCGTGTTAAAGATGAACAACCGAGCGTCAACGTTTTGAAAGCTGCAATGTCGGGCTGCAGTTTCGGAGGCGTGCTTGTTGATCGACCACGAGGCAAGGATTTGGATACTCTGTCGGGGTGCTTTTTCGGATTCTTTAGTGTTAGAGATAAAGAGCGACCGCGCGGCAAGAATTTGGAGACGCCGTTGCCTGTGAAGAATAGGGTAGGGCTCTTGCTTCTGGCTTTCTTTTCTTTTGTATAAATGTAGCTTTAGAGGTATCAGGCTGTTTTTGTGGCCTCTAATGATTTTTGGAAGGTCGATTAGGTGCCGAGATTGCGTTCTTCGTTGCTTGAAGCGCGATGTTGTGGTTCTTTCAAGTTTGAGCCACGAGAGATTCAAGCTTTTGCATTCTTACCGTGCAGATGTCTTTTTTCTGAGCATTTGAGCCTTTTAGAACTCTATATGTAGGCGCCTTTCGCAAGGAAATGTCTTGTTGGAAATTTCGTGCTATTGTGAACCCTGGATTTCTTGCGCATGCTGAACTTTCAGAATATTTTGAGTAACGGCTTTTGCTTTTGTTTGCTGCAGATCTC
This sequence comes from Pinus albicaulis, assembly GCA_034641835.2. Taxonomy (NCBI): domain Eukaryota; kingdom Viridiplantae; phylum Streptophyta; class Pinopsida; order Pinales; family Pinaceae; genus Pinus; species Pinus albicaulis. The sequence goes on along the minus strand of CM076582.1, from coordinate 847,760,658 downwards.
TGTGAAGAAGAAATCAGGAGCTGTTTTGGACGGTGTACATGGAGCCTTTTGTGGACTTGAATATGTTTGAAAGAACTTCCTTTACATTAAATGTATGTTGTTCTTTCCTGATCATTTTTGTATGTGCATTACGGATTTTACGAGGATTTTAATATATATGGGGAAGTGAAAGTTTCAAGTTTCAAGTGTATATTTTCGCTCTTTTGGTTTGCTATATGACTGACGCTGCAATCATTTTTGTTGATATCTGGAAATGGCGTTTTTTTTTTTTTTTAATTCAATATTTTTCTACAAGCTAAATAATGTTGCTTTTTTGTCAGCTTTCTCACGCTAATTATTTTGAAGGTATATTTGCAAACACCTAAAAATGAAGTTAAGTCTAAAATTCATAGTGTATATTCACACCTGTGGCGAACTAGAGCTAAATTATTTGTTTCTTACTAAGAATTAATTTTCTTCATAATTTGTGCTTAAAACGGTCGGACTGAATCAAATTAAAGGAATGTCTTTACTAAGAACTCTAGCTGGTGCTTAAAAGAGTCGGATTGAATCAAAGTGAAAGATTGTACGTTATGTTGGTTGGCAAATCTTTGTCTGCGTGTGGATTGTGCTCCTAGTGGTTTAGGGTTGGGTGGAAATTGCATATTCAACGCAATTTGCCTCGAAATTGTTTTGCATTTCTGTTCAGAAGTATGTAAATGTAGAGTAATATGAACGAAAGAAAACATATTTTAACGTCCATGACAGGATAAAGTATTATATATAGTAACATAAATAAAAGATAGATATTTTAATGTTCATTTGATTAAAAATAGTTTTTTTTTTTTAATATTTAATTGTCAAGTGTTTTTTTTGTGTTTTATTTTTTTTTAATTCTTATGTTTAATATTTTTGATGATTAGCTAGTCTCTTTAAAACAATATTATTTGTGTTTTTTTTAATATTATGTGTAATATTTTTTAAATATTATTTGCGTTTTCTTTTTAAATATTATGTGTAATATTTTTTAATTATTATTTGTGTTTTTTTTAATATTATGTGTAATATTTTTTAATTAATAATTGTGTGTGTGTTTTTTTTTAAATATTATATGTAATATTTTTATAAATAGCTAGCTCAAACTTATAAAAGTCTAAAAAAATGTGTAATATTTTCAAGTTGATGATTAACTCAAAATTTTAAAAATCTCAAAAAATAATAATTATTATAAGTGATCTTTTTTCGAGTTAATAAAATGTGTAATATTTTCAAGTTGATGATTAACTCAAAATTTTAAAAATCTCAAAAAATAATAATTATTATAAGTGATCTTTTTTCGAGTTAATGATTAGCTCGAAAAAACTTATAAAAGTCTCTAAAAAACAATAATAAAAACAATTCAATGGCAATACTTAAAGTATAACACTGCTACCAACTATAATATCATTGATATTTTGCCTTGCCTCGGTAACACATGATTGCGAAGGATTTCATTTTTACGCCGTAAGGCGTATTTATTTGAAAATAACTTACCTAAATGTTTTTTTGTCTTAATATTTTCTATCCGATCTCTTGTTAGACGATTGAGAGAATATGAATCGTTGATTGAAATATAACTGTAACAGCGACAGTTACGACACTTACTAACTACTATGCTCTACAAGATTTGAAACTAGCATAGACATGGCATGGCTTCCGTGCGTCCTACAGCATTGGGCTCGACTCTGGTAGATGCATGCCATGGATTGAGAAAAGAACCAACCACCATTTAGACCAGTTTCATTGAAATGGAAATGAACTCTAGGGTTTCACTGACAATTTCAATTTCAGGGACTTATTGGTTCAATTGCAAAGAAACATTGGGGAGATACCCGGAAGCTCGGCTGTGAAAAAGTTAAATTTTAAATTGGAGAGATATCAGTAAATTTTAAACTTAATAGCATACTGTCTGCCACAGAGGTAACAACAGTCTGTTTGCGTTATAATCGTTCTCAGAATATAACTTTGATCGGAAGGACATGCTTGGCAAAGGAGGATTCGGTGAAGTTTATAAGGTATAATATCAAAGGTGATTTTGATGGTTTTCTCCATTATATGGTTTGTTCATATGTTAAATTTTAATTTATATTTTCTAATCAATATTTGTTTGAATAATCTCCTACAATCCAATTCTAATCTATTTAAATCAGTGTTCGTTTAAATATTTCCGAACAACCCAATTCTAACAGCCATCTATTTAAATCAATATTTGTTTTAATATTCCCACGTAACTCAATTCTAATCTCTTTAAATCAATACATGTTTGAATATTGCCACACAACCCAATTCTAATAGGTTGAGAAGAAAAAAATAATTAGTTTAATTGGTCCCCTGCAATTAGAATTAGAATTAGATACTCACCTCCTCTGATATAATTTAAATTTAAAATTAAACAAAAATTATTCAGCAAAAGTTTGATTTATACTTAAATTTATATTTAATTTTTATAATGTATATTTAAATATAAATCTAAATTTTAGATTATGAATCAACTTGGGAAAACGATATATACGTCGAAAAACCGGATGTAAATATCTAACTCGCTCCTGGAAAACATATCCACGCGGAATTTAAATATTTTATAACCTACACAAACCACCTAATTTATAAATTATATATATTTTTAGGTAGACAAAAATGACACTAAAAATATATATATATTACAACTTATAAAATTAATTACTTACTCAATGAATTATATATAACATTAAATAAAATATCCTCAAATTAAATAAAATAGGACCCAAAAATTTCACAATGTTTCTCGAATTTATATGTCACAATGCATCTAGAATTTAACAATTGAGTTATCAAAATAAAAAAACACTATAAAAAATTATAACCTACACAAACCACCTAATTTATAAATTATATATATTTTTAGGTAGACAAAAATGGCACCAAAAAATATATATATTACAACTTCTAAAATTAATTACTTACTCAATGAATTATATATGATGCATAACATTAAATAAAATATCTTGAGATTAAATAAAATAGGACCCACCAATTTCACAATGTTTCTCAAATTTATATGTCACAATGCATCTCGAATTTATGCATTACGGCGTTTCCTTTGCAACTTTTGGTGCAATTGCTAGTTATGTTTCTATCCATTTATTTTTATTCGTGCATGGAGAATAATTATTAATGGTAATAAATTCTGTAATATATAGGTTGTAAAAGTTTCGTAACAAAAAGACAATGCAATACTTAAAGCATAACACTTTTTCTCAACTCGTCCCCTCACCTCACAAAAGGACAATGCAAAATGCAATACTTATCGCATAACACTTGCAATGGTTAAGTCATAACATTTTTTTCCTATTCAAATTCATAATAATACTTCAATTATTTGTTAATTTATTTTTCGAGGTTCAAATTTAATACTTAAATTATAATAATTTTTTTTATATTCAAATTGATGATTAGCGACGTCAATATTATAAAAATATTAAAAATTAAATATTATATTTAAATTAATAATATAAAAATATTAAAAATATTATATTTAAATTAATAATATAAAAATATTAAATATATTATATTTAAATTAATACTAATACTTAAGTTATTTGTTTTTTCTTATTTAAATTAAGAATATTTAAGTTATAACATTTTTTTCTTATTGTTAAATCTTATAAAAGTCTTCTCATAAAAAAAAATAATAAAAGCCATACCATGTTAATACTTAACCGATAACCCTGCTATTACCAATTAATATGGCAATATTTAAAGCGTAACTTGCTATTACTAACTAATATCATTGATATTTTGCAATTCCCAAGTATCAACCAACATCATTGATATTTTGTGAAGGATTTCATTTTTATAATTTTATCAATTTGTTTTTGATATTTTATGAGTTTTATGAGTCTATCAATTTTTTTTATTCTTTTATGGAGAATAATTATTCAAGTTGATGATTTGGCTCAACTTTATAAAAATCCTTTCACAAAAGACTAAAAAAAGACTTTAAAAAGTTGAAAACCTTATAAAAATACCAATACAATGGCAATACTTAACTCATAACGCTGCTATTACCAACTAATATCATTGATATTTTGTCTATCTAACAAGCTTGTGAAGGATCTCATTTTAATGCTTCTATCAATTTATTTGTGATATTTTTCCAAGCTAACATGCTTGTGAAGGATTTCATTTTATAATTCTATTAATGTGTTTTTATTTTTGTAACAAGCTAACAAGCTTGTGAAGGATTTCATTTTTATGATTCAATCAATTTGTTTTTATATTTTTGTATGAAGAATAATTATTAATGGTAATAAATTGTGTAATGATTATTATTAAATAGGTTTTTATAAATAAGTTTTTATGATTTTTTTTATTTATTAGAATGCTATTTTTAGTTATTTAAAATTGAGTTGAATTGTTTTTAGTGAGAATTTTTGGAAGTTTAGTTTTTTGGGTTAATTTTTCTAAAATCTGGCAAAAATTCATTAAAATCACAAGCTTGACGGGTAACCTTGCACAATAAAAGTGCCCTAGAGTTTTTCAGAAAATTGATATATAGTCAAAACAATTTAAATAACATAAATCAAGATTTTACTTCAAAATTTTCTTCCAAACTCCAAAAAGCAACTTTAAAGACGGCTCCATTTAAAATGGCCGTAGTCTAATTAGCCAGAGGAATCGCCCTAAAAATCATGAAAATTCCGATAAGATTTTTAGAAAATCCGGCAAGAATTTTTCTAAATCCATGTTATACCTATCAAAGTTTAATATTTTGGGTGTCCTACAAGTTTTTGATGGTGTTGAATCCATTTCCAATGTCAAAATCAGGATTCAAACACTGTTTCTGCAAGATTTTTTAAATTTTTTTGGCCCGGATTCCGACCAATTTTGACTGTCCGGGCAATTCCTCCGGCTCGTTAGACGATTCCTTTAAAATGTACAAATAAATTTAAAAAAAAAATTAACATATTTTTTTATATAATTTTAACTTTTTATCAATAATTTTTAATTTGATTTAAAAAACAAAATATAATTTTTTTTTTTTTTTTAAACATTTAAGCCATATTAATTAATTAAATTAATTATATATAATAATGATAATGATGGTTACCATGGTTTGATAGGTCAAGAAATTTGAAAGTGTGGCACATGGTAGGGAATTGAAAGAGAATACGAGTAAGAGTGAAGCAATCTAAAATAATATATAAGATAAATTAATTAATTATATTAATATAATAATAATAATTACTTGATAATGATGACGATGGTATAATTTTGACATCTTAAAAGGTTAGGAAGGTCGGTGTTGCAACAAAGATTATGAAATTGAGCTCTAATGTGGTTTCACGAAGATGGCAGATCCTTTCCATCCATGGTGTTTTAGGAACTGTCTAACTAACTGTTTCACTATGGACCTCATGAGAGTTCATTTTAATGTTGACTATATTAATTTTATTCTTTGAGCTAGTTAAAACAGAGAGATATTTTTGATCTTCTAAAGTGGAATTTTGATGACCTCTTTATAATACCTTAATACCTATATAAAATAATAAACAATTTAGTAATTAAAAAATGTATAACTAATTAAAATTATATTTAATAGAAATTATTATTAGAAATTATTATTATATTTTCTTACAGATTCAAATCTCCACTAATAATAACATTAATCTCTACTCATGATAACATGACACGTAATTATAATGATTAAGTCTTATGAAAATTGGCCCTTTCTTTATCAAAAATTTTACTTGCTACGTCAAAACAGCATTAGCGAAGTGCACATAACAAAAGAGAACTTAAAATTTATGTAGAAAGAATAATAATATTACGTGGACAGCGTAGTTAAAACAACATTAGCAGAGTGCACAGAACAAAAGACATGGTAGTTAAGTGCCGTTCAAAAATTTTACTTGCTACGTTAAAACAACATTAGCAGAGTGCACAGAACAAAAGAAAACAGAAAATTTATGTAGAAAGAGTAAGATAACTTGTGGTTTTGTACTTTTGATGAGACTGTCAACTTATTTAGGTTAATCATTAAAATTTCAAGAGCAAACTTAATAATTGACTAATATATATTATACTAATTTAATAGATATTTAATTTTATATTAAAAATCACACTATAGGCATCACCAAAATTACAATCCCTAACATTAATTAAATGATATATAAATCCACTCAACTTAAAATTATGTTATTCCATAAATGAGATCCCCAAAGAGTTGTGAGAAGATTAGTAAACTTGATATAAATACTCAAAATAAATTAGCTGCTATCATTAAGAATTTTGAATTTTGAAAGTTTAGATATAAATAGTCAAAATAAATTAGGTGGTAGTATTAAGAGCTTTGAATTTTAAAAGTTTGGATATAAATAGGCAAAATATAGAGAGCTTTATGTTTGTTTTTTTGTTATTCATAAATAAGATTGGATAGAAAATTATATATTATAGAGCAATGCAATACATAAAATATGTGTAAAACACAAGTACACAAAATACGTAAAACCAGAAAGACACAGATAGTTTACACAGTTTGGGCTACGTCTATTCCGAACAGCTAGTCCTTCCTTTCTATTATCTAGCGAAATGAAGAGACACAACCTACAGCAGAAATGAAGAGATAACGTATAGCCGATTCGCTAGCTGTAATATCCTCTGTTCTCTTTCATAAGCTCTCTTAATTTCTGGCTCAGAGAATACACATGCAATACACATCCGCAATACAATACCCTCATACAAAATAAAGAAGATAATCAAGCTCCACACCCAACAAGATCCTCAAAGAATTAAAAAATAATTACTAAATTTGATATAAATAGTCAAAATAAATGAAGTTGTATGATTAAGAATTTCGAACTCTAAAAATTTGAATATAAATAGTCAAAATACAAATAGTGTCATATTTGTTTTTTTAATTATTTTTCACAAAATGATTTTGGGATATAAATAGTCAAAATACAAATAATGTCATGTTTGTTTTTTTAATTATTTTTCACAAAATGAAATATGGATTTGAATAAAACTTATTTATTATTATATTTGTTTCAATCCAAAATTTGTAAATATTGAAATATTTTTGAGTTGAGTGTGGGTATGAGACTTCTTCTTTATTTTATTATAAACCATTAATATATCACATAAAAAATAAATCTTATTTCTTTTTTAATCTTTCAAATAATATAAGAAATAAAAAAATATTAAAATAAAAATATTTTTAATGATAACTTAACACCACAAAAATATTCCCATTCTAAATAATTTATAATTTATGCTTCATGGTCATTTCAGTTGCACATATCTAGGAGTACTCTAATATATAATGTTGGCTTTCCCAGTCTCATCAATTTATGCTTCATGGTTCGTTTCACCTGCACATCTTTGGAAATACTTTGATATATAATGTTGACTATAATTAACAAAGGGGTGTCATAATTAACTAATTGCCAGGTTGATAAGGATGAGAGCTTAGATTGACCTTCACCAATTGTATGTGGGGACAAGTTTTACATTTATTTAAAATTTGCATTTCAAACTAGTTATAAATGACTTACTCAAAATGACTTAACATGTTGATATATATGTAGAAATTTAAATTTAGGTTGTAGAATAGATGTCGTTAAATTTTATTAATATAATTTTAGAAATGGAAAATAAATATATATTATATTAATATATTAAAAATTGGTTAATATTTTTATTTTTGATTGAAATGTAAATTTATTTTTATAATAATAAATTTATTTACAATATATATTATTAAAAATTAGAAATAAATTGATTTTAAATAAATTTTATTTCATTTTTGAAAATGGCAATTATTTATGTTATTAAAATTTTATTTACATAAAATCTACTATAATTCATAAAAATTAGTTTTTAAGTTTTAAAAAATAAAGATTTAGTGTATAAAATAATTGAAAAATTGAATTGTCGAAGAACAAAGAAAAGATGGTGTCTAAAGACATTTTTTATAATGTTGAAGCACAAACAATATATCTTAACATATAAAAATTTCACATTCTTTTGTATAAATTTTCTTGATAAACCAATCATAAGATCAATTATATATAACTCAAATCCTAACTATTAAACTAGTTCTCATAAAATAATGAAGACATATTTAACTTTGGCTACCTTAAGCATGTCTACATCTCCATCTTTTCTACATTAGCTAAAGTATAGAGGACCAAATGTTGTAAGGAACAATGATGCCTCCTAAGACCCCAAATGATTTCATGCTAAAAATGTACCACAAGGTAATAATTTTGAGCATGAACTTGATATCCCTAATATTGAAATAGATGAAGCTGAATTTATAGCCTTTATGGGAAATTCAGTAAGGTTCACCCTATGAGATTTCTTAGGAAGAATCCCCCCAATATAGTGAGGCATGCTTATATTTGGGTTAGCTAGGATTGCTATGGTTGGCACTATGTTGATGCAGGGAAATTTAACTTTCTGGCAAATTCACGTTTTAGATTTGATAATCTATTTTCCCTCGATGTAAATTGCTCACTTCTCCATAGATCCTTAGTCTACACTTAAAACCCATTAGTGTTTCTCTTACTCTTCCCTTTATTTCAAATATTAGCTTCAATCATTGACATGAATGCTCACCTCAATCCATGAGTGTTCACTTCCATATACAATTAGTCTCTATCGTGAGGAAAACGAGGTAAGAAATGCACATGTATTGTTTATTTGTCATCACAAATCCATTCAATACCCAATGTTTTTTTTTAAGTTCTTGTTCATTTCCAACATCTTCGTGCTATGCATGCTAACCAAATGCAATGGGGATCACTAAGACACTTCTTTCTGTTGCTTCCAACCTCCAACGCATTTAAATTTATTATTTTGCAAGGGATCTTGACAAGTGCTTGTCCATCTTATTTTTAATCTGGTTTAAAGTGTAAGCAATCATTGCTTCATTATTTCTTTCCACTATTCAAAATTTCCTCTTTTCCATAATTGTTGATACTCGATAAAATTTTCTCCCTTTGTTCCTCTATTCACTGAATCAATGGTCCATCTTTCTTGTAACATATGGAATTCTTTACTGAACACTCATTGTATGCATAGCCTTCAATAAAAATATAATGACCTTCAAGCCTAGAACTCTATAATTTAGATTTATGTCCAAGGAGAAATGGAGACAAGGGGGATTGACTTTGTTCGACCTATGTTAGAGTAGGGGGAAGGGAATTTGTATACGTAGATAACATGATTTATATCTAAAATAATTTGCACAAGATATAGAGACTCTGCTTACTAATCTCTCACTTATGCATAAAAATGACATGGCATAATATAATTTCAGAGCTCAACACTTCCACTGCATCACGATTCAACATAAATAATTGTTTACTTCCAAGGCATAGTCTTCACAAGATGCACTACTTTAATAACTATCGATTGCTAGAAATCCTTGTTCGAATACATGAAGTACACATGAATTCCAAAGAAAACAATTGCACAACCCATTCATCATTTCGCTCAGACAGAGGCATGCATCACAAAACAAAGTTGTTCTCACAAACCTAGATATTACAATTCCTAGAAGCACATAAACATGGTATTTATTAAAAAAACCTTTACATACATCTACTTCACTCAAGAACTTTCTCATTCCTCTCTTGGCCTGATTTCACATTAATTTGGCCATTAGCTTTTCCCTTAGGCTCACAGTGATAAATAACATATAGAACAAAACGTATTTCTCTCATGATTTATTCTCAAAATCTCTCATGTTTTTCAAGGTAGATTTGATTTTTCCTTATGAACAAATCTTACCTATCTATTGCTTTTCTAAAAATATGACTCATATGTTTCTATAAAAATTAAAGAAATTAAGATTATTTACAATTAAGGAATTATAATTCCTTTTCAATGTTGAAACCCCTTTTGGAATATTTCTTCAAAATTATTGATAGCTTTGGGAAACTTTAATGCTTTTGCATCAGACTCCTAAGGTAGAAATATTTCATGACCTCTTGGTCATATGTCATCAAATTTTCATTTATCCAAGATCCAAAACTTTATGTTGTACTTTTCCATTCTTCCTTGCATGTTGTTGTTCCACCATTGGCGTTGCCTTCAATTATATAGGGTTCCAAATTTTATGTTGCTCTTGTCCACTTACCTTGTTGATGCAAAACTTCTGAGTGAGCTGTACTGTGTTGTTTCCTATACTTTTTCTTTTGTTGTACCTTCTCCTGATCATCTTCTTCATTAACATCCACAATCTATCTATCTCCTCATCCAACTTTTTCCTTGACTGTTGAAACTTATTTTCATCTCCTACCCGCTGCTGCATATATTCCTTGTGCATAAGAGTTTCGAGACTCTTACGAAATTATGGTTTATATACATCTACTCCACTACTCGCTGCTCATGCCTTGCAACTTCCTCCGAATTATTGTCTTCTGAAAAAATAAAATAATTTTTTTTTCTTTCTCCTCATTTTAAACTTTAATTCTCATCATTTTATAATTTTTCTTTCTTTCTCATAATTTTAAACTTTCTTTCTCATCATTTTTTAAAACAAGTATGTAATATACATATAAATACAAGTCTTTCTTTCTCATGTTTTTAAAACAAGTATATAATATACATATAAATACACGTATGTACAAGTATGTAATATATCTTTTTAAAACAAGTATGTAATATACATATAAATACACATATGTATAAGTATGTAATATAGAGACAAATAGTTCAAAAGTTATTGTGAAACTCGTGATTGATATCCATTTTTTTCACAAAATATGTTTATTTTTTCTTTTTTCCTCATCATTTTAAAACAATTACACCATCTTAAAACAAATACAATTGTGTAATATACATATAAATGGTTCGAAAGTGATAGGGAAACCCAAGATTATTAAAAATGATTGTACCCTCATGTATATCACATGATATGTACAGTGAAGTTCAAATGCCTTTGCATCTTTATAATTCGATTTATTTTCAGCCATTTATGTTCCAGGTCAATGTCAAATACAAATGGTATATTTACCCTCATGCTTGTCATATGTTGTGTACACTAAATCAGCCATTTATGTTCCATATCAATTTCAAATACTATAATTACCCTCATGCATATGACATGCATGGTGAATGTGCCATTTATATTTCATGTCACTGTCAAACACAAGATTTGCATTCATACACAATGAAAAGGATAAGGTAGAAATGACAGGAATAGTGAAAAACTGGAGGGTGTAGGGAAAGCCAATCTTGTGGTGACGGTGGGGGTGGCAATCATGGCCTAGACGAAACCTATGCCAAAAGTCCTCAGTGCAGTGACAAGTCCTTTGAGAAGGAATTTTTTGGGGGATGGCAGTTAGAGTTTTTTGGGTAGGGAATGAAGTAGCATGGAAAAAACAATGTTTCATCCAATTAACTCCTTTGTTGAAGTAGTTGTGATATGATAAATTAGTCCATCCATTTAGTAACATCTCATGACTCCATTATGTCATGGTTAATATCTATTAATTTCCTTGCATCCATTTCCATTTTTTTATCCAAAATTTGTCTATCTTGTATTTCTCTCATTTCCATTAAATTTCATATATTACAACAAATATACATTTTATTAAAGCTTTCTCTTACCATATAACCTATAACTCCAAGGTGTAGCATTAGCAATTTTTTCAAATAATTCCTTTGAATTGGGAAAAAGCTAAACATGAATTAGAAAAATGCTAAACAAAAGAGAGAAAAATCTATTAAAGTGAGAGTGAATAGACTTCTTGAATTATAGAAGCCTAGCTCCTTGGTACCTGGGACTTTTACAAGTGTTTTGTATAAATCCCGTGTCCTCCTCCTGCGTTACTTTGCACCTTTCGGTGCACTTGCTAATTATTTACTTCCACATATTTTCCCATGCCATTAGTCACGACGTGATAACGCCTAAAAGACTCGAAGAGACATATAGAATTGTGTCACAACGTGTCAACCCCGAAATGACTATTCAGTCACGACGTGTCAACGCTGAAATTATAATATTCTTTGCTGGCTACTAACCTCCGTAGAATATGGCAATTTCGGCGCATGAGATTTGAGTTTCTGACATTTCAATGGTCTATGCAATGAATATGGTTTGTTCGCTCAAACACGCAAAAGAGAATTGAAACTCAATGGTAGTACTACTATTCCTGTGTCTGTCCGCAGTGCTAGCAGAATAGTGAGATTCTCCGTATCTCATATCGTCCGAATGGAGGCAACGAGGATCTTCGACATTCACTGTTTTTATTTTTATTTTCAGGGCAGCGCCCCACTACTACGGTCATCCTTCCCTCGCACGAGTGACGCAGTGCGGGACACCATGAAAACATTTATTGCCTCATAGGGCTGCGTACGGGGCGGCGTGGACTCATATGACCGTGAAGGGTTAGGACCGGAACCAGTTTTTTATTTCTTTGAGGTATTGTGCTCGTAGGAGATGGCATTGCGGCCACAGCGGAAACGGAGGACTGGCTTCATTTTCGATTTCCTCTACGGCGGCGCTTTCATTTTGCAAGACGGCGGAAAGGCTTTTCTGGAGAGCTTGTATGTAGAGGTTTAAAGATTCATTTTCGTGGAAAGGCTTTTCTGAAGAGCTTGTGTTTGAACTTTCAAAGTTTAAAGATTCACTTTCGAGGAGCAAAAAAGGGGTGGCTTTTCGGATGCTTGGGTGTTAAAGATAAAGAGCAACCGAGCGGCAACGTTTTGGAAGCTGCGATTTGGCAACCAATACTTTTCAGTTTATTGGCTCATTAATGTTTTAAGAGTATCAATCACTATACCATGCTCATGCCATTTTTCGTCGTCCTCTTCACCTTCAGTCTCGTGCCGTCAAAAAATTAACTCTCTCATCTGCCGGTCTCTTTGGCGCATTTTATTTTCATGGGCTTTTAGCGGTTAAATGGACAAAGCGGTTAATTCTGGGTTGGCCCTCTCTTACGAATGCTAGTTGCCAAGATTGCTTCACTGAAGCTCAGAAGCAAAGCTCAGAAGCAAATAGTCACCTGTCTTCCCATACGTGGAGGTAGAGGTCTCGAGGCGCGTTGTTTTCTGCCCTACTCAACTCCTTTTTTTTCAGATTTCCGGTATGAATTTTCTATTTTTGAGGGCGAATATTGCCTTATTCGTACTCTATTTGCGTAAGTTTCAGCGGGTTTTTCAATAAATTTTAGTCTAATTTGTCTAGAATGATGAGATACACCATTATACTTTGAGTTGTGAAATCATTTTTATTTGGGTATTTATGAGAATTACATGTAGTAAAAAATTGCAAAACACTTATAATTCTTAAGAACGGCCTTTTTTGTTGATTGTTTTGCTTTGCTTTTAAATAGAGAATCGTTGAATTTGACACCTCTTCAATCTCTGAATTTGGCACCTCTTGCGGATACTAAAAGTATGGGCCAATACACATGGTTTCTCGATCCTTTATATTAAATATATGACAGATTTAATTAAAAATTATAAAATTTCAATATTAAATATATGACAGATTTAATTAAAAATTATAAAATTTCATTATTAAAGTGAGGGATTTTTTAACAAAATTTCTTCAATTAACTTATGGGAAGGGATGGATACGTTTTCTTTGTCCAATGTAAATTTTTCTTATAAAGGACAGCCAGTTATATTATATTTACAAATGGACCCTGGAAAAAAAACTTACAACGTTATTTTATATATAATGTAATTAATTTCATATATATATATATTAATAATTTGGAGAATGTTATTGTTATTGTAGTGATAGGTTTATATATATATATATAGAAATATAATTTTTTATAAGTGAAAAGTAATTTATATATATTCTAAAAAATTAGGAAAATATATAAGAAAAAATATATATCACAAGATTTTTAATTATAGATATTTGTTCACATTTTATTGTTGAAAATTTTAGTTTGTATGCACTTTGTTCAAGTGCATAGTGCATGCTCCATATTACTATGGTTTTTATAAGTGAAAAATAATTTATATATATTCCAAAAAATTAGGAAAATATATAAGAAAAAATATATATCACAAGATTTTTAATTATAGATATTTGTTCACATTTTATTGTTGAAAATCTTAGTTTGTAATAAGCTTTGTTCAAGTGCATAGTGCATGCTTGATATTACTATGGTTTTTTACAATGGTTTTGGCTTATTGTAATAGATATTTGTTCACATTTTATTGTTGAAAATTTTAGTCTGTAATAAGCTTTGTTCAAGTGCATAGTGCATGCTCGATATTACAATGGTTTTGGCTTATTACAATGGTTTTTGGATACTCTGTCCCGGTGCTTTTTCGGATTCTTTCGTGTTAAAGATAAAGAGCGACCACGCGGCAAGCTTTTGGACACTCCGTTGCCTGTGAAGAATAGGGTAAGGCTCTTGCTTCTGGCTTTCTTTTCTTTTGTATTAATGTAGCTTTAGAGGTATCAGTCTGTTTTTGTGGCCTGTAATGTTTTTTGGAAGGCCGATGAGGTGCAGAGATTGCGTTCTTCGTTGCGTGAAGCTGGTTGTTGTGGTTCTTTCAAGTTTGAGCCACGAGAGGTGCAAGCTTTTGCATTCTTACCGTGCAGATGCCTTTTTCTGAGCATTTGAGCCTTTTAGAACTCTATATGTTGCTGCCTTTCGCAGGAAAATGTGTGGTTGGAAATTTCGTGCTATTGTGAACCCTGGATTTCTTGCCCATGTTGAACTTTAAGAATATTTCGAGCAACGGCTGTTTGCTTTTGTTTGCTGCAGATCTCTGTGAAGCAAAAATCTGGAGCTGTTTTGAACGGTGTACATGGAGCCTTTTGTGGACTTGAATATGTTTGAAAAAACTTCCTATACATTAAATGTATGTTGTTTTTTCCTGATCATTTTTGTATGTGCATTAAGGATTTTACGAGGATTTTAATATATATGGGGAAGTGAAAGTTTCAAGTGTATATTTGTGCTCTATTTTGGTTTTGCTATATGACTCAGGCTGCGATTTGTGTTGATATCTGGAGATGGCGTTCTTTTTTAATTCGATAACTTTCCACAAGCTAAATAATGTTGCCTTTTTGTCCGCTTTCTCACTCTAATTATTTTGAAGGTATTTGCAAACACCTAAAAGTGAGGCTAAGTCTAAAATTCACGAGTGTATATTCACACCTGTGGCGAGGTAGAGTTAAATGTGAATAGGAAAAAATTGTTTGTTTCTTACTAATAATTAATTTTCTTCATAATTTTTGCTTAAAACGGTCGGACTGATCCAAATTAATGTAAAGTCTTTACTAAGAACTCTAGCTGGTGCTTAAAAGAGTCGGATTGAATAAAAAAGAAGGAATGTACGTTATGTCGGTTGTCAAATCTTTGTTTGCGTGGATTGCGCTGCTAGTGGTTTAGGGTTGGGTGTAAATTCCATATTCAACGTAATTTGCTCTGAAATTGTTTTGCATTACTGTTCAGAGGTATCTAAATGTAATGTAAAGTAATATGAATGAAAGAAAACATATTCTAACATCCATGACGGGACGAAGCATTTATATATATATAGTAATACTAGCACAACCACATTAGTTTACATTAGTGAAAACTAATGTGGTTGATATACGCCGATAGGCCTATATCCACTACCCATCCCATTAATTTATATATCAATAAATAAATATTATATATAATAATTTTATTATATTAACTTCAAATATATATATTATATATTAATAAGAATATTAATATATTAAATATATTAATTATGATTAAAATCACAAAAATATTTTATATATATTAATAATATTATAATAAGTATTAATAATATATATTAAAAATATTTATTAATATATTAAAAGTATTAACTATATACATACTATAAATAAACTTGAAATATATATAATATATATTAATATAAAAATTATATTAATAATATATAATAATTTAATATTTATTTATATATTAATATCATAGATGGTTATATTATTAATAAACCAAAAGAACTAATAATATATTCATAATATATATTATATCATAGTTGGTTATATTATTAATAATATATATTAATAATATTATAATATTACTAATAATCATTATTTATAAATATTTGAATCTTTATTATAATGATTATTGCTAATATTATAATATTATTAATATTACTAAATAAATATTATAATATTATAATATTATTAATATATATTATTAATAATATTATAATATTAATAATAAACATTATTAATAAATATTTGAATATTTATTAATAATATATATTAATAATATTATAATATTACTAATAATCATTATTAATAAATATTTGAATATTTATTTAAAATGATTATTAGTAATATTATAATATTATTAATATTAACCAAATGTTTAAATATTATAAACCATAGGAATTGGTGAACCCAAGGAATAAATATTATAAACATAAGGGATCAATATTAAAAATACAAGAGATTAATAAACCGTAAGAATTGATATTTTAAACTAAAAAACCTAATAAATCCATAAGAATCAGTATTTTAAACATAAGATATTAATAAATCAAAGAGATTATTAACATTATAAACCAAAAGAACTAATAGACCCAAGGGTTTAATGTTATAAAGCAAAGGAATCAGCGAACCCAAGGGATAAATATCATAAACCTAACGGATGAATATTATAAACAATAAAGATTAATAAACCCTAAGAATTAATATTTTAAACTGAAAAATCTAAGAAATTAACAAACCCTGAGAATTAGTATTTTAAACTCAAGAGAGTAATAAACCGAATGTGTGATTAACATTATAAACCAAAAGAACTAATAAACCCAAGGGTTTAATATTATAAACCAAAGGAGTCAATGTACCCAAGGGATAAATTTTTTTTTTTTCTAAATAAGCTTAATCTATTAATCAACAAAAAACAAAATATTTACATCAGGAATTATCCAGGACCAGGCCTCAGGTTGAGGCCTGTTAAGTAAAAATTCATAGTTGAGCACTGCCCTCTGAGAGGGAAACCAGTGCATAAGGTTTTCCAGGAAAAAATCCCACGCAGGGGAAGCATCTTTTTCTAGAAAAAAGCCTATGAGACTTGACCAAAACCAGAAAGACAAACATAAACATTTTTCAAAAAGTAGACAGTGCCATAGCAAAAACCAGGAACATTGGAGGCGCTACTCGTCCGGTTCCTCTTCCACGACCCTGCACCATAAATCATCTGGTTCGCCATCAGTATTATATAGGTCCTCTGTGGAGTGAATGAATTTCTCAGCAGCTGGGGTGCGCTTTCCTTCTCCTGGATGAGGTTGGTGCTGCGCATTATTAGTTTCAGGGTCCTGAGTATCAGTTCGCTGCTCATGCTGCTTCAGCTCAATATCAATATTCATTTCATTGCCTTGACTAGCGTCTTCCTGGGTTATGTCCATGTCCTGCTCATGCACTTCGTCAGCATTCTGCCTTATATCAGTCATATCCCCCATATTTCTAGCCCGCCTTCCTGAAGTGGGAGCCTCATCTTGAGGGGACTCACGGAAAACAATGGTAACAGAGGCGGTAATTCGAGGGCGATTGAGCGCACTTAGGAAGGAGAAGTGCCTCGTTTGAGAATGGGCTGGAGCGTACGGGGGAGTGGGATACCGTTGCCCAGAACGAAGGATACGACCTCGTGCAGCTCGGGAAGTTCTTTCAGAGGCATGAGAGTTCGCAGCAGAGGTGCTGGAGGACGGGGAGGAGCGCCTTATCATCCTCCGGGAAGAGCCTCGTCTGCATCTCATCTTGTGCCTTAGACGAGGCATTCTTTCATTCGAAGCTGGAGATCTGGAAGAGTGCTGTAACCCGAGAGAGACGTTGGCCAATTGTGAGAGCGGAAGCGGAACTGAAGCTTTGGACAACTGCTCAAACCAATTCCCTGACTCTCGCATACAATTCCCAGCAGTTGAGATATGAAGATTGTCGCTGAGCTCTATGCATCCATGAAGCCTGGTACTCTTGCCGGTTACTGTGCGCTCGGAGGAGAGCCGAACAATGGGCGCGCAATACACCGAAATAGGCCTGGGAAAACTTCTTATGGGTTGCTCGTCCGCCATCCTGTGAACTAAAACCCCAAATCTGCTGCCAACCACCTGCATTAACCTCTCAATTAATGGAGTAATCACCATGTCCTGTTTACAATGTGTGGAGATATCTCGATCTCTGTTTATTGAATTGTGAACCGCGCCAGGTGATAAATGCCTTAAATGCTTCATTCCTTTGTTCAGGTGCCGAAGGACACTTGCAGGTCCTCGTGGCCGTCGTCTCGCCGGAGTGCCGTCTGTCCGATGATGCATCTTCTTTATCGTTTTAACCACCCGCATCCGGGTACCCAAGGGATAAATGTTAAAAACCTAAGGAATCAATATTTGTCAGAATGTGACATTTTATCATGGATGACATTGATCGATTATTCATATTATAAACCAAAAGAACTAATAAACCCAAGGGTTTAATATTATAAACCAAAGGAATTGGTGAACCCAAGGGGATTGATTTAAACATTGAGACAATTGTTCTCACAATGCGACATTTGATCATGGATGACATTGATCGATTATTCATATTATAAACCAAAAGAACTAATAACCCGAAGGGTTTAATATTATAAACCAAAGGAATTGGTGAACCCAAGGGAAAACCATTACCTAACAAATTATAAACCAAAGGAATTGGTGAACCCAAGGGAATTCATTTAAACATTGAGACAATTGTTGTCATTATTCATATTATAAACCAAAAGAACTAATAAACCTAAGGGTTTAATATTATAAACCAAAAGAATTGGTGAACCCAAGGGAAAACCATTACCCAACAAATTATAAACCAAAGGAATTGGCAAACCCAAGGGAATTGATTTAAACATGGATGCCATTGATCGATTATTTATATTATAAACCAAAAGAACTAATAAACACAAGGGTTTAATATTGTAAACCAAAGGAATTTCTGAACCCAAGGGAAAACCATTACCCAACAAATTATAAACCAAAGGAATTGGTGAACCCACGGGAATTGATTTAAACATTGAGACAATTGTTGTCACAATGCGACGTTCGACCAACTATGACCATGGTTGGCCATGGGTGATTTTCATATTGAGACAATGTTTGTCAGAATGTGACATTTGATCATGGATGACATTCATCGATTATTTATATTATAAACCAAAAGAACTAATAAACCCAAGGGTTTAATATTATAAACCAAAGGAATTGGTGAACCCAAGGGAAAACCATTACCCAATAAAGTATAAAAAACAGGAATTGGTGAACCCAAGGGAATTCATTTAAACATTGAGACAATTGTTGTCACAATGCGACGTTGGACCAAGTATGACCATGGTTGGCCATGGCTGATTTCATATTCAGACAATTTGATGATGGATGACATTGATCGATTATTCATATTATAAAACAAAAGACCTAATAAACCCAAGGGTTTAATATTATAAACCAAAGGAATTGGTGAACCCAAGGGAATTGATTTAAACATTGAAACAATTGTTGTCACAATGCGACGTTCGACCAACTATGACCATGGTTGGCCATGAGTGATTTTCATATTGAGACAATATTTTTAAGAATGTGACATTTGATCATGGATGACATTGATCGATTATTCATATTATAAACCAAAAGAACTAATAAACCCAAGGGTTTAATATTATAAACCAAAGGAATTGGTGAACCTAAGGGGATTGATTTAAACATTGAGACAATTGTTCTCACAATGCGACATTTGATCATGGATGACATTGATCGATTATTCATATTATAAACCAAAAGAAATAATAACCCCAAGGGTTTAATATTATAAACCAAAGGAATTGGTGAACCCAAGGGAATTGATTTAAATATTGAGACAATTGTTGTCACAATGCGACGTTCGACCAACTATGACCATGGTTGGCCATGGGTGATATTCATATTGAGACAATGATTTTCAAAATGTGACATTTGATCGTGGATGACATAAACCCAAGGGTTTAATATTATAAACCAAAATAATTGGTGAACCCAAGGGAAACCATTACCCAACAAATTATAAACCAAAGGAATTGGTGAACCCAAGGGAATTGATTTAAACATTGAGACAATTGTTGTCAGAATGCGACTTTCGGCCAACTATGACCATGGTTGGCCATGGGTGATTTTCATATTGAGAGAATGTTTGTCAGAATGTGACATTTGAACATGGATGACATTGATCGACTATTTATATTATAAACCAAAGGAATTGGTGAACCCAAGGGAATCGATTTAAACATTGAGACAATTGTTGTCAGAACGCGACGTTCGACCAACTATGACCATGGTTGGCCATGGGTGATTTTCACATTGAGACAATGTTTGTCAGAATGTGACATTTGATCATGGATGACATTGATCGATTATTTATATTATAAACCAAAGGAATTGGTGAACCCAAGGGAAAACCATTACCCAACAAAGTATAAACAAAAGGAATTGGTGAACCCAAGGGAATTCATTTAAACATTGAGACAATTGTTGTCACAATGCGACGTTCGACCAAGTATGACGATGGTTGGCCATGGCGGATTTCATATTCAGACAATTTGATGATGGATGACATTGATTGATTATTCATATTATAAACCAAAAGAACTAATAAACCCAAGGGTTTAATATTATAAACCAAAGGAATTGGTGAACCCAAGGGAATTGATTTAAACATTGAGACAATTGTTGTCACAATGCGACGTTCGACCAACGATGACCATGGTTTGCCATGAGTGATTTTCATATTGAGACAATATTTGTCAGAATGTGACATTTGATCATGGATGACATTGATCAATTATTAATATTATAAACCAAAAGAACTAATAAACCGAACAGTTTAATATTATAAACCAAAGGAATTGGTGAACCCAAGGGAATTGATTTAAACATTGAGACAATTGTTGTCGCAATGCGACGTTGGGCCAAGTATGACCATGGTTGGCCATGGGTGATTTTCATATTGATACAATGTTTGTTAGAATGCGACATTTGATCATGGATGACATTGATCGATTATTCATATTATAAACCAAAAAAAATAATAAACCCAAGGGTTTAATATTATAAACCAAAGGAATTGGTGAACCCAAGGGACAACCATTACCCAAAAAATTATAAACCAAAGTAATTGGTGAACCCAAGGGAATTGATTTAAACATTGAGAAAATTGTTGTCACAATCCGACATTGGACCAACTATGACCAGGGTTGGCCATGGGTGATTTTCATATTGAGACAATATTTGTCAGAATGTGACATTTGATCATGGATGACATTGATCGATTATTCATATTATAAACCAAAAGAACTAATAAACCCAAGGGTTTAATGTTATAAACCAAAGGAGTTGGTGAACCCAAGGGGAAACCATATCCCAAAAAATTATAGACCAAAGGAATTGGTGAACCCAAGGGAATTGGTTTAAACATTGAGATAATTGTTGTCACAATGATATTGACACAATATTTGTCAGAATGTGGCAATTGATCATGGATGACATTGATCGATTATTCATATTATAAACCAAAAGAACTAATAAACCCAAGGGTTTAATATTATAAACCAAAGGAATTGGTGAACCCAAGGGAATTGATTTAAACATTGACACAATTGTTGTGACAATGCTATGTTGGACCAACTATCACCATGGTTGGCCATGGGTGATTTTCATATTAAGACAATATTTGTGAGAATGTGACATTTGATCATAGATGAAATTGATCGATTATTCATATTATAAACCAAAAGAACTAATAAACCGGAGGAATTGGTGAATCCAAGGGAATTGATTTAAACATTGAGACAATTGTTGTCATAATGCGATGTTGGACCCAGCCATGGATGATTTTCATATTGAGACAATATTTGTCAAAATGTGACATTTGATCATGGATGATGTTGATCAATTATTCATATTATAAACCAAATGAACTAATAAACCCAAGGGTTTAATATTATAAACCAAAGGAATTGGTGAACCCAAGGGAATTGATTTAAACATCGAGACAATTGTTGTCACAATGCGACGTTTGACCAACTTTGACCATGGTTGGCCATGGGTCATTTTCATATTGGGACAATATTTGTTAGAATGTGACA
Source organism: Pinus albicaulis (assembly GCA_034641835.2). Lineage (NCBI taxonomy): Eukaryota > Viridiplantae > Streptophyta > Pinopsida > Pinales > Pinaceae > Pinus > Pinus albicaulis. The sequence continues at coordinate 847,738,552 of CM076582.1, read as the reverse complement.
TTTGATCATGGATGACATTGATCAATTATTCATCATATTATAAACCAAAAGAACTAATAAACCCAAGGGTTTAATATTATAAACCAAAGGAATTAGTGAACCCAAGGGAATCGATTTAAAAATTGAGACAATTGTTGTCACAATGCGATGTTGGACAAACTATTACCATGGTTGGCCATGGGTGATTTTCATATTGAAATAATATTTTTCAAAATGTGACAAATGATCATAGATGACGTTGATTGATTATTCATATTATAAACCAATAATGTAAGTTTACAATGAGTATGCTCTAAACAATAATGTTCCATGTCAATGGATTCCCAAGACATAGTCAATTTATTAATTAACTACTATGCTAACATATGTTAGTATTGGAGATATAAGATATGATATATGTTTAGTATTGTAAGTGTTTTATGATTGCTCATTTGGTAGATAAAATTTACCATGCTGTATAATTTTTTTTTATTTTTATATTTTCTTAAGTTTTGTAAAGATGAATGTTACATTCATCTAATAAAACTAAATAACACTCAATTTGAAGAGAGCCATATCATGATTATTATTATGGATGGAGGCATCTTATAATTTAATTATATAATGAAAATTTCATAAATGTTATTGCATAATTCTATGGTTATCGTATTTGTCATTTTTATTTAAATGATTTTCATGTAATTTATTAAATTAATTCATGCATTATGAACTGAATCCACTTTCAAATTAAAATAAATCACGTCTGAATCCACTTTCAAATTAAAATAATTCACGTCTTGTGAACTGAATCCACTTATGTCCTTGAAATCTAATAAGAACATATTATAAAATATAAATATACAATTTCAAAGTTTGTCAAATACTTTTTAATGATATTTTTAATTATTTATTTTTCTAATTTGAAAAATTAGAATTAATTAAATGAAAATATAAATAATAATTAATATAATATTAAAATTAATATTAATTATCTATAAATAAATATAATATATATACTTCGTTAAAAAATTTACACTTATAAAAAATACAATTAAAGACTTATGTTTAGAGGTGGCATGTAGAATGGAATTTTCCACATAAAATAATAATAATAATGTGTATTGTAATTATGAAAAATGTGTTTTTTTTTTTTTTTTTTTAATTTATAAATTTTTTAAAAATGTATTTGGGAATAAAAACTTCTAATATATTACTTTTTACTTTTAGACAACTAAATGAGTCCATTATTATGATATCTAATTATTGTATAGATTATAAATATGTAATGATTATATAAATGTACATTTTCAAGGTTTGTCAAATATTTTTTAATGATAGTTTTAATTATTTATTAGATATGGGAATTTGGGATTTAATTAATAATAATATTTGCATACAAATAATAAATAAAAATAAAGAAAAAAACCCTAACCTATATCAATATAATTTTCAAACATTAAATAAATAAATAAGAAGTTAAATGCTGGATAATAATACAACCAATAAATAATTTTGATAATAAATATAAATTTTTAAGTTTGTGAACTATAAACCTTCATCAAAGTGTGTTATGTAACAACTATACGTACATAGTCTTAAGATATAAACCAAATATACATAAACTTAATAGTAAGTACAAATTCAAAACTTTGTCAGCCATAAATCTTAACTGTCAAAAAAGTGAATACTTGGATGGAGAGAGAAGTATCCTATCATGATGAAGGGGATGTCAGTGTAACGAAGATTTTGATCATGAAGAATTCGAACAAGCTTTTGGTCCTACAAATTAGTAAGGAACAAATTAGATGATGAGTGATATGTGACCTGCAATTCAATTATAGCTGAAGAATCCGCGTGACCTAATGATAGCTATATAATCTTTAAATGTAAAGGCTTGTAGTTCCACGACAGGGAACAAATTCGATAATGCACGATTTGTTACCTGCAATTCAACAATAGTAATATAAAAGTTGATAGTAATTGATAGCGCAAAGCAACAAAGGATCTTCGCTGAACGAATAGACTATATCTATACATATAACCATGAGAGGTTAAAACCGGATGGGGCAAAAAATGTGCCACCGAGCTATATATGTATAAAAAGCCTAATAGGGTAAATGTTCTGTTAGTTCTCTTTTTGAGAATTCTGTCACATTTTGAAAAGCGAACATGCAATTAATTAAGAAAAGCGTTCTTGTACAACATGAAATAAATAACAAACCAGTAACTGGACAATAAATGTAAATGGGTTGAATAATTTTGGTTATTTAAGAATTGGATGGGATAATTTTAAGTGGGATTATGATGTTTTATTTTCTTACCTGAATATGTATAGATTCAGTTAAAAAAAATGTAAGCGAGTGTTTTCTCATTCTATAAATCTCACAAATTCAAAGGTGCAATTGATGACTTCTTTGATTTCTGATATGACGCACAGTAATGTTTACATATACTGTTTTCTGTATATTAAATAACTACGCGACCAATGCACATATTCATAAACAATTTAGGTAGAACATATAACATAGGAATTAAGATGCAAAGACGAGATTGTCAATAATTACATGATATCGCGCATGGTTCAAATTATAAACAAAAATATGCCAACATGCATGTAATATCATTAAACCAGCATTGCAATATTCCTATACCACGAAGAATATTCTACGGAGATCCTCTCCATTCATTTTTATAAAATTTAAAAACTCTGAGGCATGTTCTGAAATACATAGCGTAAATATATTTTACCTTCCTAACTTGTCAACAAATATTAATAATGGCTATGCATAGATTCATCCATATTCACTCTACACCCAGGACATACATGAGTACTTCTCGAGGACAAAAAAATGATTTCTGTGTTGAATAAAGGAAACCAAGAAAACTATTGAAAGATGTTTGTTCGGCCTTTCTTCTCACCCTAGTTAGATGATGTGGGCAAAAATTCAGAATTCAAGTCTGGAACTGCAAGTGGATCAGGTCACAAAAACAAAGACAATTACCAGGGGTGGAGACAACCCAAGAAAAAAGAAACCACAATATTTGGAGATTTGTTTGGGTGGTGTAAATTTAAAGGACTAATACAATTCCCACAGTTTTAGCTTTCCCTTATTTTTAGCCTTCTCTTACTTTTAGGATATTATTTGAAGTGATTTTTTTTTAAATATCTGTCTTCTTGATCCATAATTATATATATATTTCTAACTAATCCATGTGGTTCAATCATCATATTAGTTGTACCATCAATTATGGATCAATACTTTTAAATACTTTTATATAATGGAACCAGTATATAAATAATTATACTCACACAAACCTCCATTCAGATATGAAGGAAGTTGTGACGTCCATTTGGTCTCTGGATACCAGCAAGAAACCAAAAAAAGTGCATAAACTGTTCCCTTTTGGCAAGTGGGAAGCTCCGAGATCTTTATAAAAAAATGGATGCCTAATAACCATGGAGTTGTATTTCGGCAGTGATTAAAGAGCATGTATATCGTCAATGCCTGAAAACAAGAAGCAACCAATGCTGAAATTCCGAGTGTTGTGAACAACAGGAACATTATATTAAGTCCTCCGTGGGTTTCCAGATGTGCGAGCTCTGATAGGTACAGAGGAACGGCCTTAACACAAATTCAAACAAAAATACACTGTAAATTCAACTTACTAGATTCGAAACTCGAAACCCTGTAAACCATGTCATTCATACTGAATAGATTTCAAGAAAAACAAGTCAAGTTAAACCGAGTGACAATATGAGTTTTGTAGGATTTCCTTTAACCAAATTGTGTTGGACAATATGAGTTTTGTTGGATTTCCTTTAACCAAATTGTGTTGGATTAACATGATTTACCTTTTTCGGTGGACAATCTTTTATCTCTCCAATTTTTTTGATGCATTAATGTTCACGCAAAACTCATCATCGTTTTTTATCTCTCTAACTCTTGATGATCAGTGCAGTGTTCACCCAAAACTCAAAACAAAATTAATTAAATACACAATCATTTTCCACAATCATACCATTGGACAATCATATCTCGAATTTTTAATGATAGATGGAGTGATCACTGGAAACTCAAAACAATATTAATTGAACACACCGATTGTGTTTCTGAAAAAAATCTCTAATCTCATAAAACTACAAGCTATCCCAGAAATTTCTATTTTTCATGAAACGTTTTCCAAATCCATAGAATTCAAAATCCATACAAGGTTACCTGATTTCCAAACCCGATTCCTACGCCAACCATTATGCACCCGCTAATAAGCATGGTTAAGTTCATGGCACCGGCATTAAGAGCGGAGCCACCAAGAAAACAGATACCTCCGATGACAATACTGGCCTTGCGCCCATATTTACTCGTTACAGTTGACACAACCATTATAGCAACGAGGCCTGCAATGTAGAGGGACTAGGTGAACACAACCAGGCCTTGATTGTTGTACTTGCAATATGCACTATCCTAGAATGTTTCATGGTGCTTCCTGTGGTACACCGCTGGAAAGAATTTCTTGAGAAACGGATCCATGGATGTCACTCCGCCTGTAATTCCCAACATAATTCAGACTTCAGCTGCAAGTCCATTAATGAACCGTTATCCTCTTGCCACCATGATCAGATAACAACATTTTGTACATAAAATATAAGCCAAGTAAAAATTATTCCAAAACACTCGGCATACATCAGGAATTATATTCGAGAACATTAGGCATACTTACCAGATATACCGATATCATAGCCGAAGACAGAGCCCCCAAGCGCAGCAACCATGCACACAACAACAACATGGAGAGTTACTCCGCCCTGGTACCTGCAACGAAGCAACCAGAGCAAGTGAGCCCACATCGTTATAGTCGAATATATGAATAATAGAAAGCTTGTTTAGATATAATAATAGAGAATTACAGAGAATAAATTATTATTACCCTTTTGGCTCTTAAGGTGTCAATTGTGCGAGAGCGGAATTTACGATACTGCGCAAGCTCTCTGCCGACCTCTTTCGACTCAGCCAACTCCAAAAATACGTGTGCAACAAAATAAAATTCCTGCTGTTGTTGGGAGCTTGATCAAACCCACGCCCCGAGGACACACCTACGGTCACAAACCCCTCAACTTCCCGTCCAAATCCATTTCTCCCCTTAACCTTCCGAATTCCACCGCCTGCCGCCACTTTGCCTCCTGTCAAAGGCACAGGGACAAGTTGCAGAATGAATTATTGGGTACAACCTGTGAGGCAACTGCATCAAATTCCCCAATTCCACCGCCTGCCACCACTATCGCTCGTGTCAAAGGCATAGGGACACATTGCAGAACGGTGATAAGGTTTAATGTTTCAGTTTTATTTTACTGGCTAATCTTGATACGTGGTACGTGGCCATTAATAAATGGTATGGTAAATTTTTAATCAAGATTTGTAAATTTTTAATTTAAGTATGGTTTAATCACATGTTTTAGATATGCAAGGAAGTTAGTGGGGTAGATTTTATCCATTGATTGAGTGGTCACGACGAGAATATACCGGCATCTTTCAATCTAGATCATCAGATCAAAAAGATTAATTAGCCTAATCACAAAACATGCTCCTTCTCATAGGGGGATACGCCTATCGGCGTAATGAATAAAAGATAGATGTTTTAATGTTAGATAGATACTTTAAAGATAGATATTAAAACTAGTGTTTGTGTTTTTTTGTTTTAATATTATTTGAAGTTGATGATTAGCTAGCTCAAACTTATAAAAGTCTCTAAAACAATAATTATTACTTGTAATACTTTTAAAAAATCTCTAAAATCAATAATTAAAAATCTCTAAAATCAATAATTAATACTTGTAATATTTTTTCAAGTGGATCATTACCACACTCAAACTTATAGAAGTCTCTTAAAAACAATTAAAAACATTACAATAATTAATATCTGTAATATTTTGTCAAGTGGATGATTAGCTTCTTCAAACTTATAGAAGTCTTTTAAAAACAATTAAAAACATTACAATAATTAATATTTGTACAAATATTTTTTCAAGTGGATGATTAGCTCACTCTTAAAAACAATTAAAAATATTACAATGGCAATATTTAATCCATAAAATTGCTATTATCAATTATGATATTATTGATATTTTGCTTTCATTTTTAGGTCGTAAGGTGTTTTTATTTGAAAACAACTCCCATAGCTGTCATTGTGTTCATGTTTGAGTAATTTGATTAAATGTTAGACAATTGAAATGTTTTAGGCCATGAAAACTACAAATAAATAGTTATTTTTAATGTTTTTTTATAATGTTGGTTTTTTTTTGTTTTTGTTTTTGTTTCTTTCTAATAAGTTAGATTGAATTTAAGTTTTGGTGACTTTTAAGTTAAAATGTTGTTATTAAAAATTTGTTAGATTTTAACTTCAATTTAACATTTTTACTATTACAAATTACACACAAAAGTAAAAATAAAAGTAAATTAAATAAAAAGGATTGACATAATGTAATGAACATTTAAAATATGTCAAAATACAATAAAAAAATAAAAAAAATAATAAACTATAAAAACAACCCCATGGTATTGGCCCAAGGTATTCATGTGGAATATAGTTTATTTAAAGAGGGAAATTAAGATGGCCTCGATCAATCTTGACTTTGGATCTACCAGTAGCCAAGAAGGATAATATGTTTTCCATATGCAAACCTCTTTTAGAGTAAAAAGAAAATTGATTCCTCTCATAAATAATATATATCTAAACTAATTATTTAACAAAACTATTTTTAAATGTTTATAACCATTATTATTTTAAAATTTACTTAATACAATGTATCTAATTTTCCATACATCTAAATATACATATTTTTTCTTGTTCTATATTATTTTTCTACAACTATTTTATTATTCAAAAAATACATGGTTTCTTTTGTTATATATTATTCATGTTATAATATTCATCAGTGGTATTTCTTAATATATAGAAAATTAAATTAATAATAAATTTTTTTTAAATGTGATATTTTTTGAATTTCAAATTATTTCATAGGGCATGATTTATGTTGAGCAATAATGATGAATGTTCATAATTCTCATTTCTTAAATAACATTAAATTTACTTTTAATTACTTAATTGCAATAATTTCTAACTACATAATAGTTTGTAATTACATACAATACTCTTTCAGATTTTTTTGTAATTACAAGGTAGTTGTTGCATATAAGAACATTTAAATATGATACTCTATTGTAATTTTCTCTACAAATGTGATGGAAAATGTGCGGTAAATGTTGACAATTTTATGGTTAATGTAGTATAAACTACATACATGCAAATTCACAATCTTGTATACAAGATCAAGAAAGCTATGTCCAATAGAGCAACACATTAATCTCAATGCTAGAGTTGTTTTCTCAATAAACTTGTTTTTATTGCTTTTGAACTGATGAAAGCCATCGTTGTTGCATATATGAGCTTTTAGATCCAATAAGAAAAGTGTGATAGTGTTATAATTTTCTCTACAAATGTGTTGGAGTTGTTTTATCAATAAGTGATGAAATCCATAGTTGTTGCATATAGGAGCATTTATCTCTCATAAGAAAAGTGTGATATTGTGTTATAATTTTCTTTACATAGTTGTTGCATATAGGAGCATTTATCTCTGATAAGAAAAGTGTGATACTGTGTTATAATTTTCTCTACAAATGTGTTGTAGTTTTTTCTCAATAAACTTGTTTTCACTGTTTTTAAGTGATGAAATTCATCGTTGGTGAATATAGGAGCATTTAGCTCTGATAAGAAAAGTGTGATACTCTGTTATAATTTTCTCTACAAATGTGATGGAAAGTGTGCCATGAATGTTGGCAATTTCATGGTTAATGTAATATAAGATGAATAAAAATTTGTTTCTTCTACACATGGTCAAGAAAGTTATGCCTAGTAGCCAACACCACATAACAGGACATGTTTGCGAACTCCATAAATGCTACTAAATCCCTCTCGGTGTTGGAGATATTTTCTTAATCGCCTTATTTTTACTGCTCTTAAAGTGATGAAAGCCATCTCTCTATACATTTTTTATACAAAGAACAAAAAAAAACCAACTTCATATCATTGATACTGAAAAAACAAGAAAATCAAGAACATGACAGACACGAGGGACATCAGTGGTAAACAAACAATGTGATATTTTGAATATTTTCAAAGATCATGAAGGAAATAATACATAGGTTACTAAATAGGAATTGATCAAGATTAAATATGGAGGAACTGTACCAAAACAACTTTTGATTTTGAAGGTAGAAAATCACGATCTATTTCTTTATTCATGAGGCATTCATGTTGGCATGATCAGACAAGGTATTTAACTTAACTTTAACATAGGCCTCATGATTTGTAAGGCTCAAGGAAGTAGTATTGAATTAATACTCCACTACCTGCTTCTATGGAAGAAAATTTTGATTTTCATTTCTCCACGATGGCTCCTTATCTGCAACAACTTATTTATTCTAGGCTACTTTTTCCTATGTTATTTCCTTAAGGCGTTTATTTTGCAACATGTGGTGCAATTTCTATTTATTTTGTATTGAGAATCACTAAAAATTGCACCATATGTTGCAAAAGAAATGCTGTAAAGCAGTGCCATAGGAAAGAGTAGTATAGAAGAAATGCTCTCACATGAATCATGCACGATAGCTACAACTACACAGAGTGAACAACAAAATTGCGCTATTCAGTTACATAATTTGGTTACAACTACATATGTTAATATCATTTTTACATAGGTATAAGTGCTTTGGTCATAATATGAAATATCATCATTCAAGAAGTTTAGAAAATAAGGTGTTCGATTATTCTCTAAAAACCATAAGTATTAAAGTACCAAAACACATATTTCCAATGGGAAAAAAGAGATTACATCAAAACTAGAAAAAAAAATGACAACTCATCTATGGTATAACTTAGGTATTTAATCCCGGATGCGGGTGTACGTGATGGTATATAATTTGCTGACAGGGAGGCGGGTGGCACGTGGTTTACCACCACCACCATCTCTCTGCGCTCCGAGCTCAAGTTAATTACGCCAGCCATCACAGTAAATGCTGCATTAATGCAGACTTCTCCGCCTCGTTATCACGACCTCCCCATTGCAATGGCGCCCATTCCTTCGATCCTGTGTGTCTCTCCGTTGAGTTCTTGCTGTTCTCAGGTAGATTTTGAACCCTGTTCGCGCACCAGTACTGGGAAAAGGTGTCGTTTGAGTTGCTGCCTTGAGCTCTCGACAGGTTTCCACGTTTCTTCTGGTCAGTATTGCAATTTCAGCCGCTCTTCTGTTGATTACAAGCCGTCTCTGCGCTCGTTCTCTATTCCTTACTTGTGTTCTCGCCCTGACCTACCTGCCAATCTCATTATGCCTCGACTGAGGCCTAGAATGACTAGCAGGAGGGGTTCATCTCGTGGGCAAGTCATTAGGCCGCCTGCGCTCCCCTCCTCAGCCTCCTCGTCGGATTCTTCTGACTCCGGCGCTGGTCGGGTAGCTACTCCCAGCAGAAGCCGAGGTCGTGGTCGCGGCAGTAATCCTTCTACCTCTGCGGTGCATGTCTGCCTCACCTCCAATGCGCACTTTCATTCTGCCCGCTTCAATTATCCCTGTTCCATCAACCACCATGAATTCATCGCCTCGGTTTCCATTAAATTCAGAACCAACACGACAGCTCCGGCTCAGCCTTCGGCTCCGTTCGGAACAGTTCCAGAATCTGAGGATGGAATTATGTTTTGCCCCCCAGGGGTCAGTCTGCAGAGTGTTCAGGGGGCAACGACCTCTCAGCACGAGCTCCCGCAAGCTAGGCCCAGTGCTCCTTCTGGCAGTGACTTCTCGGGCAAAGCTCCTCAGCCTCCAGCAGATGATGACTTTGACCAGTATGCCTGCCCAGTGGTGGAAGAAGCGCCCTCATCCACCAACGATGCTTAATGGTTTTCGCTCAACAGTTTTGGAATATAGGTACTCAGAAGGTGTTCATCTTCCTTCTCCTTCACAGTTTTTGCAGGTATTATGTTGAAAATCTCCTTCGCCGTAATGCTAGTTTTTCAAGCACTGCTATCCATGTTACTATGCTCAAGTCAGTGTTCCAGCGCATCAAATCGAATGTTTGTAATTTTTGCTATGGACAATTTTTGTCTCGGTCTTACATGTTGTGGAGAGTTCTGTACTCCAATCATCATTTTGCTTTCCAGAATCAGTTGTTCAGGAAGGAGGACAAGGTCCTGGTCATCAAGGTTGTCTCAGATAGTAAACAGCTGTTGTCTTTTTATGTTAAGAATGCCTCATCTCTGGGCTAGCTTTCTGAGGCCTTTGCCTCTTTGTAATATATTTTTGTACTAATATAGAAGTAGACAGATTTACAAAAAAAAAAACTTAGGTATTTAATGATGTAACTTACAAAATCTCTTGATAAATACATAAATAATTTCATCAATTTTCCTCTTGAGTAAACATAAAATTTTCATTCTTCAAAAATTTCAAAAAAAAAAAATAATTACATCATTTAAATAATCCAACATGAACCTCAATGTGTAATTATAATTTTTACCTCATATCATTGAAAATAAATGAACATTAATTTACATCATAGCATTAAAAAAACAAAAACAACCTCAGTGGCTACTCAAATGAAATGTCCATTAATTTATGTGACAGCAACAAAAATACATAAACATTAATGGGTTACTATGAGAATTAAACTTTCAATTTAAAAAATATAATATCACATTTATAAAAGGAATATGTGTTACAAGATTGGGCTATTCAGTCACATAATTTGGTTACAACTACATATGTTATTATCATTTTTAGATAAGAATTAGTTCTTTTGCACACTGTTTTTTTCATTTATGTATTCCTAGGCACTATGGTAAAGGTGACCCATAAGGTGAGGGACTTTGTTGAAGTAGTCTCTATTCGAACAATGGTTCTAAGATGAAATATCATCATTCAAGAAGTTTAGAAATTGAGGTGTTTGATTAGTATAACCATTTCATTTCTAAGAACCATAAGAAGTTTAGACGGTGAGGTGTTTGATTAGTATAACCATTTCTTCTTTAAGAACCATAAGTATTGAAATACAAAAAAAAATAGATTTTCAATTGGAAAAATGAAATTAGATCAAAACCAGGAAGAATAGCAACTTATTACCCAATATATATTTGAAAAATATAAATACTTAAAAAAAAATATCACAAATACATATAAATATTTAAAATAACACGAGAATATAAAAAATACAATTAGTTTTCATATTTTCATTTAATTAATATATATTTCAACAATACAAAAAATAATAATATCATACTTAACTATAATTATGAATTATTTGTAAGTCTAATAATTTATTATACATTGTTTTTTAAAAATTATCATAAACTAGTATGTATTTCAAGCATATAAATATAACATACTCATATTGCTTTAAAAATATATCATAAATAATTAAAATTATACAAATGACCATGAAAATATCACAAATAATCTTTTGGAGACACCATCAATTAGAATATATTTAAAAACCAAGTTTTTATAATTGTCCTTATTATATATTTTAACCATACAAATAATAATAACATCACAAGTAACTATAATCATGACTCTATAATATTAAGTATCGAAATGATCGCCATAATATCAATAATAATTGTAAGCATTAATATTAAATATAAAATTTAGAAATACATTTATTGTTTACTGTTTTTTAATTTATTTATAAATTATATTATTATTTGAAATCAATCAAAGATAAAATAGTAAAATTAAACATTGTGTTTAGGGATTGGTTATGCTCCTAATTGCTCAATATAGCTACATCAATATTTATTTTAGAAAAATGTCCAAGTCAAAACATTATAAAAAATGATAAGCTTGATAAAATTACCATATCTTTTATGTCACTATTTCTAACCTTTATCTCATGAAACCCTCTTGATATACAAATAATATTTTATTTCCTTTGAAGTTAGAAGTTGACAACATGGAATTTCATAAAGGAAAAATATAAATATTTACCATAATGAAAAACCAAAAGAAAATAATAAAATAAGCTTTAAATAATCTTCTAACAATTAAAAATAAAAATAAAAAATAGAGTTTAGAAAATCTTTTAAACCATAACGATAAAAATTAATCACTCCTTACATTTTGCTAGATGCGTGGTAACAAAATCTACTTCTAGAATTCACAAAATTTATTAACATACATAAAATTCACTCAAATCAGTATTGAGTCATAGTTAATTTATAAAACCTTTTAAACCATAATAATAAAAATTAATCACCACTTATATTTTGCTAAATGCCTAGTAACAAAATCTACTTCCAAAATTCACAAAATTTACTAAAATGACATAAAATTCACTCAAATCATAATTAATCTTATTAAAATAACTTCTTCTTCTTCTTCTTCTTCTTCTTCCATAATTAATCTTATTAAAATAACTTCTTCTTCTTCTTCTTCTTCTTCCATAATTAATCTTATTAAAACAACAACTACTTCTTCTTCTTCTTCTTCTTCTTCTTCTTCCATAATTAATCTTATTAAAACAACTTCAACAACTTGTTCTTCTTCTTCTTCTTAAAATAACTTCTTCTTCTTCTTCTTCTTCTTCTTCTTCTTCTTAAAACAACAACTTCTTCTTCTTCTTCTTCTTCTTCCATAATTAATCTTATTAAAACAACTTCAACAACTTCTTCTTCTTCTTCTTCTTAAAATAACTTCTTCTTCTTCTTCTTCTTCTTCCATAATTAATCTTATTAAAACTTCTTCTTCTTCTTCTTCTTCTTCTTCTTCTTCTTAGAAATAAAAACTTGTGAATTGTCAAAATTTTAAACACTTAGAAATAAAAACTTGTAAATTGTCAAAATTTTAATATTAATCACTCCAAAAACAAATACAATTCCCAAAAAAATTCAGTGTCTTCTCATATATTTGATATTAAAATAAATTATCAAAATATATAAAAACTTGTGAATTGTCAAAATTTTAATATTAATCACTCCAAAAACAAATACAATTCCCAAAAAAATTCAGTGTCTTCTCATATATTTGATATTAAAATAAATTATCAAAATATTTAATACTTATATTTTAATATCTTTGATATTAAAATAAACTATCAAAATATTTAATTAAAGTTATAATAAAAAATTTAAAATTTAAATATCAGAGATATTTTTATATATTTAATTAAATAAATTAAATTTTAATATAATGAATTTAATTTATGTGAAAATAATTTTTGTAATCGTATTTTTAAAGATTATATTTATTAATTCTATGTTGAAAAATAGATAAGTGGCTGAAATCCACTGCATTTAGTTCCTAACTAAAATCCTATTAAATCTTATTAAGATTGTGAAGAGACATAAAGGAAACTCCAACTTGTTAATCAACGCTGTGACTCAAACATATGTTTAAATAATTTTGTCTATCAAAATTATTCTAAATATTTTCCAAATAATAAATTAGTTTTATAACTTAAAAAAAAACTCCCCCTTCCTAGAAATCAATGATGAATATGAATTTAAAATCCAACTATAATGGAACTGTGTAAATGACGCATAAAAGTGAGTTTGAAATCCAAATATTTTAATCGTGTTTGGGAGTAGGAAGCTCTATAAATCGAAGTCAAAGATGAATATAGAACCCCAAACGGTTAAAATCTCAAAGACGAATATAGAACTCCAAATGGTCAAAATCTCGAAGAATAAAAAACGTTCATAGTATTTATGATGGTTCAAGAGTTGTGAATTTATGAGCTATAATTAAAAATTCGGATTGTCTTCACTTGGGGTTAGTTTACCTCGCTTCTAAAAGCAGAATTATAATGTGTAGGTTGTTCGTATCATTTATTTCTTTGGGTTTTGCAGGCTGCACATGAACACGAAGATGAGGGGGCCAGTTCTTGCTTGCAAGCGGTAACGATTATTTTTCAATTGCAGAAAAGAAAATCATTTCCGTTACAAGCTTCCATATTATGGATTTCTTTGAGAATTATATTTGTTTGAGAATCAGTTCCGTTCTTCGTATTGCTTATCATAAGCTTCCATATCATCAATTTCTGTGAGAATTATATTTGTTTGAGAATCAGTTCTGTTCTTCGTATTGTTTACCATTTCGCTGCTGCCAGCAAAAGCGTTTTTCAGCATAGTGAAATGCAAAGAAAATGGAAGAGGCTTTCCAAAAAATAAAGCAAAAATCCAAGAAATATGCATAGACATTTTTCTCTGACATTTTTTCCAATTTTATGGGCACAATGTAGTTATTTGGATGATCTAGAATAGTCTTCTTTTTTTCTTTAATTTTCCTTATTTCGATTATTTTTGTGTAATTGAATAATAACAATAATAACAATATTCAATCCTAAGGTGGATATTATTTCAAAGGTCTAATGTCAAAAATTAACCGTACACAATAGTATAAGTCGCAGTTGAGGGGAATTGTTTTCAACTATACACAATGGTACAAATGACATTGAGAGTTATTTTCAAATAGGAACACTTTACAACATAATTATTAATGATAATAAATTCTATTATAATATTTAATAGATTGTAAACAATCCATAACATAACAAAAATACAAATTAAATAAAGCTAATGTAACACACAAAATCGTGAGACAAAGCTCACACAACTTATTATTAGCTCAACGATGACATTACATATTTATAGCATAGGCATTCACTTAATCTTTCTAAGTTCGAGGCAACAACCCTGAACTGATGGAACTAAAACTCTAATTATAAAACTCTCTTTCAACAAACCATAAACACTCATATTTCTACATTATTCTAGATTATTCTCACATCCTCCCTTAATGGAGAAATGGATTTTCTACAACACCTAATTTACTTCTAAAAACTTCTTGAGTTTACGAAGAGGCTTGGTAAAGATATCAACCATATTATCCTTGGTATTACAAAATACTAAATCAATTTCATTTGATTCAATATTCTCTCGTACAAAGTGGTATTGCAGCTCAATGTGTTTTGATCTGGCATGATATATTGGATTGTGTGCTAATTTGATAACACTTTGATTATCACAATTTATGAATGTTGAACCACTTTGCTCCACTTCGAGATTTGCAATAATTCTCTGCAACCAAACAGCGTCACAGGTGGCATTGGTCAAAGCTTTGTACTCAAATTATGTTGCTGATAAAGAAACAGTTGGTTGTTTCTTACTACTCCATGACAAAACCCCTGATCCTATATGAAATGCATAGCCAGAGGTAGATCGTCTGTCATTAGGATTTTCTGCCCAATCTGAATCAGAAAAACCTGTCAGTGCAACATCAGATTCATCAGTATACATAATATCTAAATTGATTGTTCCTTTTAAGTATCTGAGAACTTTCTTTGCAGCGTTCTAGTGATTTCTTGAAGGCTTGGCAATAAACTGACTAAGGATACTCACTGAGTATGCAATGTCTGGTCTGGTAGTGGTGAGATAGTTCAGACTTCCCACCAACTAACGATATAAAGTTTCATTTGCCTCTTTAGTTCCATCTTCTTTGTACAACTTTGCATTTTGTTCTAAGGGAGTTGACATAGCTTTGCAATCATTCATATTGAACTTTTTAAGAATTTCCTTTGTGTATTTAATTTGAGTGATCAAGGTTTTTCCAGGGTCTCTCCATACCTTAATTCCTAAACAGTAATGCAATTCACCCAGATCTTTCATTTCAAATTCCTGAGACAACTAATTTTAATTTCTTCAATTAACTTGTAAGCACTTCGTGTGATAATGAGATCATCCACATATAAAGATATTAAAGCAACATTTCCGTCTTCATCTTTCTTAACATACAGATTAGGATCATTTTGCCTTTTCACAAACCCATTCCGATAAAATAAGGTATCAATCTTTACATACCATTATCTTGGCGCCTGTTTCAAACCATATAAGGCTTTTCTTAACCTGTAGACTAGATGCTCCTGTCCCTGTTTGACAAACCCTTCAGGTTGAACCAGATAAACTTCTTCCTTTAAATCACCATACAGAAAAGAAGATTTGACATCCAATTGATATATATTCCAATTATGTTTTGTAGCTAAGGCAATCAGTACTCTAATTGTATTCAATTTAGCTACTGGTGCAAAAGTATCTTCATAATCAATTCCCTCTTGTTGAGCATATCCTTTTGCAACTAATCTCGCCTTAAATTTATCAATGCTACCATCTGCTTTAAATTTAGATTTATACAACCATTTTCTTCCAATTGGAACTTTGTTTTTAGGGAGTTCAACTAATTCCCATGTTTGATTTTTCATAAGAGAGTCATATTCATCATTCATAGCGTTTCTCCATTGTTCATGCTCTTTAGCTTGTTCATAATCAACTGGTTCTACAACATTCATGATATTAGACATCAAGGCATAATATCTATACCTTGCAAGAAGTTGGGTTTGTCGGGTTGACCTTCTTGGTTCTACAATACCTGTTGGAGTTCCATCCATGATTCTCCTGTTTTGAGGTGAATCTTCCTCTCATGATGAATCATTGCTGCTGGATGTGCTCATGCTGCTTTCATTCTGATCTTGAACCTGTGCCTATACCTGTTCCTGTTCCTGTTTAACCAAAGTATCAATTTTGACATGATCATCATTAGATATATGCCAAGCATCATTCATTGTATCGCTTTTATCAGCATTCTCATGAAACACCACATCTCGACTTGCAAACAGTTTATGTGAACTAGGATCAAACAATTTATATGCTTTATGATCTGTACAATACCCAATAAAAACACACTTTATTGACTTTGCATCAAGCTTTCTTCTGTTATCTTTAGGAATATGTGCGAAGGCAGTACATCCAAATACTCTTAAATGACTGACATCAGGTTTATGACCATAAAGAATCTCAAAAGGAGTTTGAAAAGCTAATTTCTTAGTGGGTCTTCAAATAAACAACAATATTAATGGCTTCTGCTCAGAAACCATTAGAAATGTTTTTACCTTGAAGCATACTGCGAGCACACTCCACCAGTGTTTTATTCCATCTCTCAACAACACCATTTTGCTGAGGAGTATGGGGTACTGTGAACTGTTGTTGGATCCCATGAAATTTACAATACTTGTTAAACGCTCCTGATTTATATTCACCACCCTGATTTGATCTGAGAATTTTAATGTATTTGCCTGTTTTCTTTTCAATCAAAGTTCTGAATTCTTTAAAATACTCAAATACATCACTTTTTCTTCATATGAAGTAGACCCATGTATATCTAGATCTATCATAAAAAAAAATAAGAAAGTAGGAAGCACCACCAAGCGACCTAGTTTGCATAGGTCCACATATATTAGTGTGAATTAATTCAAGTATATCATATTGTCTTTTCTCTGTATGAACGGGAAACTCCTCTCTATGCTGCTTACCAAGTGCACAAGCTTCACATGGTAAATGTTCACACTTCATAACAAGAAGACCTTCAACCATTGTTTTTCTTTGCAACAACAATAAATCATTGTAATTTAGGTGCCCATACCTGTGATGCCATAACTCTGCTGTGGATGTCAATGCAACATGACGCTTCATTGTCACATCCAATTTATACAATCCACCAATCCTGGTACCTCTGGAAACAACCCTGTAGCGATCTTGAACATCTTTCACAATACACCCCAATTTACCAAATTCCACTTTTAAATTATTATCAACGATAGTTGAAATAGATATCAAATTCTTTTTAAGACCGGGAACATACATCACATCATGAATCTGTCTCATTTGTCCATTAGGTAAGTACACACTTATTATGCCATAGCCTTGGACTTTATGTGACCTGTTATCTCCTAGGTAAATGTGTGTGCCATCAGTTTTCTTGTAATATTTATCCTACCATTCTTTATTACAAGTCATATGAGCTGATGCACCATAATCTATGAACCAAGCAATGTCATCATCAGTGTCAGCGGACAATGTAGCATCAGAAAGAAACATTTTAAGATTTTTAAATCCATCAGTAACTGAAGTGTCTCTGTTCATGAAATTTCCATTATGCCTTCTATGTCTCTGATTTGATTCACGATTCTTTCTTCTATAGCAATCTTTAGCTAGATGTCCAGGTTTTCCACAATAATCACATTCAATATTTCTCTTAACATAAGAATCATAATGTGTCATACCTTTCTGCTTTGCTTGAAAACGACCTCTGTTCCTGTCCCATGGTCTCCCTCGGAATGATCTTTTACCTCTTGCAATCAATGCTAAATCAGAATCATTTGAATCTAGTTCAAAATTTTTCATTCTCTCTTCTTATTGAAGAAGAATTCCAGCTAATTCATCAAATGTAGGAGGTGTTTGTCTAGCTGAGAGCGCTGAAATAAAGACTTTATAGTCTTGAACTAAACCCTTCAAAGCAACAGTTACTAAATCGCTACTAGACACTTTTTCACCAATGTCACCAATCTTATCGCTTAAGTTTTTAATTCTAGAAACAAAGTTGCTGATGCTTTCATTGGCTTCCATTTTGATAGAGAGTAGCTTCGTTTTTAAAAGTAAAATGCGGTTTGCATTAGTAGTTTCGTACAAACCTTTGAGAGTTTCCCACGTGTGCTTTGAAGATGTACAGTCCCGAATGTGAGGAATGATGTTGTCCTTTACAGACATGCGCAAAAACACTTTCACTTTCATTTCTTGCTTATCTCAATCTGGAATCGCGATGACAACAGTGGGCTTGGGCTCGTCACCTTTGACAATCGTCCAGAGGTTGTATGCCTTAAGAACGATGACCAGCTTAAACTTCCAATTGACGTAGTTTTCACCATCAAGTTTGGTGGATTCATTTAAATATGAATTGGAAAGAGGATTAGCCATTGTTTTCAACAGCAATGACCAGATTCAATTGCAAGAAATTAATTCACTGCAATGATCCACTGAAGTGTGGAAAAATTAACGGATTTAGGCCAAGTTTACTTTTGTGCTGACCAACTGATCAACGACTTCGATCACTTCGATCAGGTCCAGCAATAACTATACGAACGAATACATAGACACCTGGGTTATTTAATTTAAACCTCTAAAAGACTAGCTCAGGAAAGAGGTCGTGGCAGGGACGACCTGGAGATCGCAAAACACTTTAAAGGAAGATTTATCTGATATCAATAGAGAAGAAATATGCCGATTATTTTGCTGAAAAGCCTCAAAATTTGTCAAATTTAAAGGAGTAAAAAGCACTCACGAAACGGCTAAATTAAAACTACTCTATTAAGCAACTGACAAGATGGAATCAGCGTGTCATAACATCCGTCTGAAAATTTGACAATATGGAATCGGCGTGGCTAAATGCTTTGCTTAAGTAGGGAAGTGGCGGGCTTCTCCACCTGAGATCTCCTATCTGCTTACTCAGTGAGGCTAATGGGAGACGCAGAGGTATCGTCTGGTTGTCATAGCCTTCACACAGGATTGACTATCACACACACAACGACCTTCCACGCAGGCTCGACACACCCAAATTCGTTCACAATACCCGCAACCACGACGCTCCCGTCACAACGTCTACGCAGGCTCGACCTTCAACATAATTCTTCCTGCGGCAGCAATGAAAAAGAACGTGATACCAAATGCTCTGATACCAAATTAAATAAAGCTAATGTAACACACACAATCGTGAGACAGAACTCACACAACTTATTATTAGCTCAATGATGATATTACATATTTATAGCATAGGCATTCACCTAATCTTCCTAAGTTTGAGGCAACAATCCTGAACAGGTGGAACTAAAACTCTAATTATAAACCTCTTGTTCAGCAAACCATAACCACTCCTATTTCTACATTATTCTAGATTATTCTCACAAGACAATGCAATACTTAACACATAACATTTTTCTCAACTTGTCCCCCACAAAAACACAATGCAAAATGCAATACCTATCCCATAACACTTAATGCAATAATCAATTCATAACCATTTTAGATTTTCTTATTTAAGTTGATAATAATTGAGTTATAACATTTTTTTTCAAGTTGATGAAAATCCTAAAAAAATAAAATAAACAGCAATACTCAACCTACTCAATATTAAAAAACAATAAAAAAATATTAAAAACAATACAATGGCAATACACAACCTATTCAAAAAAAAAATACAATGGCAATACTCAACCTACTCACAAGCTTGTGAAGGATTTCATTTTTATGATTCTTTTTATGGTTGTAGGGAGAATGATTATTAATGGTAATAAATTTTGTAATGTTTATTATTAAATAGGTTTTTATAAATATTTTTAGTTGTTTAAAATTGAATTGTTTTTAGTGAGACTTTTTGGAAGTTTAGATTTTTTAGTGAATTTTTCCTGTCTAATTTTTCTAAAATCTGGTAGAAATTCATTGAAATCACAAGTTTGATGGGTAACCTCTACACAATAAAAGTACCCTAGGGGTTTTTTACACCAGAAACTCCAAAAATAACTTAAAGACAACTCCATTTAAAATGTATATATAAATTTAAAAATTTTAAAAATAAACATATTTTTTAACGTAATTTTAATTTTTTATCAATAATTTTTAATTTGATTAAAATAAAATAAAATTTTCAAAACATTTAAGCTATATTAATTAATTAATTATATATATAATAATATTAGTTAATAATATATAAATTTAATTAATTAATTATATAATAATAATAATAATTACTTAGATTGAAGCTCCTCAAAATAATCCTGCGCGTTCTGAGCTCCGCTAGGGTTTCTGCTGTGTGGCTGCCCCTGCGGCGGCCATTCTCAGGCCTTCCCTATGGAGACGCTGGGTCCCTCAATGGATCCACCTTCTTCTCCTGCCTTTGACGCCTTCAACCAGCTTCTTGCCGGTCTGCCTCAGAAGAAAAGAAGTGAAGCATCCAAATTTGTTAAGAAGCTTGATGAAATTCCTGAGATCTCTTTGCCGCCGGAGGCCGCCATTCAAGTAGCTTTATCTTTGGCTGATCGTGGTTTCATTGGCCAATTCACGGGTCTGTGACCTTCTCCGAAATCTACTGAGCAATGGGTTAATAGGAACTGGGCTCCTCTGATCAAGGAAAATGTCACCTCTTACTTTCTGGGGCGAGGGTACTTCCTCTTCAAATTCTCCTCCAAAGAAGACAAAGATTTTATCTTTCAAAATGGGCCATATTTCATGGGTTCTCAGGGCCTCTACCTGAACAAATGGACTTCGGACTTTGATCCGGCTGTCGATGTCCCCAAAGCTGTCCCGGTGTGCGTTCGTCTTCCAAATCTGCCAGTTCACTGTTGGAACTGGAGTTCCCTGAAACACATTGGCAACACTCTCGGGAAATTCATAGATCGGGCAAACAATAAGGACTAGTATGACTGTGCCAGGATATGCGTAGAAGTAGATCTAGAGGTGGGCCTTCCAGAGGCTATCAAAATCAAAGTCGGCAGCTGGTCTCATGTGCAGATCTTGGACTATGAGCAACTACTGTTCAAATGTAGGAAATGCCATGTTCATGGACATTTTGCTAGAAACTGTCCGTCCAACGCAGAGCCAGAGAAAGGGATTGAAGAGGGTTGGAATCAAGTCAAACGAGCAAAAACCAATCACAAAGGACAAAAACTGGGAGGACCCTCTGGAAAAGGCTCTCTACAGGCCAATGTTCAACGCCCCCCTCCCAAAAAGGCGCAAGAAAACAAATTTGATCCACTAAGCCAGCAGTCAGAAGCTTCTTAGGAGATCGAGACCCAAAATCCAGTTTCTCCAAGAAAAGGTACTCCCTCTACCTCCCTTAAAGGAACAAGTGCCGAAGAATCCAAAGGTATGACTTCAGAAGATGAGGAAGAAGAGCGGGAAACAGACGATTCAGAGGAGGAAGGAGAAACAGGAGATTCCCAAACCTCAGTACGAAGATCTACAAGAGGTCGTAAAATTGACAGGGAAAAAAGAGAGCAGGAGACTTATAAAGATAAGCTACAGGGCAGCCAGTCAACTCTGGAAAAATTGCTAGCCTCAAAGCATAGAAAGTTGAAAAATCAACCCCAAGGCTCCAAGGGAGCCCACCAGAAACATAAATAATGAAGGTCATCTCCTGGAATTGTAGAGGTATGGGGAGTAAAGTTAAGGAAGAAGCCATGAGAAGCTTAATAAGAATAGAAACTCCAGACATACTTCTTGTCCAGGAGACTAAGCTGGAAGACGTAGTCTTCCTGCAAGCATGCAAGAAACTTTGGTTCAAAAGTGAAGCAAGAGAAATCTCTACCCGGGGCGCATAGGGAGGGATTGGCACTCTATGGAACCCGAGCAAATTTGCAGTCACCTTTGAGGCTAGTAATACTCACTGGTTGCTGCTGAAAATGCAGAATCTGGATACAGAGGAAATATTTTGCCTCTTCAATGTATATTCTCCCATCAATGTCGGGGAAAAAAAGGAATGTTGGGATTCTATAAGGCAACAAGCAGACTTGACAAATCTGGAAAATATAATTATCGCTGGAGATCTCAATCTCACTCTCCACTCGTCTGAAAAAAGAGGAGGCAGCGCTGTCCGGGATCCGGCAAGGGAATGGGCGGAGGATCTATTGCAGGACTGGGACTTGCTGGATATCAAACCCTTGTCCGGTAAGTTCTCTTGGTCTAACAAAAGAGTGGGCCCTGGTCATATTGCTGCCAGATTAGATAGATTTTTCATTCAAAGCTCCTTTCTGTTACTAGGATTAGAACCCAGAATGCACATCCTTGCTAACAGCATCTCGGATCATAAGCCTATAAAGCTCGAGCTCCTGGCCCGTCTAGATCTGGGTCCTATTCCTTTTAGATTTAGTCCCCTCTGGGTCAAGGAATCAGACTTCATGCAAATAGTCAAGGATTGTTGGAGTCAGCCTGTCAATGGATCTCCCTTCTATATCTGGGAGGAAAAACTTAGAAGGGTAAAAGGCGATCTAAAACGATGGGTCAAAACCCTGTCCAACCCCGCCACAGAAAGAAAAGCCATTAAAGTCGCTCTTGCCTCCCATCAAACTCATATGGAGCACGCTATAGTCACAGAGGAACTGTTAGAACAAGAGGCTCATTTGCAACAACGCTTTCATAAGGCCTGCCTAGCTGAAGAAGAATACTGGAGATTAAAATCTCGAAATCTCTGGCTCAAATCAAGGGACAGGAACTTTGCTTTTTTCCACAAACAAGCCCAGGCCAGGAAATGCTTCAACACTATTTCTGAGATTAAGGAGGATAACGTCACCTTCAACGACTTTGAAGACATTAAAAAATCAGCCTTTTCTCACTTTCAAAACTTGTATAGTGAGGATAAGGACCCGAACCAATACTCAGATCTGCTAGACATTATTCCTTCTGCAATTTCTCCTCGTATGAATGAGATCCTTGAGGCCAAAGTCACCAAAGACGAAGTCAAAAAGGCCCTTTTTGATATGGATCCGGATAAGGCCCCTGGGCCGGATGGCTTTTCTGCCAGGTTCTTTAAAGTTTGTTGGTTGATTATTGAAAAGGATCTGCTCAAAATGGTTCAGAAGTCTCAAAATACACAGAAAATAGGAGGCAGCACAAACTCCGCTTTCTTAGCCCTCATACCAAAGGAAAAAGGCACCAACAATTTTAGCAGATTCCGCCCGATTTCCTTATGCAATACTGGGTACAAGCTAATCACTAAAGTAATTGCAAATAGACTGAAGTTCTTCCCAAAATAATTCCGGAGAATCAAGGAGGCTTCATCCATGGAAGGCAGATCGTGGATAACTTCACCCTTGTTCAAGAGGAAATCCACTCAAGTCTTCTTTGAAAAGAACAAGGTATGGTGATTAAACTTGATTTAGCAGATGCTTTTGATCGAGTAAATCATAGCTTTCTCCTAAAAGTCATGAGCAAGTTTGGGTTTGGAGCAAATTTCATCAAATGGATCCGGGCATGCATCTCGGAGCCATGGATCGCTCCTCTTGTAAATGGAAGAGCCACTGAATTCTTCAAAGCTTCAAGAGGGCTAAGGCAGGGTTGTCCTCTTTCCCCTCTGCTTTTTTTCATCCAAGCCTCTGTCCTTAGCTTCCTGTTAGACAAAAAGATGCAAGATCAAGATATCAACGGACTGTGTATTGCAAGAGGGGTAAAAAATATAAACCACGCTCTATTTGCGGATGACACTCTGTTTTTGGGAGCTGCCTCTCTCTCCTCTGCCTCTAAATTTAAAGCAGTTTTGGATGATTTCAGTGAAGCCTCAGGCAACATCGTAAAAAAGAACAAATTTCATATCTACAGCTGGAACACCTCGCCCAGATTGCTCTCCGCTATTTCTAGATGTATGGGTTTTGCAGCCTCCTCCTCTTGGATCTCCTTCAAATATTTGGGCCTTCCTGTTTTCCATAGGAAATCTACAAGCAAAGACTGGCTCCCTAAGCTTGAAAAATTCAAGTCTAGGATCCAAGCCCGGGGCTTCTCCTGGCTAAACTCTGCTGGCAAATTTGTCCTTATTAAATCTGTGCTCTCCAGCCTTCCTTTATTTCAATTTGTTGTGCTTCTTTCTCCGGCAAGTATTCTAAAAAAAATGGAAGAGTTCATGCAGAGGTTTTTTGGAAGGGAGGCAATCAGAATGAAAACAAGATTTTCCTTATCAGTTGGGAAACCATCTCCAAGCCTCTGTGGGAGGGTGGTTTGAATTTCAAAAACCTCTGTCAGCAAAACGTGGCTATGGCAGCTAAGATTATTTGGAGGATCATTGCGCCCAAGCCTGGCTGGGCCCAATTGGCTCTCTGGAAAAAGTATTTCAGAGGTCCTCGTTCTACCTGTTTAGACAATGTAATCCATTTGCCTAATTCGTCTTTTCTCAAACTGTATGTTAAAGCTGCTCCCTTAATCAATGCGCACTCCTATTGGATACCAGGAAACAGCAAAAAGATCAATATCTGGGCTGATAAAATCATGAATAAGGACCCAATTGAAGACAGAGCCTCCATTAGAGCACTGCGATGCTAGATGGATACAGAGGGGCTGTGTTCGTTGTGGGATATTTCTCTTTGGAACGATTCTGTCTGGGCAGGTTGGAAACGAATTGAGGTGCCGGCTCATCTGACCCACAAATGGTCCACGCTGCTTGACCTCCTTCATCGTTTGGCGCCCACGCACATGAGGAAAAGAGATATGAAAGGCTGGGGGCCGAATGCCAAAGGTTACACTGTCTCCATGGGATATGAAAAGCTGAAAGAGAGGCCATACGTCCCCCCTGACCCTGCACCTTGGAAGGGGGTCTGGCATTTTCCTTCATGGCCCAAAGTCGACTTCTTTGCTTGGATTCTCTGCCATGGCAAGATCCTAACGTATGACATCCTGCAGAGAAAAGGGTTCTATGGTCCTTCCATCTGCTCGCTGTGCAACGAAAATTCAGAGACAACCGTCCATTTAATCCTTGAATGCAATTTCTCTAAGCAGATCTGGTTCTTCTTTATTCACAATTTGGATCCCAACTTTTTGCTTCCTTGTTCCACTGCTGATCTCTTTTCTAATTGGGCAAACAGATATCCTGGTCCCCCTCCTAAAAACCAGATAATCAAATCTGCATGGGCTGTCCTTCCAAAGGTTATTTGTTGGCAGATCTGGCTAGAACGAAACAGAAGAATCTTCAGAAACATTAAACAGAATCACAAGGTCTTAGAAATCAAGATTAAATGTCATTTAAAGGAGTGCTTGACTGATATAAAAGATGATTCCAATCTTAGCCAACAGGACATTGCTTGGGGATCATCCCTTGACTTGCAATTTCAACCAGCAGTTAGAAATGCCCCTCCTCTCAAAGACTGGAAAATAAGGAAATCCGAAACTGACTTTCAAGACTGGCTCAAATTGCACTCAAGGCACTCTCTCTTTTTTGATGGGGCAACAAAGGGCAATCTGGGCAAAGCTGGTGCAGGAGGCGTTGTTGTAAGTCCAATTGGGGAAAAAATTCATACCTTTGCTTGGGGGCTTGGACTTTCATCTAGCATTCAAGCTGAGGCTTTGGCTCTCTTTCAAGGCCTCAAGATTCTCAAAGATTTAAATATAAGTGAAGCTAATGTTATAGGAGATTCCCATATCATTATAAATGCAATGGTTTCCAACTCCCCTGCCTTGGATCTCAAACTAGAAAGGATGATATCCAAAATCAAGGGTTTGGAAAACGCTTTTCAGAAGTTGAATTACTACCATGTGCTGAGAAATCATAATAAACAGGCGGACATTGAAGCCAACAAAGCTACCCTCCTCTCTGCCGGGGTCAAGATGAAAGACGAAGAAGAATCATGGGAACCCATCCCATAAGCTGATTGTTGTCATGTTTTACTGCTGGCTCTTAAATAAATTTGTTTGTATCTTCAAGTTGGGAAAAATCTCTGAAATTGAATTTTTAGATTTCTTATCTTGGAAGAAGTCTGCAAGCTCTGGCTGCATACTCATTCTTAGTAGTGAGATGCATCAGGATTTTGACATCCTCAATGTAATCAGATTTCCAGCATTCAGGCCAAGATGAATATTAATACTCCATAACCATTTCTGTCAAAAAAATAATAATAATAATTACTTACATAAAATAATAAACCATATATAAAAAATTAAAAGATATGTAATAAATTGAAATTATATGTGATCGAAACTATTGTTATGTTTCTTACCCAAATTCAAATCTCCGCTAATAATAACATGACTCTCTACTCACAATAACCTATGTAAAAATTAAAAGATATATAATGAATTGAAGTTATTTTTGATAGAAACTATTGTTATGTTTCTTACCTAGATTAAAATCTTCACTAATAATAACATAAATCTCTTTTACAATAACATGAACCATAATTATAATGAATAAGTCTTATGAATATCCTTGTAAATTGGCTCAATCTCTACTAATAACATGAGCAGTAATTATAATGATTAAGTCCTATGAATATCTTTGTAAATTGTTCCTTTGATAAAAAAAATTTACTTGCTACGTTAAAACAACATTAACAGTAATTATAATGATTAAGTTTTATGAATATCCTTGTAAATTGGCTCTTTGATAAAAAAATTTACTTGCTCCGTTAAAACAACATTAGCAGAGTGCACAGAACAAAATAAAACATAAAATTTATGTAGAAAGAATAATACTATTACGTGGACAGCGTAGTTAAAACAACATTGGTAGAGTGCACAAAACAAAAGAAAGCAGAAAATTTATGTAGAAAAAATAATACTAGGGGAGGGATGCCATTACTTGGGCACCCTTCGTTCCACGTAGGCAAACCACGTGGACAACACATGGATGGTTGTACGACACATGCCATGTAGCTTCCGCCACTTGTTGTGGTTAGTGAGGGACTTAAATTAAGTCATCCTCCATACGCCTAGGGTTTCAAACTGCAAGTTATACAACATGCGTCGTTTACCCTGTGCATTTTTGTTCGGGGTGGGATGTTGCTCAGAGAGCTTCGCCGGTGGCTGCGCGCTATATCGCCAGTGCTGGTGCATGTCCGCCTTTGTTGTTAACTAGATGTTTTCTATTGTTGTTGCTATTAGGATGGCTTGCTGGTTTGTCTTAGTTTCGTTGATGTTGCTCCTGCGCCCTGTTGTGGACCTGTTTGGATCCTGCGACCACCATAGTTTGCTCCTCCACCGTCAAACTACCCTCCTCGACTGCTCAATGCTGCGCGAAGTTTTCAACGACTTCATCCCCTATGCCCGTTTGTAGAAGTACCATGGTTTTGAAGTTAAATTTTCGTTTTACAAGTTAAGAAGTTGTTTTTTCTTGCATTTTCGAGAGATTTTGCCTAATTTATGCTCTTTTCTATTGTGTTGCAGGTATTTTCGAACTGTGGCGGGGTCTGGCTATTAGTTGGCTCCTGCATCGACATTTTCCTCTGCATTTGGCGTGGCGTCTTCACCTCCCGGTAGGAAAATAATTCCTACTAGCCCACTGCTGTGTTTTTTAACACTTGAAAACATGTGTTTATTAACACTTCTAATATTTTTCGGTTCAATTTAGCTCTTCTTCGGACTGTTTGTTCTTCTTTGAATGGCACTAGTTTTGGCACTGTTTTTCTTGTTTGATTTGGCACTGGTTTTAGGGCTATACCCATGTCTTGTTTGTTTTAGGGTTATATGCTCAGCGTGGCTTTAGCGTGGGTGTAAGAAAATGTTTTAGGGTTGTATTCCTTGCTGGTGGAAACCATGATTTGGGACAATCTTTCCTATGTAGTTTAGGGTTTAGGGTTTGGTTTTTGAAATTCCTCCTATCCTTTGTGGCTCTGTGATTATTTGTGGTCATTATGGATTTTTCGACGGTTTTCTCAGCCGAAGGACGCATTGAGTACTAAAGGTAAACATTTTTCTTTCTTTGGTGGAGGCCGTGAGCCCATTCTTCATGCTGCTGGTGTGTTTGAAGGGACAACAACATAAAATCGTGCCCTCTCCTGCAATTCTTTACTTCTGTGATGACCGTGAGCATTGAAGAGACACCAGAAGGTAGACTCTCCCCTGTGCGAGCTCACGTTGCTGCTATAACTTCATTTTCTGGGACTGTGTGCCAATTCCAGGATAAAACTTGGGCTGTATTGCTGGTGTACAAAGGTTGTGTCTATGTGAAAGAAAGAATTGAAGAGCTGAGCTAAATAACCATTTGCCTATTTGCCTATTTTTTGATAGGAGTGTGTTCTAGTAAATCTAGACTATTTGATTGTTTGTTTTGAGAAATTTCCATTGATTTTTTTGAAAAATTATTTGTCATCATAGCTAGTTGTTGAATTATTGTTTTTTTAGTCCATTTTATTTTATTTGTGCATCATTGTTTCAATTTTTCATTGAAGCACATTATAAGATAATTTTATTGATAAAAATAAGTTTGATATTTTTGATACAACATATGGAGGGACTTGTTTTGTGAAATTTAGTACTCGTGTATTGAGAATGAATGCCATGTATCCATGTATACATTGTTTTTTATTATTCAAAAGATTGTTTGGTGTTGTGCAATTTCAAGTCAATATCTGCAGGTTTGTTATTTATCAAGGTAAGGTCAACCATTCAAAGTCTCCATTCTGATTGTAAGATACATGTTTGAGACCAAGTTAATTGGCAGAAATTCGTTGAGATGGTTTAGAAGTAAGCAGACAGTTTAGCAACCTATCACTTCTCACAGCTCCCTGTGTTAATAACATGTAAGTTCCAGTGATTCTGCAAAACATTGTTTGTTGTTTTGCAATTGTGATAGGGTAATGCCAAGTTGTTCAAGTCCATATCTGTGGGTTTGGTATTCATCAAAGCAAGGTTAAATGCCCTAAATTTGCAACCTAGAAGTATCGGCGAATCTTCAAAACATTGTCTTTTGTCATGAAATTGTGATAGGGTAATGTCGAGTTTGTCAAGTCAAAGTGAAAACCCCAATCGTAACAGTAACCCGAGATATCTCAAAGGTAAACAATTCTGTCATTATTATGTGAAAAGAGGCTTAAACATTACAAAATGGAAAAAATTGTTTACACTCAACCCTTTTCAAAACAAGACACTTAAAAACTGTAACAAAACATTGTCAATAGGCATCGAGGCCAACCTATCAAAGTTATATGACCAGAATAGAGTATAGAACACAGTCATCGTTCCTTATGACTCACTGTTAATTCAAGTACATAGGAAAACTGCTAAATTTTACAAGTATATGTCAAACATAAATATATATAAACCCCATAAACGGATAAAATTTATAACTCATAGATATATAATTTTTTCGTTTTAAAAAAACCAAAAACAGAATTCTTTTAAAAATGTAGGCCTTTGAAAATAAGAGGTCATATTAAAGGTTTAATGTCCTGGATTTACAATGATTTTGTGCATGCTCTATTCTTTTGGTTTTTCATTTACAATTAGTAAGAGTTGCAGTTCTTTTGCTCTGCAAACCCTCCCTTGTAATGAGCTTGGTCCATCAGTGATATCTTTAAATGTCTGTGGAAAGTTAACAAAATGACAATTTCCTAGACAGATGGGGTTGTGTCAAATATGGTTGGTAGTTGGAGTGCTATTAGTGGACATTTCACTTTAAACTTAGTGGGTAGTGTATACCACCTCTCAAATTTGCAATTGAATAAATCATATTTGCATAAAATTTTATTTATAAAATTTTAACAGCTTACCTTGTGTCATTGCGATGTTATACTATGTATAGCAAATAGTTTTTATTTTGATTGTAGAGTGTAATGTGCATTTTATTTCTAACTTAATTTAATGTTATCATACATTTTATGGATTTGTATGTTTTTATTTAGAGCTGATTTATTTGGGTGATTTGTTTTCTAGAAAGAGTTGATGCCAAAATTTGTCTTAAATTATATTGATTTTCTGGTTGTGTACAGTCTCAAATATGGTTGTTAATTGGAGTGTTGTTAGTGGACATTTCACTTTAACCTTAGTGGGTAGTGTATACCACCTCTCAATTTTGCATTTGAATAAATCATATTTGCATAAAATTTTAACAGCTTACTTTTGTCATTGTGATGTTATACTATGTATAAAATATAGTTTTTATTTTGATTGTAGAGTGTAATGTGTATTTTATTTGTAAATTAATTTAATGTTATCATACATTTTATGGATTTGCATGTTTTTATGTAGAGATGATTTATTTGGGTGATTTTTTTTCTAGAAAGAGTTGAGGCCAGAAGCTGTTTTAAATTATATTGATTTTCTGGTTGTGTACAGTCTCAAATATGGTTGGTAATTTGAGTGTTGTTAGTGGAAATTTCACTTTAACCTTAGTGGGTAGTGTATACCACCTCTCAATTTTGCAGTATACAGTATATAGTATACAAAATTTACAGTATAAAAAAAATAACACATCTAACAACAATGTCATGTCATTCTGTCAGAATGTAATATTTTAATATACTATAGATGTTCCTTCCTTACAATGCCGCATACAGTATGGAAAAAATAAACCTTCTTGTGACAAGAAAAATATACAGCCCATCCAAAATCCACATCATAATGTGGTTACAACCAAAAACATATAACACCTCTATTCTTTATGGCCTTGAGAATTTTCAGTGCCAAACCCTGAGTTTCTTGATTGAGCCAAGTAGGTTGGCCTCCCTAAGAAGGGTTGGTTAGGTTGTGGTTGATTGCTACCATATAATTGAGACCAATTTGTCCCATCCAACCATGGAGGAATTGAGTACCCATACCTCACACTTGCGCTAATTGGAGGTGTGTGATGAGCATACATTGAATTCACACCTCCTGTGGTAGGAATAAGGCAAGTGGGTAAACCCCCATTTTGATAGTGAGGCACTTGAATGTTTATGAGGTCTTGGAATAATGTTGTATTATTTGCAAGATTGTCCAATGTGTTGGACATGTCCCTGGTTTCATTCTCATCAACTGTGCTTGCATTTATGTCAACCATATCAGTCATCCCTTGTTCCCTTTCAAGCATTTGTTTAGCCTTCCTTGCTTCCTTTTCCTGTCTTGACATTGGTTTTTGTTGCTCCTTCTCTTGCTTTACTCTCCCTCTTTCAAGCCTTTCATGTGCTCGATGTTGCGCTGCAATAGCCCTTGCTGTCTTCTTCTCCTTGGCTTTTTTTTTTTAATTCCTGAATTTCTATTTTTTTCTTTTCTATCTCAACTAGGAGTTTTCTATAGTCTTCTGAGGTGAGTAACTGTGAACTTCGCCCCAAACGAAGACTACCAGGTGTTCCTTGCTTCTTTTTCATTGACACTCTTTCTACTGGTAGCTTCAGGAACCGCCCAAGTAACTTCTCCCCCCCCCCCTTCCCACCTGCATGTCAATGCTTGGCACTTCAGTATCTGTGGCACTTGATTGAACTATATTGTTTTCTTCATTTGGTGCCTCATTATGTGCTCCATCTTCTTCCATTGATCTATTGTCCACAAAAAAATGAACAATTTCACTGTTCAATTCAGTCAGTTGTAAAGGCATGTTCATGCTTTGTTCATTGGTTCTTGAGACATTGTGTTCGTTCAAATTAATCATGGCTTCTGCCAACCATGATGGTGGGTTTACTTGGCTTGGCAATGTAAATTGGTCATTTTCAATGTCATTAACATTATCAACAATTTAATTTTCAACTACATCTGCATTAACAATATCAGCAATTTCATTTTCAACTACATCTGCATTATCAACAATGTCATTAACACTATTAGCAGCAAGAGTTCCATCTTCTTGAGTTGGTATAACAACCTCCATGTTGCTATCAATTTGTTGATGAATATACTGTGTTTCACATACCTGCTCATCATCATCAGCATATAACTGTCCTTGAGAGAGGAAAATTATATTACCAGTTGCAACCACATCAACATGTTCATGTACTTCTTCTTGCACTTCATGCTCTTCTTCCTGACCATCCACATAAAAATCTTGGCTACAAGCAGTATCATGCATAAGAGCATCATAATTCAGTGGCCATATTCCTGTCCTCCTAAAGCCAACCTTGATATTTGATGGTGTCAGAGCCCTTTTAAAAGCCTTACTTGCAAGCTTTGCTAACTTGAATATTTTCACCTCAACCCCTGGATTCTTTTCCATCCATGCAGCACACTCTGACCTGAAATAGTTCTTGAAAGGGCCAAACACACTAACATCAAGGGGTTGCAATCTGTGAGTGGTATGAGCGGGAAATGTTAAAAGGTCAATGCCCAAATTGTTTACTTCCTCAATTGTATGTACAACCATGTGGCTTCTATGGCCATCTAATATCAATAGGTGTCTGTTATTAGGTGAGACATCACCTGGCATAGATGCAACAAAGTGGCAAAGCCAATTTAAAAAAAATTCTTTAGTCATCCATGCATGGGGATGTGCAGCCATGCATGCTCTTGGTTCATAGTTTTGTATATATTTTTTCAACTGATTTTTACCTTTGAATAGATAAAATCCTGGGATTGAAGCACCAATTGCATTGACACAACATAAAATGGTTATCCATTCCCTGCTCTTAGGCAAAATATTTGGCACGTTTCGGTTGCCTCTCTTGGAAATTACCCTCATGCCACATTTCCTTCCCACCTGTAAACCTGTTTAATCACAGTTCCATATATGGTCTGCTGCATAAGAATTTTTATCGTATGCACTAGAAAGAGTGTCATAGAACTTACATACAACTGCAGGGCACAATTTAATGTTCTGTCTCTGTCAAGGCCCTCATCTGTACGCAATACAAGGTCTGGATGCCCTTTTTTAAACCCAAACCACCATGATTTACCAGGAAACCCCTCTTTGAATGAGTTTGGCCTCCCTTGACAGATTTGAGCAATTATGGATTTGAGTTGTATCAACTCTAGCCCATGTCCCAATTGGGCCATTTCTTTACACCACTCAACCACCTTGGCCTCCTCCTCTTCAGTCATAACTGTAACAGGCCCTCTACGTTTGGTGTGAGTGAGCCCATTTATCCAATAATGTATTGTTGTGGGAGGAATACTATGTTTCTTTGCAGATGCCCGAACAAAATATCCATTGAACTCTATGTCGTCAATTGCAGCTAACATTTCTTCTTTGTCCAACCTCTTATAGCACTGATCTTTTTAGTTGAAGTTGGACTGTGGTTGACAGTGGCTCTGTGACTGATGGTGTCCCAACATCAGCTCCAGCCACATGGTCATCCTCAACAACATTTCTTGAAGCATTGTTGACATTGAGATCACGTGTTCTTTCTTCATCTAATGAAGTGCATCGCAGCTGGGCACCCCTAGTCACTCTTTTGCCACTTCTCCTTGTACGAGCTACATAACTCACTCTTGCCATGGATGCAACTACCTGTAGAATTATTGCATACATTTAGTTAAGAATAATTGTAAATAATGCTTTCATACAAGCCAAACATCATCTGGTAACATCATATCTTCCCATTTATAAAAAAATATAATAGTTTACAATTAGTTTGTGTGTTCATGCCCGAGGTTTCTGAATGCCTTTCCTTCTGTTACAATTTTCTTATTTTTTGTCTTGTCATCTTTGATTCCTATGATCAGCTAATGCTCAACTACTCATGCTTAGATATTTTCCACATGCTTTTATGATCAGCTACTCATGTTTTGTTTTTGGTTATTTGTTTCCAGCTTCTATGCTTAGCAGGTTTTTCCAGTTGTTTTACTTGGCCTACGAGAGTTTGATTGGATTTTTTACATTGAGGGATTTAGCCTTTTGGATTAGCGAGCTTGAATTGAATTCTAGTATGTTCTTTGTTTGTCATTTGAATTCATTTTGTACCCTGAAGCTGAATTGGGTAAGTTCAAATGATTGGGTAAATTCCACTGTGTAATGCCTTTATATTTTTTGGATACACAGCAATCTGATCATAGTTATTGAATTCATCATTCCTAGCCCTTTACTCAAATCTGAATCATCATAGAATCAGGGAATTGGTGATCAGGGAAATACAAAATGTGGCAAAAACTAAAGATTGAGGTGTTGAATTTATGAGATCTATAATATGTTTTAGTTTCAATTCCAATGCTTCTTTATTTACCAAAATAAATTAGATAAATTAGCATCTTACATAACAAGTTCACTCATAGAAGATCATTATATTGTTTATTATTTTTCACAACAACGTCAATTCCTCATAAAGCTCATTTTTCTAGGCCAATAATTCGTGTCACTCTACTTTGTGGGAGGCATTCAATCTGAGGTGCATTATTGTAGTTCCTTTTGTCATAAAGTCTAACTAGTTTCTAATAGAAGAATTGAGGCTTAATTGAGAAATATTACTTTTTTGTTATTGAAATGAAAAAAATGAGTACAATTTACAGATGTTTCTTCTTTGTGCTTTAAGCATCTAAATGATCTGTAATGCTTTTTGCAAGATCAGCTCTTGTCAGAGAGATATGTTAAATTCTGTTAGCTTAGAGACCTGCAACAAATCTGCTTTTTTGACCTACATCAAATCTGTTTTTGTCCCGTCCTGAATATTTTCAGAGACTAACCAAAATTACATTTAAAAAAGGAATTGAAATATGGGATTTTGATAAAACAAATTGTTCTTGATTGGTAGCATGCATTCTGTAAATTCAGAATGTTGTTTTGTACTCTCCTTGATTTCAATAGCTGTGATATTGCACTATTCATTTTTCTACTGAGTGGAGGGGATTAAAATTTAATTTAAATGTTCCAGCTGAATTGAATAGTTTGATTGGACCTAGCAACCCTGAAGTTTCTCTAAGAATGTATGCAGGATCCATCAAAAGAGCTATTTTAGATAACATTTGATTGGACCTAGAAACCTTGAAGTTTCTCTAAGAATGTATGCAGGATCCATCAAAAGAGTTGTTTTAGATAACATGTCCGCAATCCTGTTATATTCTCTGAAAATATGTTGAAAACTTCTAAATGACAAATTCTCTGGTCTAGTTTTCCCGTGTGTGTATTAAAAAGTCTAATTGGTTTATAATAGAAGAATGAACCTTAATTGAGAAAGATTTATGTCACACTCTACTATATATATTCTCTGAAAATATGTTGAAAACTTCTAAATGACAAATTCTCTGGTCTAGTTTTCTCGTGTGTGTATTAAAAAATCTAATTGGCTTCTAATAGAAGAATGAGCCTTAATTGAGAAAGATTTCTGTCACACTGTACTATATATATTCTTTGAAAATATGTTGAAAACTTCTAAATGACAAATTATCTGGTCTAGTTTCCCCGTGTGTGTATTAAAAAGTATAATTTGTTTCTAATAGAAGAACTACAACTAGAACTACCAACAAACTATTACTCACTAGAGATAAAATCCTCTAACTAATGGCATCTTCATCAAACCCTAACATTGATAGCCCTGAACTGAGCTATGGTACAAATACCTTTGGCTCGACTTCATAGGTTTTGATATGAGCCAATGGGTGAAGTTATTGTGGGTGGTTTTTTAGGACTATTGGTATTAGGTTCAACCGATGTGGTCTAGAGGTTGAGTGTTATATATTATGCATTATTAGTTTCATTCCCAAACCTCCCCTTGGTCCCCACGTTATGTTACTACGTGAAATTGTTGTTTGCTCACTACGCTCGTTACTTGCTTGGCTGCACTTTGTATTTACGTCATTCAGTGTATTCTATTCAGGGATCCAATTCAAGTTATAGGAACTGGATACTGTCATTTAGGTTTTTTGAATCCTAAGTTAGAAACATAGAAACATAAAACTAAACATAGAAACATGTTCAAATGTTCAAACATTGATTGAATCAATCTCTCATTGGAATGAATCTGTTTTCAACTATAAAACTCTGGTAGAACAATAGAAAAAAATATACAATTTCATGGAAATTGAACTGTGAGAAAACTGAAATAAAGACTTGTAAGACAACTGAAATAAAGGCTTAGAAATTAAAATAAAAGTGTAAGAATCAGAAATAAATACTCAAAAATTAAAATAAAATTGTGTTGTAATTAAGAAAACTAACCTGATTATACTGTGAAATGTTTTGGGGTGTGTTCTGTGCTGGTTTGTCTCCAGGACTGGTGAATAGTTTGAATGTTCGGAAGTGGTTGAACTTCTTTTATAGTTTTTTGCAGTTGAATTTAATTGGTGACAATGATGGACATGGATTGCAATGGCTTCATTTTGCATGTGTGATCAGGATTGAATTTGATGTGATCCAATGGCTAGGAATTTGTTTTTGTTGATCCTTGTGCTTTGATATGTTTTAATGGGAAATTATTTATTGAATTTATTGGGTGAGTGTCATTTATTGTACACAATGGGTTTAAATGTTGTTATTGGGTGGGTGCCATTTATTGAACACAATGTGTTTAAATGTTGAATAACACAGCATTTATGGTTGACAAACATTTCTTTTTATTATGTACAGGTATTGATATTTACTTCTCTAACACAACATCAGGGCTGATCAGATGGGCTGAAGTGACTGAATTTTTGTACTTATTGACTTGACCATTTTGGAAGGAAAAATGGTTTTATGAGTTTTTTAGTTGATATGATAGGATTTGTAATCTTGATACTTATTAAACTATTTATGGACAACTGTGGGCCCCAGTGAATGACTTGGGAAATTTTGGACTTAATTTAATATATATTTGCACTTGAAGTTATTTCTTTATGTTTAATTATTGAATACATATATATATATATATATATTTTGGTGGGTTGATGGGACAATACTATAACAATTACTGGTCCCTGCACAACATTAGACATCTCTCCCCTATTACGTGGACAGGGTAGTTAATTGCCATTGTTGAAGTTCATCCTGTTCCAGAGCTTACGTGAATAGGGTAGTTAATTGCCCTTGCTAAAGTTCGTGTTGTTCCAGAGCGCAAGGTTTCATTAGTCCTGAATTTGCCCCACCTGGCATGTCTCCCAATATTTTGATAAAGGTTAGGAATCTACGAGAAGAGTTAGATAACTTGTGGTTTTGTACTTGAGATCTTATTTATGTTAATCATTCTGGTTTTATATTTTTAATGAGACTATATATATATCTTAAAATTTCATTAATTCAAGAGTTTTAAGAGCAAACTTAATAATTGAATAATATTAAAAAACAGATTTCCAAAATTACAATTCCTAACATTAATTAAATGCTATATAAATCCACTCAACTTAAAATTATGTTATTTGATAAATGAGACCCCCAAAGAGTTGATTGAAGATTAGTAAACTTGATATAAATACTCAAAATAAATTAGGTGGTATCATTAAGAACTTCGAACTTTAAAAGTTTGATATAAATAGTTCAAATAAATGAGGTGGTATGATTAAAAATTTCGAAATCTAAAAGCTTGGATATAAATAGTCAAAATTTAGTTTTTTTTTTAAATTATTTTTTACAAAATGAAATATGGATTTGGACAAAGCTTATTTACTAAGTTATTGAGCCATTAATACACGGGATAATAATTACGTCGAAGGCGTTCTATTGTGGAGCTTTTCACCGCGACATTGTTCAAAGATTCGTCGTAAGCCACCTGTCCGCCACCTGTCTTAGTTTAATAATATGTTTTATTGGCTGCTGAACCTGCTTACGTCAGGGTTCCTTCAGCGTTGTTTTGCACCAAAAAAGGTGCAAAGGCTAGTTTGTAAATATTGAGTGCCATGAATTAAATCATTAAATCCATTATCCCAATAATTTTAAGTAACTACTTAATAACTAACTCTATGAGCCATACAAACATTTATTCGAAGACCATAATAACAATAGAATTCCATAAATTCATCCATTGAATTGTTGCTTGATATACAATGTCAAAAACCATAATAACAATAGAAATCCATAAATTCATCCATTGAGTTGTTGTAGTAAAACTGAGTGAACGCCAAAAGCTTTATGTGATCTAGCCCTTATGAAGATGAGAACAACGACCTTGAAGATGAACCCTTCTAATGATAAGAAAACGACCTTGAAAATGGAAATGATGTTAGCCTCGACATTTGCTTTTATACGAAGAACCAGACCGATTCGTCCGCAACAGGAAGTCAGTATTAAAGCTCTGAAGAGAGGTCACAGGTTCGAAATTGGTAATTTGTGTAATTTTCTTGATTTGTAATATTTTTTAACTTAAACAACTTGATTTCTCTATTTTCCGATGTAAAGTTTTCTGGTTTTCTTTTTATAAAGCAAAAGGAAGAAATTCTTGTTTTCTTTTTATAAAGCAAAAAGAATAAGAAAAAAACTATATTTCAAATTTCTGTTGTTATCATAATTGTACAAAGACCAAAGTTGTATTAAATAGAAACTGAATTGTAAAAAATAACATATATTTTTAAACTGGGCCACTGTACATTTAAGAGTTTAATGAGATCATAAACATAGTATTGAAAATCTCTTAGCATAAATAAGTAGTTAATAACCCTTTAATAATAGTTGAGTAAAGATTTACATGTTGCAGGTCAATTTGGGCATTATATGTAAAATCCTGCTTGACATAGGTACAAGTTGACATTTTTTTTTTTTTTTTTTTTTTTTTTTTCAGAAGAAAAAAACCGCTGTTATATTATAATATATAAACAGTACATAAATCAGAGCGAAAAGCCATCCAGATGATGATTGAAGCACAGGATTTGCAAGAGCAAAATAGAAACTTCGCATCACATACATCAATCTATATTTGCAGGTGTCCAATATTGAACAACATAGCCAACAATGGTTCCACATTTAGAAACAGATATTTCCAGGAAAAGACAAAAGTTTTAGGACAAAACAATGACACCAAAAAACCCCATAACGACAACTTAAAAGGGCAAAATGGGTGCTAGGGCCTGAACAAAACATATAACGAAAACGAGACCACCATATAGTGTACCCGCTAGATGATGAGTGATGAGATCCGCTAATGGGGAAACTGACTTTGTCAATTATAATAAATCCATCAGTATCCATAGTCGACATAGGTCCACAAAAACACAGGCTCGCTTGTTGCTGACAAAGAAATCGAAAAGTATATAAAACAGAATAACAGGCAATGATGCCACAACATCCACAGCTCATCACTGCATCAATCTATATACAGGCTCGCTTGCATTTGGGAGAAAAGATAATTTTGAAGAAGTGCACAGACACAGAGGCAATCGATCGTCCGACATCCACAACGCATATGAAAATTGCACAGGCTAGATCCCAGAAAGCCATATAGACCCCCTGCACATCCCTCAGCATTTACCGCAACGGCATTCCAACTAGGGCATATAGAAAGAAACGAAAAAATGGACTTGTTACTATCATAAAGTCTCCTACATTAAAACGATCTCCATCTTCATCTCCCCCAACAAATCACATAGGCGAAGTTGTTTAGAGGATTCGCCCATGCCCCTTAAGTTCAAGGAGATGATGTAAGTTTTTTGGAGACCCCTGGAGGGTCGCTAGCTCTAATAGCCCTGAGATCATTTGATGAAAATATAGGAACCTCCCTGAGGTCAAGGAGTTCATCCTGGAAAAGGGATTTTGTTTTCAGCCTCCCTCTGAAGTGTCTGGATGCAGACTTCGTTTTTTTCCTCACTGTAATATTGCAAGCCGATGCTGGTGAAATGACAATATGAGGACACCTAGAGATATTATTAAAAACAGTGAGGGCAGCCAAGTCAAGGATCGAGTTGTCTAGTAGGGATTCAATGTCACATCCAACAGTATTTATAGGTGAGTCTGATAAGTCCACATTCTCAATATTATGTGGAGAGGGAGGAGATGGGGGAGGGGACGCGCATTCTAGGGGAGGCATGGACGGGGAGGTATATATTGGAGCAGTGGTGGGGCAGGTTTGATGGTGGACAGCAAGAGCAGTAGAGACTTTAGGTGAGTCCAATAAGTCCACATTCTCAATTATATGTGGAGAGGGAGGAGAGGGGGTAGGGGATGCGCATTCTAGGGGCGGCATGGATTGGGAGGTATATAATGGCGCAGTGATGGGGCAGGTTTGATGGCGGTCAGCAAGAGCAGTAGAGACATAATCCATTTTATCCATCGGCTTGATAGTCGATACAAGGTTTACTTCGGGTTCTAAATGCACGGTCGTACCGGAATTCACCGGTGGATTAAAAATATTTTTGTCTTTAGAATTAAAAGGAGCCGTCGGCTGTCCAGAATCATCAGGAGGGTTAAACTCCTTGTATGGTGGAGATAACACCCCACATTGTGTACTATCAACAGCAGATAAATCAATACCAAAAGCTACAAGAGGAGAAATACCTGATGGGAAGACATTCCGTCGTTCCTTTGAAGTCAGCTTTTGATTTGCTCCATCTGACCTATGATTGCCCCATCGAGGACCCCTGTGCCACCGGGGGTAGTTTCCCTTCAAATGGCCAGTGTTGTGGCAGACCAAACAGCGGAATGGCACACCCCAATAATCCACCCTTTGCCTGTGTCTTCTCGGACCCCAAACGAGGTCAACATCCCCGGGCAAGCCTCCAGAGAAGACCAATTCAACTAATATCCAGGCAATGTGTTTGTCACTGACTCCAAGAATACTAGGGTCGATGTATTTCGTGCATCCAATGGAATTTCCAATGGCCCTTAAGGCTTTAAGCATCCAGAACTCCGGCGAGAGGCCTGGGAGTTTTACCCACACCGTCCTATTCTTAGGAGCCTCCAAGATTGGGTTAAACCTGAGATACCAGGGCAGAAGTTGCAAGAAACACATTCCACAAACCCATGGCTTGTTAACAATCAAGGAAACATATTTTTCGTTCGTAAAATGGATACTATACCAATTATTTAAGAGCAGCTTGACCTTCGGGGTATATCCAACAATGGAACTCCAAAATTTCTTTACCCATTCCATCATGTCTATCTCTTGTCCATCGGCAAACATCCAACGCCCAATTAGTGCACGCTTTTGCAGACTAATGACTCACCCCCAAAGATCCTCATGTTCCAGTGCCACTTCTTTGATATCCGTAGCAGGCTTGTAATAGGCAAGTTGATTCTTATTCTATTTGCGCCTGCCTCTGCGAGTCAAACCAACATTGGGCCCATTCAGATTCGTCCCAGCAGGTTTAACCTATTGATTCGCATAAAAACCTGGAGGCCCAAAAATGGACTGTGCTATAAGAGTAGCATCCGACTCAAATTCCCTTTGTCGAGATTGTTCAGCAGCCCTCGTGGCAGCAATCATGGCTTCTTGTGCCGACGTGTGAGAGGAAAAGGGATCTAGACAGTCATCCATCTAGGAACAGTGTGAGATAAAGAATACTAGACAATAGGGTGAAGGACAGTGCGAGATAAGTATATGGCCAATTCCCGTCTGAACATATGTGCACCGTGTCACATGAGCCAGGAGGAAGGAAGAACATGTGAGCCAAAGAGTTTGAAATCGGGTCACTGCTAGAACAATAATTTTGAAAGAGTTCAAAATCAAAGATTCTGAGAATCAAAGAGATACCCAGAGAAATCAGAGGAGTTAATAACAATAACAAGTTAAATTTGGATGAAATCCTTGTTTGAGGTTGGAAATTGCACACTCAGGAATGCTTGTAAATAAAAAATCACATCCATGTGCCTACACTGATGGATATAATTCTAATTACTTAGTTTATTTTATTTTATTTTATTTTTCATTGTGAGTAATTGTTACTAATGGGTAAGTGTTAATCCTCACTCACCTTGAACATTTTCCAGATATATTTTAAACAAAATGGTAGAACATGCATTTTGCAATTATTTTTATACACATAATTGGTTGATATAAACTTTTTTTTCTTTGTTATTAATTTATTTATTTCATAGATTATATTTTTAGCATTGATATTTTTTATTAATTTCTTTATTTCATAGATTATATTTTTAGTATTGATATTTTTTATTTTAAGGAAATTTTTTATTTTATTTTTTTTATTTTTTATTTTTTAAATATTTATTAAATTAAATACTTTTTAAGTTATAACAATTTAAATTAATTAGAAATTGTAAATTGATTCATTTACAACTTTTTGTATTTCAAATAATGTAATAAATTATAAATATTTTATTAATTTAAGTGTTTAAAAGAATTTTTATAAGTTTTTATTTTAAAAAATATTTATTAAATTAAGTATCTTTTTAAATTATAAAATACATTAGGTTTAATTTAAATTAATTATAAACTGTAAATTAATTTATTTTTATAACTTTTCAATATTTGAAATAATATATTAAAGAAATTATAAATTATAAATATTTTATTAATTGATTTCACTTTTTTTTTTTTTTTTTACATCTAAGTATTTTCATTTTGTAAATTTTCCAATTCTATTAAATTGATGAAACCAATTGTGGAATATTTTGGCTCAAGTGGAGATGTCTCATTATTGATGTCTATTTCATTATCAAGGAAAGTTTGTCAAATTAACATCTTGTGTATATAACTTTTGCAATAGTTATTGTGTATCCAAGTTGCATATGGTTTGAGTTTGTACAAGAAAATAAACTTCTAGAAATAACAATGTCATATCAAATCCTAGATAGTTATTGTATGCAAAAAAATTTGATGCGTACATGAGACTTTGTCACATTTCCTTTTCTTTACTCTCTTAGAAGAAAGGATATGATTGATTTACTTATCTATTAGGATTTTGGAGAGGACTTCCTTTCAAACAAACTAAAGTCTTTCTTAAAGTCCCTTTACTCACATTTCCCTTTCTTTACTCTCTTAGAAGAAAGGATATGATTGATTTACTTATTTATTAGGCTTTTGGAGAGTACTTCCTTACAAACAAACTGAAGTCTTTCTTCAAGTCCAACCCGTTGCCATAAAATCAAGATGCCTAGCCTTGGTTTTGTTCCTAGAGACTATTTGACAACTTTTTTCCATTTTGTAAATTTTCCAATTTGATTAAATTGGTGAAATGTTTGTTATTTTTGTTTCC
Source organism: Pinus albicaulis (assembly GCA_034641835.2). Taxonomy (NCBI): domain Eukaryota; kingdom Viridiplantae; phylum Streptophyta; class Pinopsida; order Pinales; family Pinaceae; genus Pinus; species Pinus albicaulis. The sequence continues at coordinate 847,695,295 of CM076582.1, read as the reverse complement.
ACAATCCAAATATAGACTTAATTGAAGAAACGATATGATTGATTTATTTATCTATTAGGCTTTTGGAGAGTAATTCCTTGCAAACAAAGTCTTTATTCAATACAAACTAAAGGCTTTCTTCAAGTCCAACCCTGCGCCAGAAAATATAGCCTTGGTTTTGTTCCTAACTATAAAGGATTTCTTTAAAATTCCAACCCTGTGCTAGAAAAATATAGCCTTGGTTTTGTTCCTAACTAAAGGCTTTCTTCAAAAGTCCAACTGTACCAAAAAATATAGCATTGGTTTTGTTCCAATCTAGCCTTGGTTTTGTTCCTAACTAAAGGATTTCTTCAAGTCCAACCCTGTGCCAGAAAAGATAGCCTTAGTTTTGTTCCAATCTAGCCTTGGTTTTGTTCCTAGAGGATATTTGACAACCTTATTCCATTTTGAAAATTTTCCAATTTGATTAAATAGTCTAAATTGCATGGTGAAAGTGAGAAGCATTAATTGCCTTGAAAAACCATGAATTTGAGTAGTTTGGAAACATAGCATTATCTCAAACACTTATGCAAAAACTCTTGAAGAGTACATGAGACCTTTGTTACATTTCTTTTTCTTTATTCTCTTAGAAGAAATGATATGATTGATTTTCTTCTCTATTAGGATTTTAAACTCTTGAAGAGTAGATGAGACCTTTGTCATATTTCCTTTTCCTTACTCTCTTAGACGAAAGTATATGATTGATTTAATTCTTATAAGGATTTTGGAGATTACTTCCTTGCATGACCCTAGAAGCTATTTGGTAACCTTTTTACTTGTTTTTTGGCATTTGGAAATGTTTCCATTTTGTAAAATTTCCAACCTGATTTTAGAAAATTTTGTATTTGAATTCTAGCTATTTGGAAAACTTTTCACTATTTTTTAGCATTTGGTGATCTTAATATGAGAAAAATTGTTATTGCTATGCAAGCTCCTTCATCAGTATTAAAAATGTGTTTAAGGATCGTCTCATTTAACCATTTTTGAAGGGGTTAAATTGTTAAGTTTCATGTGTCTTTGATGAGGTAATTATGAGTTAATTAGATTTTTAAAACTCATAAACAACAAATAAAATGCAGTAAAATAACTCACGACAATCACGTAACACAATAGATGATGATGGAGTTCACCCCTCTTGGGCTACATCTCCATGGACCTGCTTTAACTAGCTAGACCCTCTTAGGATTATGAGTCAAAAATATGATTACAATCATCTTTGATGATCCAATGGATTTTTTGACTATTCCATTGGCTTGAGAAGACATGAAAACCCCAAAAATGGCTATCCAATCTCTGAATTTTGTTCACAGCTCCTCTAGGCTTGACCTCCAACACCGGTGGCCATGGGCTTGTTTAATCTCCAAAGTGACAAAAGGACCTTCAGGTGTGATCAAAAACCTATATAAACTATACCACTGTGTTCAAAGCATCAAATTAATCAAAATTGATTATTCACTCACTAATTATTCAGCTGATTTGGGCATGGCCTTCCCTCCTGGTGGCTTTAGGCTTCAAAATTCTTCAATGTGCATAAAACACCTGTAGATGAGCTCCATTACCTCTGCAAGTTGTTCCAATGGATCCATAGCATGCCAATATGCTAAGAATGACTATCCTTGAGCAAAAATTGGTCGAAAATTGACCAAGATAGACCTCATTAAATTTCCCCCCAATTTTTCCTCCAAATCTAGAAAACTAGAGTTAACTCCGACTAAATCTAGAGTTGTTTGCCAAAAATGGTGTTCCACCAAATCCTTCGCCAAATTAATTGTGTCATTAATTAAATGATAAGCGCATATTAAGTGTCATTAACTGTTGTGTGAGCGCTAAGCGCACTTATGGTTCAGATCCCCCCGCACGGTAACACCGCTTGATCTTATGGTGAGGGGTTGGCCCCTCCATTCCCGCCGTTGGAGCTTATTGCGTGCTTAAATATAGGTTCTGTGAATAAGATTTCAACAAAAAGGTTCTTGGCCCAACGGTGGAGAGGGGAAGGTCATGGGGTCGATCCCCGACCCCTCCCCTCGTACACGGTTTTTGAAACTTTGCAACGTTTACAAACCTTTGTAAATTCAGACCCACCGTTATATATTTCCAACGAAATTGCCAACCGAACTTTAATACATTGCTCCAATGTAAAATGTATTTCCTTGGACCATATAACATATATACCACCGTGATATTATTTAAATGTGGTCAATGTTTGTGGACCAAATAATATATACCACCGCGATAATGTTTAAATGCGAATTGAAAACTATGGGTTTAATAAAAACATTTATATGCCGATTTTTTTGAAAATTAATTAAATTTTGAATTAATATATATATATATATATATATATATATATATATATATATATATATATATATATATATATATATATATATATATATATAAACTTCAACCTTAATTAATTAAGAAAAAAATCATTTCGATCACATAATGTTATGAACCCAAAATTCAACATTAGGAGGAGGTCATTGGACAAATTTTACCTTCACAAACTAAACTAATGAATCTCAGAATGACACTTGTCATATTCCCATTGGATAATAATTGAATAAGATTCTCTACATGCTGACTGGATTTCCATGTCATCAGCTGTACTTGTTCTGCAAATTTTTTTTTTAAATTCGCTTGTTCTTAACGACGATCAACATACCATAACTTCTTCATCCAAACTCGGTTTTCAACAAAATGAGTTGTGTTGGATTCCTTGAGATGAGCCGGTTGCTTTGCATATGGTTTGGTGCAATTATTAGCACTTTAATTTTTGAGCTAATTTTTGCCCCTGATCCAGATTCTGATCACTCCTTCCCACTAACAAGATTTTGGACCCATAAAAGCTGGTTATCTCATGAGTGTTGAATGCTCTTCTGTTTCCCAAGTTCTATCATCTTTATTCTAATTGCATAAATCACTATGAAAACCACTTTTTCATTGACATGCCTTGCCTTGTCTTGCAAATGGCTTGGCTCTTCAACCATTGTTCTCCTTTTGCTACTGACCCAATTAACACTTGTTGGCTGCTTGTTGATATAACACTTTTTCGATACCAAATAGATTCCTTGGTGCCTTCCCACTGAGAATCATGTTCCTCCTTTGCACAATGATTGAACTACAAAAAATAGCTTCCAACATCAGTAAAAATAAGAAAAGAAATGACCATTCTTTTACCTCCACTGTTCCAAATTACACATCTGGAAGAGTGCATTTGCCATCTCCTTCTCTTCTTGGCATCAACACATAAAATGGTCTACAATGGCTGCAAACACTTTTGACATCTTGTCACAAACAACACATCATGTAAGAAACAACTTGACGACATATCCTCTTGCTCCTTCAAAGCAACAAATTTCACATCATGTGAACATCGCCATGTGCTCTCACATCTTGGTGTCAAAATTCATCAACCAAACACTACTCGAAAAAACACGCCTCTTCAAACAAATGACTCTCAAGTCAAGCATAAGCATGTATAATAACTTGACGATTCTTTTCCCAAAACAAAAAGAATTTCACATCTCATGAAACACTTCGTCAACATCACCTTTTCATATATGGAGACAAAATCAACTCTTCCAAGTCGATATGACATGCATGTAACACACAATCAACACAAGTCGACACTCATGCATGTTCAAATGATAAAAACTCTCAAGTTGACAACATACATGTTAAACAAAGCAATCAACCAACATAATTCAATTACTCATGCATGTTCAACCACAATGAAATCATCAAAATTCCATTGTTCATACACACAAACTCTCATTACAATTCTTAAATTCTCTCACAAGTACAATCATAAGTACAAGAACTCCATTCATATGTACATGTACTTACAAAGATGAAATGAACAAATTTTGCTGCAACAAAGTGAATCAACATACTCCACTTTTAAAACACCTTCTTGGCATAAACATGCAACATGCATTCCATTGATAAATAAATGCACCAACATCAAAATACATGCAAAGTCTTATTTGGATAAGAAATATAGCCATTTATTACCAAACCATTTCAATTATGCTTCTTTCAAATTCACATCATCATCATGTGAATCATCATGACCCACATCAATTATGGAATCTTCTTTTCCATTCTTTCCATTCTCTTTCTCCACCTTCTTCAAATGTCATGGATGAATCGCTGGATATAAAGTACAACACTTGTCTACAAGATAACCTTGCTTATGGCAATGAGTGAAAAACAATTGCCTCTTATTTTCAACATGGTTTTCTTTGGCTTTATGCCTCCTTTGCTTTAAAAGTTTCCTGTGCATGGCTATCTTCTTCCAACACCTTGAAACATTATGGTTATCCAAACCACAAAAGGAACATGCAACTTTTCTCCAAATCTTACATGAGAATTTGCCATGTTTATCATAATCAAAAGAAACTTGATTAAAAGCAGATTTATACCTTGAACATTCACCTTTGTCGCCTTCTTGAGGAGGTGAATTTGATGAGGTAATGGCTTTCTTCGGAATTCCAACAATGCATTCAATTACTATAGAGCTTTCAACATCCTCTTGTTCTTCCTTCTCATTAGCTACATGCTTATAAGCACCTTCTTGCAAAGTGGGTGTAAAACTTTTGCATTCCTCATGAACACAATCTTCACAAGCTTGAGGTAATGAACATGAAATGAAAGTCCTTTTTGGAACACCTTCATGTGCCTCCTTGGCTTTATAGCTTTCTTCATCATTTTTTCCATAACCAAGACCCAAAAACTTAGGCCTTTACTCAACAACAATTGACTCAACTATGCCTTGTGAATGTTTGCCAAATATTTTACCTTCATAGCCCATCTTCAACAATAATTTGGACCCTATTCCTCTAGTGTGTATTTCAAAAGCACCTACATATCCATTTTGAGAGGAAATTGAAGATAAACTTGATTTGCATACCTCTTTTTCAAGCACATGCTTGGCTAAGGCTTCCTTGGCATCATGGAGTTGAGTCTCCATCTCATGCATCCTTTCAATAATCTCTTGCTTCTCCTCCTTCACGGCAATCAACTGCTCTGGAAGTTTACTTCCCTCCCTCTTATCTTCATACTTCTCTTGCATCCTGTCAATCATGATGTAGAGTTTCTGCAACATCTCTTTATCAAAGATTTTTTGTAAGGAAGATAGACTAGAAGCATCACTTAATGAATATTCCATCACACATGCAATCATACAAATATTCTTTGATGTGATTTGAGAATTTGAAGTCTCAATCTTAACCTTCTCGTTCAAACATAAACCTGGCAAACTATTAAATTCTCCTTGCACAAATTCAATAACCAATAACTATAGAACCAATAGAAGAATTAGATATCCTTGGCTAAAATGAGCTCAAATTTTTGCTCTAATACCAGGGAAAATTTTATTGCTATGTAAGCTCCCTCATAAGTATTAAAAATGTGTTTAAGGATCATCTCATTTAACCATTTGTGAAGGGGTTAAATTGTCAAGTTTCATGTGTCTTTGATGAGGTAATTATGAGTTAATTAGATTTTTAAAACTCATAAAAAAAAATGAAATGCATTGAAATAACTCACAACAATCACATAAAACAATATATGATGATGGAGTTCACCCCTCTTGGGCTACATCTCCATGGACCTGTTTTAACTAGCTAAGACCTCTTTGGATTATGAGTAAAAAATATGATTACAAGCATCTATAATACTCCGATGGATTTTTTTACTATTATAATGGCTTCAAAAGACATGAAAACCCTAAAACTGACTATCCAATCTTTGAATTTGGTTCACAACCCCTCTAGGCTTGACCTCCAACACCCGTGGCCATGGGCTTGTTTAGTCTCCAAAGTGACAAAATCACCTTCATATGTGCTCTAATGCCTCTATAAACTATAAAAATCTGTTCAGAGCATCAAATACATCAAAAATTGACTATTCACTCACTAAAATTGGCCTTCAGCTGATCTAGGCATGGCCTTCCCTCTTGGTGGCCCTAGGCTTCAAAATTCTTCAACGTGCCAAAAACACTTGTAGTTGAGCTCCATTTCCTTTGCGAGATATTACAATGAATTCAAAGCATTCTAATATTATAATAATGACTATCCTTGAGCAAAAATGGCTCGAAAATTGACCAAGTTAGGCCTCATTAAAGTTTCCCCCGATTTCTCCTCCAAATCTGCGAAACTAGAGTTAACTCTGACTAAATCTGGAGCTCTCCGCCAAAAATGGCGCTCTGCCAAATCTGCCGCCAACATAACCATGTCATTAATTAAGTTATAAGAACATATTAAGTTTCATTAACTATTGTGTTAGCACTAAGCACGCTTATGGTTCGGAGCCCTCCGCATGGTCACAACGCTTGGTCTTATGGTGAGGAGCTGGCCCGCAGGCTGGCCCCTCCATTCCCATCGTCAGAGCTTACTGTGCGCTTAAATATAGGTACTACACATAAGCTTTCAACTAAAAGGCCCTTCGCCCAACGGTGGAGCACCTTCGGTTGAGAGGGGGAGGTCATGGGGTCAAGCCCCGACCCCTCCCCTTGTACAAATTTTACCTACATAAACCAAACTGGAGAATCCTGGAGTGACACTTGTAACATTATCATTGGAATAAAAATAAATAAGATTCTCTGCATGCTGACTGGATTGCATGTCATCAGATGTACTTGTTCTACAATATTTTTTTTAAATTTGCATGTTCTGAACGATGATCAACACATCATAACGCCTTCATACGAACTCGGTTTTCAACGAAACGAGTTGCGTTGGATTCCTTGTGATGTGTCGGTTGCTTTGAATCTAGTTTGGTGCAATTATAAGCACTTTCATTTTTGAGCTAATTTTTGCCCCTGATCCTAATTCTGATCATTTGGAAATGTTTCCATTTTATAAATTTTCCAACTTGATTTTAGAAAATTTTGTATTTGAATTCTAGCTATGCTAAATAATTTTAGATGTCTCATTTTTGATATGTCTATTTCATTATGAATGGAAGTTTGTCAAATTAACATCTTATGTATATAACTTTTGCAATAGTTATTGTGTATCCAAGTTGCAGATGGTTTGAGTTTGTACAAGAAAATTAACTTCTAGAAATAACAATGTCATATCAAATCCTAAATAGTTATTTTATGCAAAAATTAACTTCTAGAAATAACAATGTCATATGAAATCCTAAATAGATATTTTATAAAAATTCTGATGCGTAAATGAGACCTTGTCACATTTCCTTTTCTTTACTCTCATTTCCTTTTCTTTACTCTATTAGAAAAAGGATATGATTGATTTACTTATCTATTATGCTTTTGGACAGTACTTCCTTGCAAACAAACTATTCTAGATAGAATAATGTCATATACATGAGACCTTTCCACATTTCCTTTTCTTTACTCTCATTTCCTTTTCTTTACTCTTTTAGAAGAAAATATATGATTGATTTTCTTATCTATTAGGATTTTGGAGAGGACTTCCTTGCAAACAAACTAAAGTATTTCTTCAAGTCCTACCCTGTGCCAGAAAATCAAGTTGCAAATTCTTTCTTCAAGTCTAACCCTGTGCTAGAAAATCATGATGCCCAACCTAGGTTTTGTTCCTAGAGGATATTTGACAACCTTTTCACTTGTTTTTGGCATCTGGAAATGTTTCCAATTTGATTAAATTGATGAAATGTTTATTATTTTTATTTCCATAATCCAAATGTACAGTTAATTGTCACAATTTTCACTATTGGACGGAACAAAACTTGCAATTTGTGCATAAAGTATCCTTCTATTAGTACAACTTTGTGCAAGTTGAAGTATACACTGATAGTAATTATTGTATCTTTTTTGTGCTTCAAGACAAAAAGATATTATGCAATCAAAAAATGAGTAAATTTGTTGTTGCATTTGGTTTGAGTTTGTACAATAAAATTGACTTCTAGAAATAAAAATGTCATATCAAATCCTAAATAGTTATCCACATGTAGACTTAATTGTCATAATTTTCACTATTGGACGGAACAAAACTTGCAATTTGTGCATAAAAGATCCTTCTATTAGTACAACTTTGTGCAAGTTTTTTTGTATCTTTTTTTGTGCTTCGAAACAAAATGATATTATGCAATAAAAAAATGAGTAAATTTGTTATTGCATATGGTTTGAGTTTGTACAAGGAAATTGTCTTCTAGAAATAACAATGTCATATCAACTCCTAAATAGTTATTATATTTGCTTCATATACTCTAAATTGCATGGTGAAAGTGAGATCCTAAATAGTTATTATATCTGCTTCATATAATCTAAATTTCATGGTGAAAGTGAGATGCATTAACTGCCTTGAAAAACCATGAATTTGAGTAGTTTTGGCAACATGGCATTATCTCAAATAGTTTAAAAATTTGTTTTGACCGTTATGCAAAAAGGCTTGAAGAGTACATGTGACCTTTGTCACATTGTCTTTTCTTTGCTCTCTTAGAAGAAATAATATGATTGATTTACTTCTCTATTAGGATTTTGGAGATTACTTCCTTGCAGACAAACTCGCCTTTCTTAAACTCCAAGATGCTTAGCATTGGTTTTGACCCTAGAGGCTATTTGGCAACCTTTTCACTTTTTTTTTGGCATTTTGAAATGTTTCCATTTTGTAAATTTTCCAACTTGATTAAGTCAATGAAATGATTGTGATTTGTGTTTCCGGAATCCAAATGTAGAATTAATTGGTATATTTTCAATATTGGACGAAACAAAACTTGAACTTTGTGCATAAGGGATCCTTATCTTAGTACAATTTTGTGCAAGTTGAAGTATACACTGGTAATATTTATTGTATCTTTTTTGTGCTTCGAGAAAAGTTGGTATTATGCAATCATAAAATGAGTAAATGTGTTGATCATTGAATGAGTAAATTTGTTCATCAAAAGGACAAGTATTATAGGGATTAGATTTGGAGTTTTCCAGTTGTTACAATGTACTTTGGAACATATTCTTTAGGGCTGGGCACACTGATGAAAAAATCTAGGAGATTCAACAGGGCGGTGAGGGTACTAGGGAAATGAAAAATACTAAAATAGTTTGTTTCTATTGTCAGTGCAATTCAAAATGTTTCTTTACAATTTCAAAGATAATGTTCTCATATGAAACATTAGAGATATTGAAAATTATCAACTGCAATGTGCTAGAGTTTCCCATCAAAGTTGCATATTTTACACCAAAGGTTATGAATAATTGGGAGCTAATGTGTGGCTCATTTTCATGTAATATGTGATGATGTCTGAAACTTGTGAGGTTGTGATGCAAATTTATATTATAAATATAGACATCATATTGTTCATGAATTAATATTATTTTATTTAGTTAAGATTAAAAGGAAATCTATGTCCGAAAGGTTATAGAATCTGTCAATTTCACATAATGTATGTGATTTCTCTTTAACTTCTAGCTTTGAATGACATTTTATTTACTAATTTTTATCTTCAATGAACTTTTATATGTCACGATTCTTTTGAAATTTATTCCTTACGATGTTTCCTTTACAACATCTGGTGCAATTGCTAGTTTATTTTTAAATATAACAAATGTATTTATAACTATGAAATCAAAAAAATTATTATTTTACATTTATTTAAAATTTGCAAATAAATTTACATTCTATACATATGGAAAATTTTAAATTAGAGAATTATAATGTTACATTTTTATAAAACTTGCTTTTGAAACTAGTTATAAATGACTTACTCAAAATGACTTAACATGTTGATATATATGGAGAAATTTAAATTTAGGTTGTAGAATAGACGGGGGAGAATAACCATATTTTAATTAAATTTTATTAATATAATTTTATAATTAGAAAATAAATATATATTATATTAATATATTAAAAATTAATTAATATTTTTAATTTTATTTAAATGTAAATTTATTTTTATAATAATAAATTTATTTAGAATATATATTATTAAAAATTAAAACAAATTGATTTGAAATAAATTTTATTTTTTAAATATCAATTTTGAAAATTGCAACTATTTATGTTATTAAAACTTTATCTACATAAAATCTACTATAATCTATAAAAAATAGTTTCGAAAAATTGAATTATCTAAGAGCAAAGGATTTTGGAAGGAAGAATAATGAATTCCAAGAAAAGATGGTGTCTAAGACACTTTTTATAATGTTGAAGCATAAACAAATATATCTTAACATATGAAAATTTCACATTCTTCTGCATAAAATTACTTGACAGACCAATCATAGGATCAATTATATATAACTCAAATCCTAACTATTAAACTAGCTCTCATAAAATAATGAAGACATATTTAACTTTGGCTACCTTAAGCATGTCTAGATCTCCATATTTTCTACATTAAGCTAAAGTCTAGAGGAGCAAATGTTGTAAAGAACAATGATGCCTCCTAAGAGCCCAAATGATTTCATGCTAAAAATGTACCACAAGGTAATACTTTTGAGCATGAACTTGATATCCCTAATATTGAAATATATGAAGTTGAATTTATAGCCTTTATGGGAAATTCAGTAAGGTTCACCCTATGAGATTTATTAGGAAGAATCCCCCCAATATAGTGATTCATGCTTATATTTGGGTTAGCTAGGATTGCTATGGTTGGCACTACGTTGATACGGGAAAATTTAACTTTCCTACAAATTCATTTCAGATTTGCTAATATGTTTTCCCTTGATGTAAATTGCTCAGTTCACCATATATCCTTAGTCTACACTTAAAACCCACTAGAGTTTCTCCTACTCTTCCCTTTATTTCAAATATAAATCAGTCTCTGTCGTGAGGAAAATGACGTAAGAAATGCACATGTACAATTTATTTGTGATCACAAATCCATTCCAATACCCGATGATTTTTTTAAGTGCTTGTTCAATTCCAACATCTTCGTGCTATGCATGCTAGCCAAATGCAATGGGGGTCATCGATACACTTCTATATGTTTCTTCCAACCTCCAACACATTTTAATTTATTATTTTGCAAGGGATCTTGACAAGTGTTTGTCCATCTTATTTTGAATCTGGTTTATAGTGTAAGAAATCATTGCTTCATTATTCTTTCCACTATTCAACATTTCCTCTTTTCCATAATTGTTGATACTTAATGGTAGAAGTGTCCTCAGACACATAATTTTATTAATAATAGGAAAATAAACTACATCAGAAATTTGCAAGAGTTTACACCCGTAGACTCCAACACTCTTGCAATTAGGAAAATGACCTATTTATAAGCTACATGTCCTAACTTATTTTAGTTATCGACCACTTGATAAAACAACAAGTGTCCATTTACAATAAATATCCTTCTAACCAATATACTAACTTTATTCCTATTTTAGAGCCTAAGATACGACACTATTCTAGAGTCATATCTTTTGTAACAATATTCTATTTCTAAGTGTCTCTAATATTAATTTAAATATTCTAATTTAATAAATATTTTATCCTAGATTTAAACTATGATATTTGGATCATCTAGCAATACTCATTAAAAATACTTCCCTTTGTTCCTCTACTCACTAAATCAACGGTCCATCTTTCTTGTAACACATGGAATTATTTACTGAATACTCATTGTATGCTTAGCCTTTAATAAAAATATAATAACCTTCAAGCCTAGAACTCTAAATGTCAGATTTATGTCCAAGAAGAAATGGAGACAAGGGGGATTGAACTTTGTTCAACCTATGTTAGAGTAGGGGGAAGGGAATTTGTCTACATAGATAACATGATTTATATCTAAAATCACTTGCACAAGGTATTGAGACTCTTCTTTCTAGTCTCTCACTTACGCATAAAAATGACATGGCATAATACAATTTCAGAGCTCAATGCTTCCACTGCATCACGATTCAACATAAAGAATTGTTTACTTCCAAGGCATAGTATTCACAAGATGCAGTGCTTCAATAACTATTGATTGCTAGAAATCCTTGTTCTAATACAGGAATTACACATAAATTCCAAAGAAAACAATTGCATGCACAACCCATTCATCATTGCGCTCAGAGAGAGGCATACATCACAAAACAAAGTTATTCTCACAAACCTAGATATTACCATTCCTAGAAGCACATAAACATGGTATTCATTAATAAAACATGTATATACATCTACTTCACTTAGGAACTCTCCCATTTCTCTCTTGGCCTGATTTCACATTAATTTGGCCATTAGTTTTTCCCTGAGGCTCACAATGATAAATAACATATAGAACAAAGTAGATTTCTCTCATGATTTATTCCCGAAATCTCTCATGTTTTTCAAGGTAGATTTTATTTTTCCTTATGAAAAAATATTACCTATCCATTGATTTTCTAAAACTACAACTCATATTTTTCTATATAAATTAAACAAAATAATATTATTTACAAATAAGGAATTAGAATTCCTTTTCAATGTTGAAACCCCTTTTGGAATATTTCTTCAAAATTATTGATAGCTTTGGGAAACTCTAATTCTCCTGCATCAAACTCCTAAGGTAGAAAAATTTCATGACCTATTGGTCATATGTCATCAAATTTTCATTTATTCAAGATCCTAAACTTTATGTTGTACTTGTCCATTCTTCCTTGCATGTTGTTGTTCCACCATTAGTGTTGCCTTCAATTATCTAGGGTCCAAATTTTATGTTGCTCTTGTCCACTTACCTTGTTGATGTAAAACTTCATAGTGAGTTGTAATTTGTTGTTTCCTATACTTTTGATTTTGTTGTACCTTCTCTTGATCGTCTTCTTCATTAGCATCCACAATCTATCAATCTCCTCATCCAACCTTTTTTCTGGACTGTTGAAACTTATGTCATCTCCTATCTACTGCTACATATATTCCTAGTGTATAAGAGTTTCAAGACTCTTACCAAATTATGGTTTATACGTCTACTCTGTTAGTCATTCCCCATGCCTTGCAACTTCCTCCGAATTATTGTCTTATGAGAAAATAAAATAAAATTTCATTTTTATGATACAAACTTCCCTCACCTTTCATCATATTTTCTTCTTCTGTCTGCACTCACTGTTATTTGTTTCCATCTCTAAGAAATAACATAAAATTTATTTCCTTTATTACAAATTTATGTTCATCGTCCTCCCTTTATATCTCTGTTTGTAATATCAGGGTCTTTCAATCACTTTTCCAACAATTTGATTTCCAACTTAAATTCCATACATACAAGAATCCATTCATTTACTCAAGAAACTTACACAAAAATAAACATTTCGTAAATATGTAGGAAATCACATTCCACATTAGATCACGGGAATCTAGAGGGTTATAATTCGAACCTCAAATCAACAAGGGAATCCAAAACTTACTGTAAAAACAAGAAAACAAGTAGAGGCATGCAAATAACTTTCCTTCTAAAAATCCAAGGAATATGCCTCCACCCAGGCTGCCAAGGAAATAAAGAGAATACCATCTCCACCCTCTAGAATTATTACAACGAATCTAGATACTACACTCCTCACTTGAGAGATATTCTTAAACTCTGTACAAGCAGAAACCAAGCAGAGGGGGCTAAATAATTATACTTACTAGAGATCCAAGGAACAAGCCTCCACCCATGTTATCAAGGGAATCCAAAGAAAACAATCTCCACCTTTATTTTACCATTTTACCTTATTTTTATTACCGGTGTTCATGTTGTTGTTTTCTGTTAGCACTCGTTGCACAGTTAAATTCCATCCATGTATATTTCTCATTTATAATTGTTGTCACATTCAGGGGTAATGCTTCAAGGTATTCGAGCAATGACCTTTTTCTGAACCATCTTCCCAATATCAACATGTTCTCATTCATGCCATCTTTGCACTGCCCATTTCCAACCTTTCTCATTTTTTACTCAATTGCTTTTATGTATACACAAGGGCCTTACCCATGCTACATACTTCCATTAGGTACCTCTCATCCCTATTCCTAGCGTTACGTTGTTTTCCTTCCATACCAAACCAATGTTTCCAAGTACCCCCCCAAAGCATGAAAAACAAAAGGAAAATCCAAGAGAAAAAGAGGGAAATAGTAAAAAGAAATAAATTCATGACCACTATCATAAAATTACAAAAACAAAATAACATGGCCATGCGCAAGTCAACAACCAAAATGGTATTTCAAATATAAAATCTGTAGAAATCATACAAACAATATGTATACCAAACCATTGTGTATAAATTAACCATTGTGCATAAATTATTGATTTCATTCAGGGAAGAGATTATATATCATTGCATTCTTCATGTTTCTCCTTCACGAACCTACCCAAGAGTGTCTTCATTTACCTATGGGGGTTAATGGAGCTCAAATACTACCTTTGTCTCCCCCTAGTGTGTCTAAGGCCAGGAACCTAATTGGTTATCTGAGCTTGAATTTTAGAGTCAGAGTAGGCTTGCCGGTCACTATTAGTTGAAGCTTCAAGTTGATGAATTTCCTCTTGAATTTTTGGAGGAGTGGAGGAGTGAAAAATGTCCAGTGTCCAGTAAACCCGCGTATGCGCAGACCCGTAATTTAAAACAAATAATTCTACGGTGAAATTTTAAAATTTTAAACATATAGGATGCTGTTGTACTGACACTGCAACATATAAGGGTGAACGGCATCACTGGCAGAAACTAAATGGACTGTCAAAAGTGAACCGAAAAATGTTGATGCAACCCGAGGTCTTCACCGATCACTATGGCACAATTCTACACAATGGGAATAAATGAGATGAAGTCAACCATGTGAGAAATCGTTGGATTACCGGGCAATGATGTATCCCGTTAACCAACGCGAGACAACCCACCGATAATGATAATGAGTGTCAAGGTGCCCCAGTACAATCTGGCAAGTGCGAATGAATGAGTTGAAGTCGAACACTTGAAAGAATCTACCAATCAGGAGGCAATAATGAATCCCCACTGTCGATAGCGAAGAGTCTGCCACTGATGACTGCAAACCCTAAGGTACTGACAAAAAGACTCTAGACCTTATTCCCAGAGCAATGAGTCGAAGTCGATGGGAAAATATCTGCTGGAAGGAAGGCATTAAGGCATCCCACATCGGTCCAGCGCGAGTGTAACCCGCAGGCCAAGATTTGGAAGGAATCGGACGAAGTAGAGTGATGGAACCAAAACCGAAGTACGTTTCCGACATGCACAAGATGAAGCTAGCGCACGGAAGAAACCCTCTGAACCAACCAATAATGAAAGCTGACATAGAGGCGAGATATCCACCGATAGGGTCAAATGGAAATCAAGGTACTGCACGAATCCCAAGTGTGATAATGTATGATGACGTCGAACACAGGGGAAACTACTCAGTCAAAGAACCATAATGATGATCAAATGTTGAGCACAAGGTCACCTATCAATAATGGAAATAGGGCCAGGATGCAGCTCTAGGTTTTCTCTCAGAGCAATGTGTCGTAGTAGATAAGAGACAAACCCGCCAGCAATAAGTCAATGGAGACCTTCTCAAACCAGCACGAGCAGAAGACCAAAACATCTGATGTGATAGAACAAGATATTGACAAGACCGGGAAGGCCGACTGAATAATGAGTCAAGAGACACCGCAGAATGGCCAACTCTGGTTAGACTTCCCTTGAACAAAAGCACGACTCATGATGACCATGGCAGTAAAAAGTGACACTGTATAAGTCTGTTATGCAGGAGGCAAAAACAAACTCTCCATATGATTGGAAGAGATAACCAACCGGGGGAGGACTAACCAGTGAAACAAGGCAAACGCTGAACCTAGGTCAAAAACTAAAACCATCCCAAATGGAGGAAATATATAAGCGTATGTGCTTTGTTCAAGGGCGACAAACTGACACTGTACTGCCATCCAATTATGAAGTTATATCCCGTTCCCGCTCTTTTTGTTATATTTGATTTTTTTGTCTTTTTCATATAATAAGCCTGAAAAAGAATAAAAGAATGCTATAGTGCAATGGATAGAACGAGTATCAAGAAACAGATGCACTAGTTCCTGGGATTGGAATGATCCTATGCTCAATGCAAGGTGGCGGAAACTGGTAAGCGATACTGAAAGGAATGCTCCATCCATGGGTAGAAAGGGTGTCAAGTCGCGATAGCTAAGTGCATGCAATGGTTAACTTGTACAGATAGTCAAGGTCAAAAGTTGGCTTAAACATCGAGTCCAAAATGAAGCCGGCTAAAGGCCAAGATAAACAAGTAGCCAATATGCAATGCAGTAATACAACTCAACAACACCAGGGAGCCTCTAGGGTAATAGCCAGAAAAATGATAATGAAGAAGAAGAAGAATGAAGCCTCAACACATAAGTCATGGCGGGACTAAAGAGGACTCCCTAGCCTACATAAAACGCAGCATGGGCAACAAATGCTAGCGAGTAACTAACTAGGAAGCCCATGTAAAGGAAGGCTCTACCACCAAGTCATGATTAAATAATCGGCGAGTGAAATGGGTGTAATACTCATGACCTAATGGGATCGACCCTATGGCAAGTGATCAGAATGGAGGCTAGAATGCAAAATGCAATGTAAGAATGAATTCCCTAACCTATATGCCAGTGAAGATCGTATACCTGCCATGACGGGTCAGTAGTCATGGATCAAAAACCGGGAAAAAATCTCAACTTCATCAAAATGTACCTGAAAATATACCAATCTGGGCACTTCCAAACATCTGGGTTATGCAGCTTAAGATAGATTGAAAAAATAAGCATAACAAATTTTTGCGAAAATTTTCAATTTTTGGGCATAAATACACAAGTTACATCATATTTGGTTCATTGTTACTTGCTGAATTGGGAAAAAGAGCTCTGGAGAAAAAGCCTCTTTCGTCAAAACATGAGCAATCGACCGTCAAAATCTGCTGAATTTGTTAGGTAAGCTCTTAATCTATCCTTGTTATTCATTTTGTCCGTTCATAAGATTAAAATTTTAAAATTTCACCGTAGAATTATTTGTTTTAAATTACGAGTCTGCGCATACGCGGGTCTATATTGACCAAGCCGTGTATATACGCGACTGTGTACAGAGAAAGTCGCGTATGCGCAACCCGAAATGAAAAAACGTGATTCTAAAGGACAAATTATTGAATTTTTGCAGGATGACTATATCTTGGAGAGAACGTGAGCACAGTGCCATTGACAATGAAGTAATGTAGGATCAAGTATCGCTCAATATTCTCCGAAATTGTGGATTGCTCAAATTTTTCAAAATGCCAAATATGAAGAGTAATGTCCAGTTGCTCGAAATGCTTGTGAATTATTGGGAACCAGAAGAAGATTGCTTCATAATAGATCAAATGCCCATACGTATCGAGGTGGAAGACATCTATTTTATTACTGGACTCTCCCGGAGGGGGGAGACAGTAGATTTGCATGGCAAGCCTTTGGGAGGGCTAACCGTGGAAGATTACGTCCACGTCTACTGCGTAGAGGGGTCCAAGAAAGTTGGAACTCAAATTGCTATAAGAGAAAATAGGAACTCAAGTTGTTGCTAAGTGTCCAGTGCATGAGTTGGAGAACCACAAACCAAAAGGATAATCCTCCCAAAATCCCCGTGCATGCCAAACCATGGCTGTCGAAAAAATTCGTCTCCCACACCAGAGAGGAAACCCATAGTTTGGCACACAACCCTGAATCTTTGCAACCGAATATGATCCACTCACTTCCTATGGCCCAAAATAATTGTCCCACTTGCAATGGAGATATATCACAAGTGTATAGTTTTCATGTGTGTTTCATGGGATGGGATGACAATGCCAACCCCCTTAAATGCGATGGGAGGCGATGGGGTGGTGAGATTCCACCCCTCTCCCACTTGGCCTCCATTATCTCGAATTCCAATGCCTTGATCTAGGGAAATCTTAATTTTATTTTAAACCACTTTCCTTATTCTATTTATGAAACTTAACTTTTCCCTATGCATAATGACTACTTTTCCATTCACTCTTTTGTTTTTGTTACCTTTTTACCACTATGTAGAATGATTAATTTTCTACTTTCCTTTCATTTAAGTAAGTTATTTTCTAGGGAATTTAACAGCCAGATTTAAGGCCATTAATACAAAGCTTATCATGCCATTTATACAAATTAAACATGGTTTGGGAGAAAAACAATCATTCCTTCTAACCACTTAAAATAAACTTACTTAACAAACTTATCTTTTATCTATATTATAGAGAGAAATATTATTAATTATTTTACAAAATTATAGATTAGATCATGCAAAATAATAGATCATTCAATATAGTTTGTTTTATGCTATTTTTTTGTAATGATTCTTTTATTATTGATATGATGATATTTCTATAATGTTTATAAAAATGATATTTTGTAGTGTATTTTATAGAAAAAGAAAATATATTAATTTTTTCCAAAATATTATATATATATATATATATATAAGATTAGCATAATGTAAACAATTTTTAATTTTATTTTTTAAAATATACATTTATTTATGTAAATTGTTGTGTCATGTCCAATAAATATTTATTATCATTAAGACAAGTGCTACATAGTAGTTTGTACTTGCAACATAGTTTAGATAGAGCTAAATTAAAGTAAAAACATTGAATTCAAATTAGTGTTAAAGTTTAAAACGTTGTTAATTTAAGTTTTAATAAATTGGTAAATTGAAATATTTTGTAATTGTATTTATGCATTATTTACAAGTATGAATAACTTTGTTGCTAATTTCATTTGATTCATACACATTTATTCTTATCCAACATTATTTTTTTGTTAGTATAATATTTTTAATAAAATATTATATAAATTAATAAAATATATAAATAAATATATACAAACTAATTAAAGTATATATATATAAATTAACTCAATTATAAAGTAATGAATTATCAATAAATAAATAAAATGTATATTTAAAATGTGTAATATATAGAAATATAAGATGAAATAATAAATGCTTAGAAACTAAATATATTTATAATTACTCTAATAAATCTATTTATATTCTAGAACTTTATCATATATTTTTATAGTTTAATTTTAATTACGTCGGAGACGTCTTCTTTGCTGGAGTGGGGTGAGAAAACACTTCTCACCCCAGCTAATAGGAGAAATTTCGTATCGCCCTTCTAACTAATAAAAATTTGCCACATGTTTGTCATCTGTTGGTTAGCATGTTAGCTTGATTTCCGCGGACGTTCCTACCGCCTGTCTCTGTCCGAGGTCGCGTCGATCAGATGACTGAATTTAGCATATTTGATGGTCGAGATTGGAACACCTTACTGTGCGCCCAACTCTCCACCTAACCTTTTCCCGATAAATGCTTAAATACTGAGCTTCTCCAACATCCATCAACAGAGGTCCTTGCCAATCTCTCTCTCATTTCCTGCTCCCTTTTCTTTCATTGATTCCCTCTTTGTGTGTCAGGGTTGGATTCATCAGAGCCTTAAACAATAGATCTAATAGAACCACTGGCCTTGAAACTAGAGGGATTGTTAGGTTTTCATATATATATATATATATTCATATATTCGTTTTGTATTTGGCGGCATGGCCTTGAGATATTCATATATTCGTGCCCTGCTGGAGGGGAGGAAGGCGCCCTTGGAGGTGAAGAATGAGGGTTTCAGTGCTTTTCATAGATCCTTCTGTGTCTTTGGGCAGCTGGGCGATGGCCAAGCAAAGGGATCTGCCCATCGTTCAGTGAAGTCGAATCAAGTGAAAAGCCCTTTTAAACCTATACCAGTTGAAGATATTGGGTCTTATGTAGGGCAATATGAGAGGACGGTGTTAGATCAGCTCGAACGAATTTATAGGCTGGGAACTTGACCTTTAATGGAAATAGCAACGATGTGTTGCTTTCCATGGAGCCCCTGTGGATAGGGTCGTTGTTAGAGGGAAAGCTGGTGAGAGTGGCGTATCAGGGCGTGTGTGGTTCGTATTACCAAGAGGCTGCGGTTTGAACCTTTCAGAGGTGCGATGCCCTCACCTGCGAAGGGGAAATGGAGTCCGCCTTTGAGGCACTGGAGTCAGACGCCGCTGATCGGGCAGTGGTGCCTGTGGAGAACTCGGTGGACAAAATCATCGGGAGGAACTATGATTTGATGCTACGACATCCAGATCTCCATGTCGTGGGCGAGATATTGTTGCCCATAAATCAATGCCTATTGGCAATGAGAGGGGTGGGGAAAAGGCATACTTTGAAGAAAGTGGTTAGCCATCCGCAGGCCCTCGCTCACTGCCAGTGGTGTCTCGGGGCTCTTGGCGTCGAGGTGGAGGCCGTGAACAACGCTGTGAGTGCGACTCGTTTCGTAGCGAAAAACTGCATAGATGACACGGTCATCATTGACAGTGTGATTTCCGGGCAGGAATACGGTTTTCAAGTGGTGGAAGATGAAATGTAGGATGATTCCCCCAACACCACCAGATTTATCATTCTCACCAAAAATAACCCTAACAACAATTCTTTTGCGGTATCAGGGTTAAAGACGATAGTGGCCTTCTTTATGAAAGAGGGAATGACGGATCTATCCAAGGCGTTGTCAATATTCGCTTTAAAAAAACATAAAAGTGACAAAGATCGAATCTCGCCCTCAGCGCGAGAATCCCTTGCGTATGGTTTCGAATGAAGAGCAAGAGGAGTATCGTACTTCCAAGTGTTATTTTGAGTACATTTTCTTCATAGATTTGGAGGCATGAGTAACTGACGATCATCTAGGGTGCGTGTAGATGGCTTTGGATAATCTGCAACAGATTTCTAGATTTGTGAGAGTAATCGGAAACTATTCTGTCCTTTCGTAGATTGACTCAGCTAAAACAAAGAAACAGACTCAATACCTATAAAATTTGTGCAGGGATTTGAGGATTGAGGATTAAATTACAACTGAAATATTTGCCAAAGAGAAGCCATGTGTAGGCTTTAATCGAAATACATAAACTAAAATTTCGTTGAGTAAATTAAGAAATTGCATTCAAGGAAAGTACTAAACACTGACGCCTTACTTTTGCATTTTTCCATCCTACAAGCTGAAGTTGATTGAATGGAAGTATAAGTTAGCCATCAAAGCTTACCTAAGAACAAGATGATGACCCTATTGTACCAAATCAATTCGTCTCAAATATATAGTTCTTTTTTAAGAACACAGACATTCATGATTTCTAAAAACTTAATATACATCGAAAACTTACCTTACCCTATGTCAAAAAGCCTTTATTTTTCTAAAAATATTATAATTTCTTTGGGCGGAGAATCATAAAATCAACATTCAGAATGTTTCTTCATTGTTCATACCAAGTTGAGAAGATCTTTATTGCAGGTTTGCCAAAAAATTGACATAAACATTGTTATCAAGATTGTGGTGGATTTACTTTACTAACAAAGTATGTTGCTTAATTTTTCTTTCTTTCTCCTCATTTTAAACTTTAATTCTCATGCTTTTATATTTTTTCTTTCTTTCTCATAATTTTAAACTTTCTCTCTCATCATTTTTTAAAACAAGCATGTAATATACATATAAATACAAGTCTTTCTTTCTCATCTTTTTAAAAGAAGTATGTAATATACATATAAATACACGTATGTACAAGTATGTAATATATATTTTTAAAACAAGTATGTAATATACATATAAATACACATATGTATAAGTATGTTATATAGAGACAAATAGTTCGAAATTTATTGCGAAACTCGTGTTTGATATCCAATTTTTTCACAAAGTATGCTTATTTTTTCCTTTTTCCTCGTCATTTTAAAAAAATTACACCATCTTAAAACAAGTACAATTGTGTAATATACATATAAATGGTTCGAAAGTGATAGGGAAACCCAAGATTTTTTTATTTTTATTTTCTAAGTAAATTTAAATCTATTAATGAAACATATGATACAGTACGTGCATGGCCTTCAGAGGAATTCAATTAGAAAAATAACAAAAATTGAACCGCCCTCGAAGGGAAACTGGCCCGAGCATCGTTTGAGAGCTGCCTCTAAAGAGGAAACCAGCTTTGACATACCAAAACTAAACAAAAACCTGAGCCGCCCACAAGGGGAAACCGACTCGATCAGAGTTCTAGCGCTGCCTCGAGAGAGGCATTCAGCTTTGACATACCAAAACCTGTTGGAACCAGAAACATCAAAAATATCATAGAGACTGAGCAAAATTACTTGAGCGAGGACAGAGACACTAGAGTCCATAGTCTCCTGAGGGCGATTCTTCTTCAATTTTGCACCATCCAACATCCTCGTCGTTATGGCTCGGACCACTTTGAATTGCAGCTGCGCCAGCATCACTAACTCCAACCTGCATCCCACAGTCCTGTAGAATACTCAACCTATAATCTCCAGCTTTGCAGGAAGAGTCTATGCCCACGGGCTGAGGGACGTGCGGAGCAGAGGGGGGAGCCTGCAAATTGACCGGGTGAGCTGAAGGAGGGGGGTCAGGAGGTGCCTCAGAGATTTCTTTGAAATAAAAAGAGACTGTTGCTATTACCAGGGGCCTGTTGGAATCGCACTGAAAGTGAAATATGGCAGTGGAAGGGCTCTGAAGAGAAGTAGAGAGGGCGGGGCGAGATTCAATGGGCGGCCGAGAGACAGAGGTGCCACTCCGGGGGGAGGAGGGGGTGCGACGCCCTCGCCCTCTTCCATGTTGACTTCGCGTGTGGGGAAGATGGCCTTTGAGGTCTTCAGAGGAAGACGACGGTGAGCTTGCGGAATGAGAGCGACGTCGACTGGTGGAGCAGGCACGGGAGCTGCCGCGTCGGCATCTCAGTCTATGCCTGAGCCTTGGCATGGTGTCACAAAGGTGTAAAGATAAAGCGGATGTGATAGGAGGCAACTGAGGGGTATAGGGAGCCAAGAGCCCGGGCGAAGATGCAGAAACACGAGGGCAGAAGGGACTGTGCATAAAATGTAATCCGGGAAGGAAATCGAGACAACAACCCAGATGGCAGCGCCTGCCAACAGGAGTGCGGAGGCTAGGTAAGTCTGCTTCCTGAGAGAATCTGGATCCAAGAGGTCGGAGTTGTATCGGCATGGAGCCCTACACGCTGCAACAAGACCGCGCCAAGAGGAGTCAAAGGATAGTGACGAAGAGCCAAACAGATAGGAATGAAGAGCCGGACGAGTACAAATTGAAATACTTGCCATCTCGGCCTCCCCACCGGCATAAATGCCGCGTAGGGTGACGGCTTGGTGCAGTGCTCGCATCAATGGTGAGTAAATGTTGCCTGCGGAAGGCCATGTGGCCATGCCACGCGCCATTCTGCAGCCTCCCTCCCGTCAGATCAACCTTAAACACCCGCATCCGGGGGGAAACCCAAGATTATTAAAAGTGATTGACATTCAAAATTTATGGGTAATTTTTAGACTAATTTGTCTTCTTGTTGAGGTACTAGTTTAGTTTATAATTAATCTTACCATCCTCAATCTAATGGACAAACTGAGATTGTGAATACTTGTGTAGAAGGTTATCTTTATTGCTTTGCATCTAATAAGTAGATGCAATGGGTCAAGTTTGTTACCCTTAACAAAATGTTGGTCTAACACATCCATACTTTACTCAAAATCTCTGCATTTATTATGGCACTTTATGGATATTATCCTCCATCAATTACATCATCCTTGAGAGGGAAAGCTAAAGTTCAAGTAATGGAGGATCACATAGAAAAACAACAAGAGGTTCTCCAACTATCGAACAAAAACTTGGTTGAAGTACAAAACAAGATGAAACAAAAAGTTGATCAACATCGTAATCAAATGAAATTTCAATTAGGTGATTGGTAATTTTGTGTTTGCGACCATTTAATATTTCACCAAGTCAATGTCAAAAGTTGTTTTTTTTTTTTTTTGCTGCTTTAAATAAACCACTATGCACCAATAATTTTATGCAGAGGGGGGAAATTATGAAAATATATGGTAGAGTGTTGTACCCTCATGTATATCACATGCTCTGTACAGTGAAATTCAAATGCGTTTGCATCTTTATAATTCGATTTTTTTTTTAGCCATTTATGTTCCTTGTCAATGTCAAATACAAATGGTATATTTACCCTCATGCTCGTCATATGTTGTGTACACTGAATCATTCATTTATGTTCCATATCAATGTCAAATACTATAATTACCCTCATGCATATGACATGCATGGTGAATGTGCCATTTATATTTCATGTCACTGTCAAATACTATATTTACATTCATACACAGTGAAAAGGATAAGGTAGAAAGGACATGAATAGTGACACACTAGAGGGTGCAGCGAAAGCCAATCTTGTGGTGATGGTGGGGGTGATGATCATGGCCGAGGCGAAACCTATGCCAAGGTCTCTAGTCCTCAGTGTAGTGGCAACATTGTTTTTGAGATGCAGGAGACTTGACTTCGATAGTAATTAGACTTTGAGAAGGAATTTTTTGGGGGATGGCAGTTAGAGTTTTCTGGGTAGGGGATGATTGTAGACTCGAAATTCTGATGACCTGTTGTAGCCTCGGGTTATTAGATGGGAATGGAGTAGCATGGAAAAAATAATGTTTCATTCAGTTAACTCCTTTGTTGAAGTAGTTGTGATATGATAAATTAGTCCATCCATTTAGTAACATCTCATGACTCCATTATGTCATGATTAATATCCATTAATTTCTTTGCATTTTCATTCCTTCCAAAATTTGTCTATCTTGTATTTATCTCATTTCCATTAAATTTCATATATTACAACAAATATACATCTTATTAAGGCTTTCTCTTACCATATAACCTATGACTCCACTATGTAGCATTAGCAATTTTAATTTCGAATAATTCCTTTGAATTGGAGAAAAGCCAAGCAAAAGAGAGAGAAAGATCTATTGAGGTGAGAGTGGGTAGACTTCTTGAATTATAGAAACCTAGCTCCTTGGTACCTGAGACTTTACATCATTTCAAGTTTTTTGTATAAATCTCCTGCCAGAAATTTCCATGGGAGATTTATCATTTATTTCTGCAATAAACGATAACCACAGAAACTTAAAAACCATAAATCCCCTATCCTCCTCCTGCATTACTTTGCACCTTTCGGTGCACTTGCTAATTATAGACTATTCCACATATTTTTCCATGTCGTTAGTCACGCCGTGATAATGTCGAAAAGACTCGAAGAAATGTATAGAATGGAGTAGCCTATATTGCGACTTTTTGGAGATAGACGTGACATGTTTATTGATGGACATGCATACATGCCATGCAATTTTCGGCAACCTCGATTAACCGACTAGTTTCATTTTCCGGCAGGTGTACCATTCTTTCCTGGTCTTTGCGCATGCCTTGATATGAATTTTAAATTGGTTACCTCCACGCGGGCAGATTTGAATTTTAAATTTGTTACCTCCATGCGTGCGGATTTGAATTTTAAATTTGCTCCTCGGGCATAGAGTTGATTTTTTGTTTAAAATTTCTTACCTCCATGAGCGCAGATTTGAATTTTAAATTTGCTCCTCCATGCGTAGAGTTGATTTTGACCGCCATCGACGCAATGTTCTTCCACGACAAATGCAGAATGGGCTTTTATCCAGTAACAGGACTCCATTCTTGAGCAGGAGAGAAATAATCCTATCGAATAAATCTCGGTGAATGTTAAAACTTCAAGCAGGCTATAACATCGCTCTTGATTATTTTTAGAGCAGGACAAAGGAAGAAAGTACTGCTTTTTGTGGAGAAAAGCGTTGTTGGGTATGTAAAGAGGAATCTTAGTGGTGTTTTTTCCACATGTGAATCAATCATTTCAAATCACTGCAAGAGGTTGGCATTTTTCTCTGGCCAGTTCACTATGTAATTTATATGAATGGAAATTACAAATACTAGTTCATGGTTTAAACAAGTTGCATTGGCCGCTTGATTTTGCAGTGCTAAGTAGCATTTGCGAGTGGAGAAAGAATGCATGTTGGAAATATGTTATGAATGCAGTTGTTAGTAGGAAGTGTGTCCATTGTATTTCAAGGTTACACCATTTTATCCATGGTTGTTCAAATTGAGAGCCGTCAATTAGAAA
The DNA here is from genome assembly GCA_034641835.2 of Pinus albicaulis. Classification (NCBI taxonomy): domain Eukaryota; kingdom Viridiplantae; phylum Streptophyta; class Pinopsida; order Pinales; family Pinaceae; genus Pinus; species Pinus albicaulis. Next base: position 847,669,342 of record CM076582.1, on the reverse strand, counting down.
TTTCTTGCCGATATTAAATATAAGTCCTGAGGCTCTATTGATCCACATTATGTGACGCATCCCATCTTCAAGAGTAACTTAAGTGTGAAAAGTAGAACTATAATCCACTTAAGTTGGGGTATTTACAAGGAAAAATAGTTTAAACGATTGTAGATTTGTAATATCAAAAAAAAAAGTATTAGTGGTTTTAAGTGAAAGAAGATTTTCATTTAAGCAAATAACGTATTAGTGGTTTTAAAAGAAAGAAGGTTTTCATTTTAGCAAAGAACGTATTAGTGGTAAAAAATATGATTCTTCTCGTGTTATATGGATAAACTTATATACATTTTGTTTATTTAATTAATTAGTTTATTTATTTATTTTTTATTATGTTATTTGGTGAAGTTAATGACTATGCTTTATTAATTGGTTTAAGGTCTTATAAAAATATTTATTAATTTAGTATAATAATTTTAGTAATATCAAGTTTTAATATTGAATAATAGTGAGTAATGTAGAAATGAAAACAAATTGAAACAATTTTTTAGAATAAATATGTGCTGTAAAATTACTATCAAATATAATTTTGAGTTTTAAAATCTAATTATTATATTTTGTGTTTTATTGAAATTTAATTTTGTTTTAAAATAATTAAGTATTATTAAGCTATTGGAAAAAAGAAAAAAAATCATGAAGTATTTAAATTTTGTTTTGAATATATATATTTATATTGTGTTCAACTTGGTGGTAATAAGAATTTTTTGTGTTAATGCATAATTTGTTATGAAAAACTTAAAATAATAATAATATTTCAAACTGAAAAGATGTTGGGAGACATTTGTTTAAAATATTTTTGCAATAAATTCGAATATAATACTAGCATAATCATATAAAATAAATGGATGATAAATGCGAGCATAACCATATAAATAAAATGGATGGTAAATGTTGATAAACATCAATCTATAATAAACATCAAAACACTTATCTCATCATATATCGCATGTTGTTAAAAAAAAAAAAAAAAAAACATAAAATTTCTAAATTCTAACTTACTTTTAAATTATTATTATTATTAATTATTAAAAAAAAATAATATATAAGTTAAACATATATGCATTTAGAAAAACATGGAACATGATTCTTAACCATAGGATTTATCTCCACTTTACCATGGAGATTTTGACTATATAAATAGGTGTTGTTACAATACCATGGCTTATGAATACTACACGCCCAAAAAACTGTAACTTACACTCTATGACACTTGTTCATATGTCATTTTTTGTAATCAATCAATTTAATTAAAAGGGTATAAAAAGCATAATTACTTTGGAGATAAACCCCTGATGGGGGTGTTAGTTCAAGTATTAATGAGTCCTCCTTACAAGGAGAGCTCTCGCTTTGGGTGTCATTTTCTTTAACATGGTATGGCAAACAAACACCTCACTACAACCTTAGGCCCATAGAGAAGAAAAAATTTAGTTGGGATGCAGTGGGAGGATTAGGATCTCATCTCGTATCGATGGGACCTCGCAAATCCATAAGTAGAAAGTCAAACATATCAAAATCTCAGTTAAGAGAAAAGATCGACATCGCTGATGGGAAACAATTATCTCTGTCATGGGTGCTTAGAGAAGCGCAAACCCCCACCCATGGTTTTAAATGATAATTTTGTCTTTCAACTATAGAGGTTTTACTAGTGGGTCCAAAAAACTAGCTTTAAGGGACTTAGTTAAGTCCTATGATCTTGATGTGTTAATGCTACAAGAAACCCTTGGCGCTAGAGATGAGATAAAGGGGGCTTTGAACAAAATGTTTCCTGGATGGTCCTTCCAGACTATGGATGCCAAATGAAGGTCGAGGGGTCTGACATTAGTAATCAGAGTGGGAAGAGTGAAGGAGATAAACACCTAGGGCCTGGAACAGACCTTGGGTATGGAGGTTTACTCACTAGAGCTCTGTTCGACATTATTATTTTTGAACGTTTATGGGCCTTGTTTGGACAAAGAACCCTTTTGGAATAATATTTTTCAAAATTATTCAAGGGGAATTTGAATCTAGTAACAGGTGGAGATCTGAATTTTTCACTGGGGTTATGAGAAGCTTGGGGTCCCTCAGCACATGCAAATTCGCTAGCAGAGTTCTTCCTGAATAAGATAGCCTCGAAGATTTTAGTATACATAAATTTTATCAAGCCTCGTCCAACCTGGAGGAACAGAAGAATAGGGGTTGATTGTGTGGAAAAGAGGTTGTATCGTTTTCTATTAAAGGAGGACTTGGTGAGTAGAATCCTCGTGTTCCAGCACTCGGTGGGGGAAGGTGGAGATTCATATCATCTTCCTATTCTCCTTGAACTAAAAGGCCCCAACAAGAAACCCGACTCCCCTTTCAAGTTCAACCCTTCATGGCTCAAGTATGAATCTTATAACAACCTATTTCAAACAACTTGCAGGTCGGGGGATGACGATTTGGGTAGGGACAAAGCCTACTTGTTCTTGGAAAAACTAAAGCTTATGAAAAAGGCGACCATGGATTTGGAAAAAAAGAAAAAATCCTCAGAGGAAGATGACCTTAGACAGATAGGAGAGGACCTAGATCGGCTCGAAAATCTGGAGGAAGATGGATATGAAATACGTGAAAATAGGGATAGGATCAAGCTGTTGGAATCAAATCGAAGGAAAATCCTAGTCGAAAAAGAAGAACAATGGAGGCTTAAAATCTGAGCCATTTGGCTAACCATTGGGGACAAAAACTCAAAATTATTAAAGAATTTTGCAAAAGGTAGAAAAAAAATCAATACCATATGGGGCATGAAATCGGAGGAAGGGAGGAAAACAAAATATTTTGAAGACCTCTCCCTCTTGGGAAGGAACCACTTTAAAAATATTTTCAAAGCTCTGGTTGAAGCATGGATTGCTGAAGTGATTCGAGAGGCACAATTCTTCCTTCGGTATGTGGAGGAGGAAGAAAATGAAAATATTATGGGACCGGTGTCCAGAGATGAGGTCGAAGGGATACTAAAGTTGATGTAGAAGGACAAAATTCTTGGCCCAGATGGGTGGACTATAGAGTTTTTCCATCACTTTTGTGATACCTTGGGGGAGGAGCTTACAGGGGTGGTTGAAGAATCAAGGGCCAAAGGATTGATCTATTAACCTTTTAATGCCCTTTTCTTGGCCCTAATTCCTAATAATGAGGATCCTCAATCCTTTGAGGACTTTAGACCTATCTCCCTTCGCAATTGCTTCTATAAAATCATATCAAAGGTGAGAGTTGTTCGTCTAAAACCTATAATTTCTAGAAATATTTCCAAAGAGCAGTTTGGATTTTTGGACGGAAGGAAAATTCATGAAGCAATTGGAGTGGCACACGAAACTCTCCATATCCTCAAAAGGAGTGGGAAAAAAGGATATATTGTAAAAAACGACCTCTCAAAATATTATGATCGCATTAGTTGGCTTTACCTGAGACTGCTTCTGACTCACTTGGGGTTTAAGATTGACTTCATAAATTGGGTGATGGGGTGCATCAAAAACATAAGCTTTGCAATTATGATCAATGGGGTAACCACCCCTTTCTTTAAGAGCCAGACAGGCCTGCACCAGGGGTTCTCGCTCTCCCCTCTTCTTTTCCTCCTAGCAGCTGAAGGTCTTATTCAAATGATCCTACGTGCAAGGAGGAGAGGGGACATCAAAGGGGTTGAAATGGCGATCAACCTAAATATCACTCCCTAGTTGTTCATTGATGACATCCTATTGTTCAATAATGGAAGCTGAGCTAACATCAGAGAAATCAAAGATATCCTGGACCTGTTTCTAAAAGCTATTGGATTGTGTATAAACGGTCAAAAATAATCTTTAACACTCGAAGGTTTCTCAAGGGCAGAAGTCACTATAATATCAGAAGACCTCCCATTTGAAATGAAAAGGTTGTCGGATAATTTAAAATATTTGGGGTTCCATTTAAAACCCGACTCTTATAGGATTCAGGACTGGCATTGGCTGGTGCAAAAGATAGAAAGCTGGATAAAACACTGGAGCTAAAAATGGTTGTCTAGGGTGGGAAGGCTAGTATTGATCAAGTCAATTGTATTGGAAATCTTGGTTTACTGGTCTGCTTTAACATGGGTTCCCAAAGGAATTCTTTCAAAAATAAGGAGGATCTGTAGTAGATTCCGGTGGGAAGGGTCGAAGGAGGACTTGATTCTCCCATGGGTGGCTTGGGAGAAAGTGGCACACCTGAAGTAATGGGGAGGATGGGGCATCAAAGATATCTTATCTTTCTCACCCTCTGATCCGGATTTATGTAGGAACGCAACAGAATAAACACATAACCATAAATACAGAGATGCAGCAGAAATAATGCGTCATTTCATTAATAACAGAAATATTCTTACAGACATAATGGAAATAAAATAGCTAGGGTGCTGGTAGCGAATCTCTGAGAAGAGATGTGATGGCTACAGACCTATGAACTGTGTTACAATGAGGCTCGAGGGCCTATTTATTATTGAGAAACAATGTAGAATCTGAAACGTCAAAAAACCTAACCGTGGGAGATGAGGTGCCAAAACTATGGGCGATCGTTTGGGTAAATTGGTGGTTCAAATGGAATAGGTGGGTGGCCACCAATATCCACCTGGATCATTAAGCCCCCAAAACGGCTCCGAGAGTGGAGGACCCGAAAACCTGCTAAAAATAGTAAGTTGTGTTGAATGTGAAAAGCTGCAAGAATTGATGGTGCTGGTCCAAATGGAATAGGTGGGTGGCCACCGATATCCACCTGGATCACCCTCTCTTGCAGCAAAATTAGGATGGAGGCTAATTTCTATGGACAATTTGTGGATAATGGTGGTAAAAAGAAAATATATAGACCCAACTCCATTGGATGAGTGGCTCAGATCCCCGGATAAAAGACATCCACAAGCCTCTATCGTGTGGAAATCCACAATGGATTCAAATAGAATAGTTGAACAAGATTGACATGGCATGTAGGGAATGGAGAAAAGATCAAAATTGGTCAGGACCCATGGGTGGGATGAAATGGTGTTTTTTCTCTCTCTAGGGAGCTCATTGACCACCTCTCCACAAAAGGGGTACAGTGGCTATGCCAGGTAGAAAAGATAGGCCAGTCTACAATATTAGGTCAAGCTTGGAAATTAGGGGAGGATTTACAAATTGAAGAGAAATGGTTGGAGGAATGGTAGGGTTTTATCAGAAAACTAAAACGATCCAATGTACACCTCCATGACTACCCAAACTCTCTGAGATGGGTGCATGCGCCCTCTGGATCCTATGCCCCAAAGCATGGATACAGTTGGTTAATGGCTCATAAGGGGTGGGATGCCCCAGAGTGGTGGTATAAATTAATCTGGAAATTACAAAGTCCTGTAAAATCTAGACTTCTCTTCTGGTGGATACTCAAGAACAAAGTCCCAACTTGGGATAACCTCCAAAAAAGAAGTAAGATAGGGTCGGGTTGGTGCCCCTGTGTAAGGAAAAGGAGGATTCAGTTCAGTATTTGTTCCTTAATTGTACTTTCAACATAAAATTATGGGAAGAAACTTTGAGGCTTTTAAAGCTATCTCAGAGATGGGGAGGGTTAAACATAAATGAGGCATGGAAAAATTGGTGGAATGAAGCAAGTGAGGATACCGTGAGAAACATATCATTGATTGTCTCATGGGGTGCCTGGCTAGCACGAAACACGGTTATTTTTAAGGACATAAAACCCTCCTTTGAGCAACTAGAGGTGGAAGGGGCTTCACAATATGAGAACATTCCCATACAAAACAAAAAAAAAGAAAGAGATGGTCATAAGGGTCAAAGAGATCAGGGGAGACATCCCGTGGGTCTATTTTGATGGTGCATTCGATCCCCAAAACAAATGCGGAGCAGGGATTTCAATTCATTTAACTTCAGGAAAATATAAAAAAAAAAACCTCATTAGGACTGGGAAATGGAACCAATAACTTTGCAGAACTTCAATCCCTCAAACTTCTCCTTTGCTAGCTTATTCAGATAGGCATGAGATCGGTTCAGATTTTTGGAGACTCCCTAAATATCATCAAATGGTTTAATGGAGAATTCAGATGTCAAAATTATATGTTGCTCCATTTGTTAGAAGAAGTCTTGAATTTGAAACATTATTTTAATGATATCTCTGTCTGCCACAATTACAAGGAATAGAACATGGATGCATACCTCCTATCTAAGGAGGGCGTAAAGTAGGCTGTGGGTGTCTGGACCATAAAATAAAATGGAGGAGTGATCTGAACATCGAACCAGCCTCCTTTTGATCTTTAAATGTTTTTATCTTATATATGTATATTTTTTTTTTTTTTTGGACATGGATGAAAGATAAACTCTCATATGGCAATTATCAGGGTCTAAAATTTCAAATTTTATTTCCTGCTCTATTGACACTTTTAAAATATATGGTTATTGTTTTATACTGCAAATTTTTAGACACTATATTGTATTCGATTTCCATTTGGGTTGTTCTCCTATTTAAGAGGAGGCCCGGGAATCGATACGGGACTGATTTTTTGTAAATGCTACTTTGGGTTAGCGTGAGTATCATTTATTTTTTACTCCCAAATCAGTATACCCTATGTTTTTTTGTTTCATTGGGACAAAAAAATATATTTCATCGAATGTCTGCGGGCATACACTCTGTAAATTTTTATTACCTTAATAGAAATTTTGATTTTTTCTCTAGAAAAAAAAGAGAGGAATGGAGTCAAAGAAAGTGTCTGTCGAGTCAAAATAAAAAGGTTTGGTTCACTTAACACACACATTTGCAAAGCCACCCCTCTGACTCATCATATGTTGGCAAGGAACCATAATGACTGTAACTAGAGAACAAACAAGACAGGGATAGGAACCATGACCAACGAAATTAGTGGGTCTCACAACCGACCCTTGCAATCCAAAACTTAAAGCCAATAAGTCGTTCCCCCAACCCCACACGAGGGGACCAAATTCTACTAAATTACCCAACTTAGGGTAGACCAAAGACACAGAGAAATTAAACCCCCAGGATAAAAGTGAATATATAGCAGTCGTCGAACCCAAAGACATGATAAGAATAGTCACAACGTTATTTCAGGCACTCAATTCCGCTGTCGTCAAAGAATACCAAGGATTCCCTAACACTAACAGAGAGACAAAAGATACTCTAAGGAGAACCTAAATAACTACAAATAGAACACCATCATCCCAAAATTTAAGCATAAATTGAATTCAACGCAGAGGAAGAAAGAGTATACACCAACTAATATCCTAGAAAACACAATGGAAATGCATAAAATTGACATACCAAGCCCTAACCTTGCGAGATAAAGGGACAAACAAAATCATAGCCAAGCAACAACTAATAAAAATGGAGAGTGAAGTGTAGGACAAAATACCTTTCTACAACTAAACAATGCCTCTAGGCCACACCGAGAGAACAACAAAACCATAAGAAAATAAGTCTCCTTAACATGCAAATAACCCACAAAATTCGACACAAACAAAACATACTGGGAAAAGGAAGATGAGGATATCACCTCGGCCTCTTTCCCACGAGCTACATACATTTGTCACCCCAATGAATTAAGCCTGCATTTAAAACAGTCGACGTTGTAGTACACCCCCAACACCATTTTGTGTTTGTTCGCCATGCCATGATAAAGAAAATGACACCCAAAGCGAGAGCTCTCCTTGCAAGGAGGATTCATTAATACTTGAACTAACACCCCCATGAGGGGTTTATCTCCAAATTAGTTATGCTCTTTATACCCTTTTAATTAAATTGATTGATTACAAAAAATTACATATGAACAACTGTCATAGAGAGTAAGTTACAGTTTTTTGGGCATGTAGTATTCATAAGCCATGGTATCAGCCCATGGTATTGTAACAACACCTATTTACATAGTTAGAATCTCCATGGTAAAGTGGAGATAAATCCTATGGTTAAGAATCATGTTCCATTCTTTTTTAAATGTATATATGTTTAACTTATATATTAATTTTTTTTAATAATTAATAATAATAATAACTTAAAAGTAAGTTAGAATTTAGAAATTTTATGATTTTTTTAAAATTTTAACAACATGAGATATATGATGAGATAAGTGTTTTGATGTTTATTATAGATTGATGTTTATCAACATTTACCATCCATTTTATTTATATGGTTGTGCTAGCATTTATCATCCATTTATTTTATATGATTATGCAAGTGTCTCCCAACATCTTTTCAATTTGAAATATTATTATTTTTTAAGATTTTCATAACAAATTATGCATTAACACAAAAAATTCTTATTACCGCCAAATTGAACACAATATAAATATATATTCAAAACAAAATTTAAATACTTCGTAATTTTTTTTCTTTTTTCCAATAACTTAATAATACTTGATTATTTCAAAACAAATTTAAATTTCAATAAAACACAAAATATAATAATTAGATTTTAAAACTCTAAATTATATTTGATAATAATTTTACAACATATATTTATTCTAAAAAATTGTTTTCATTTCTACATTACTCACTATTTTTCAATATTAAAACTTCATTTTACTAAAATTATTATAATAAATAAACAAATACTTTTTATAAGACCTTAAACCAATTAACAAAGCATAGTCATTAACTTCACCAAATAAGATAAAAGAAAAAATTAAATATAAACAAAATTTATATACATTTATCCATATAACATGAGAGGAATCATATTTTTTACCGCTAATACGTTATTTTTTGAAATGAAAATCTTCTTTCTTTTTAAACCACTAATACATTATTTGCCAAAATGAAAATCTTCTTTCTTTTAAAACAACTAATACTTTATTTCTTTATATTACAAATATTTGTTTTTTCCAGAAGAAAAAAAATGTTGTATATATTAGATATAACAGTACGTTTGACGAAATTAAATTCTCAGCTGATATGTGAACAGTGAGAAAACCAACAATACGTAGCCATATTATAAGATGCCAATTCAAAGTATGAATAAGCATATTATAGGAAAGTGGCAACCGAAATTACGAGAGGAATTACCCAGCCCCATCATGATTTTTATCTGTACATTCTTGTTATACATGATAAAGAGGAGTGAAAAAGATGATTACATTTAACAGTCAGTGATACCAAAATATTCATAACATACAAATCCAAATTGACTATGCCAGGATAGAGATAAAAGGATAAGCTTTGGTCTCTGTCTTTGTCGTTCTGATTGTCCAATTTATGTTGTTCCAGCTCGCTTGTTTATGTGTTGAACAGACTTGTATGAATATGCGATGAGCAGGCTCGCTTGAATATGCATTGAACAGGCTCGCTTCTATATGTGTTGAATAGGCTCGCTTGTATAAATTAAAGTTCAGGCTCTCTTGAATATGCATTGAACAGGCTCGCTTGTATATGCGTTGAACATGCTCGCTTGTAATAATTAAAGTTCAGGCTCGCTTGATGAAATACATACATTCTGAGATGCCTGAATCCCTGATGACAGTCGCTGTGAATCTCTGGACAGACGCCTTAGATCAATGCCAAAAAATTAAACCATTCCGATATGCTAATTCCGATAAAACCTGTGCCAGAAAAGAGAGCTACATCCATCCTGATGAATATGAGTTGACCCAAAAAACAGACTTGCATGATATTCCAAACATTATCTTCATGGAATGGGAATAGAAGAATCCCATATCTGATTTCCATCCCTGTAATGGAGCACCTTCAACAACCCAAAGTCGGCCTTAATACCCTTCTTCGATAACCAATCAACACGTGTATTATTCTCTCTGAAAATATGATTGATTTTTGGACTATTCAGCCTCTGTCATAGTCTTTGAGTTCTTTCTAGCCAACCTTGCAGGTTCGGGGTCAACATAACATTTCTGTTGGTGATCCAACCAATGACTAGCTTTGAGTCATTGTATATGTTGACGTTCTGTAATTGAAGGTTTGAGGCCACTAGAAGGGCCCCTAAAGAGCCATAATCTCGGCTTTGTTATTAGTCCCAGGGCCACCGTTCTAGTAAATGTGAATCCTTTCTCGATTTGACAGTTTGATCCATACACCACATCCTATAATACCCTCCTCAGAAGCCCCATCGAAAAATATGGCAGGGATGGCAATCTCATGGGGTCTGATGTGATGAGATCCATCCACAACAATCAGTTCGGGATGAGGTCGATCATCCATCCATCTTTTAATGGAAGAATAGACACGATTTAATTCAAATGGCCTATTCTCAAATATCAATTGATTTCTGGCCAGCCAGACCTCCCATATAAAGAAGAATGGAAGCGATTTATAATTACTCTTCAACTTGTCCCATTCAATGGTAGCAGATATGAAATCCACTGCAGTCCACAATGGATTCATGAAAAAAGGACTGAATAGCTTCCACAACCAAGATATGATAGGACAGGTAAAGAAAAGATGTGAGATATTTTCTTCCTCCATGCAACAAAAATCACATCGGCTCGACCCATGATGAACCCTCTTCTTAAGATTTTCCTAGGTAAGAATCTTCCCACGCCAAACTAGCCACCCAAACAGAGTGATTTTCGTGGGGATTTTCGGACGCCAAAAGGATAAAAAATTCTGGTAGCTTGTACCTGTTGTGAAGAAGAGATGATATTAAGATATATTTCCTGCACAATGACCATGTTATCTTTGAGAGGTCCATTCCACATGATCTTATCTCCACCTTGTGCGTGACAAAAACCTGCACCCCTAATAGCATTGTGGAAATGTTCCCACTCTTATGCTACAACCCCATCCAATTCCAATTGTAGAGTTGATTTGAATACTGGAGCGCCAAAAGACTAGGCATGAATAGTTTGGGATAGAAATAGGATACCCTTATGTGCTAGATAGTGAACAAGGCGTTGTGAAGGGTCGGATTGATGCGGTAGAGAGAGAATACTCTGAAATCCAATCAGGATGCGTCCACCGTCACGAAATAGCCATGTCAATCGAGTGGCCACATGACCCAATACTTTTTTGAAACTGCCCCAAATGAAGGATATACATCGTGGAAAAGAAAAGTCATGGTAGCTCAGTTGAAATAGAATATCTCCATCAATGTATTTGGACCTGATAATAGCATTCCATATGTTATTGCTGTTAATAGCTCGCCAAAAGGATTTTATCAACAGGGCACTATTGGAAACTCGAGTGTTTAATATACCCCATCCGTCCATATCCTTGGGCCTGCATAATAAGACAAATTTGCAAAGATGATATTTCCTAGATCCATATTAGCCCCACCCCAGAGAAATTGAGAGATAATACAATTGATCATTTTTATAATCCCTTCAGGTAAATAAAAGAGATGACCCCAAAATACCATCATCTGTGATAAGACCGCTTGTATCATGATGATTCGCCCCCCAATGGACAGCCAACGATGAGTCCATCTACAAATTTGAGCCCTGAATTGATCAACAATCCATAACCAGTCCCTGTTTTTGTATCCACAGGGTTTGATTGTATAACCCAGGTATTCTAAACCTTGAGATGCCAACCGATATTCGACTCACATAAACTCTACAATGAACAGGATCTCTTGGATGTCACCATATTCATAAATAAGAAATGATTTGCCCTTACTGATACCCAAACCTGTTGCAGATTCAAATCGCATAAACATAATATGAATATAGAACCAGAAATTTCTAACTAGGTAACCAAAAATGTAAAAGGTCATCAACAAATAGAGAATGTGATGAGGATACAGATTCAGAAAAAAGAAAATCCCTTAATGAAACCCTTTTGCTCGGCACTGTGCATAATCTTACTAAAACCATCCATTATGAGGATGAAGATGAGCGGTGAGAGCGCACATCCTTGACGCAAGCCCCTACCCGCTCAAACAATTTTGTCAGAATGCCATTCACAATAACAACGTATCTAACTGTGGTGATACAAGACATGATCCATCGAATTATCCGAATGGGAAGACCAATCTTGAGTAGAAAAATTCTGATGTAGGACCAATCCAATGAATCATACACCTTGTGTAGGTCCACCTTCATCACAAGAGCCTCCATTTTTTCTGAGTGCATAGAGTGAAGCACCTCCTGTGCAATGGCTATTGCATCATGAATAGATCAGCCTTTAAGAAAACCATATTGTTCCCTAGAGATGTGATCGGATAAAGTAGCTTTAATTCGATTTGCAATGATCTTAGAAGTGACCTTATATATAAGATTACAAAGAGAAATCGGCCTGAAATATGAGAAAGATTATGGATCCGCAACTTTCGGAATTAGGGCAATAAAAGTTGAATTCAGATTTACAGGCATATAACCCTGTGTTAGGAACAACTCCATCAATTCAATAAGTTCAACACCTAATAATTCAAAAAATAATATGAAAAATTCCGTAGGCCAACCATTTGGCCCCAGACATTTATCATGTGGAAAAGATTTCAGGACCATAAGAACTTCATTCCCTGTGATGCGCTGATCAATTGATGAAATAGCCTCCTCATCAAAAAACCTTGAGATATGTTCCAATACCCACCTCTGGTTATCGGCACTGATCGATTGATATTTTTGGTAGAAGGATGAGAAGTGTGAAAAAGCTTCCCTTTGAATCTTAGAAGTAGTATATGCATAGCTCTCGTCATCCCTTTTAATATGCCAAATTGCATTCCGATTCCTCCTGACATTTGCAGTTTTATGAAAGAAGTGAGTATTAAGGTCACCCTCCCTCAACCATGAGATTCTGCTTTTAAGCTTCCAGGCGACCTCCTCAATTCTCAATATCTCTCTTTTCCTGGAGCCAAGATGAGTGAGCATGCGAAATGTAGATTCATCAGGGATGGAATCTGTGAAACTAGCATAAATTTCCTCCATCTGCTTCGAGATCTCCTGGTACTCAAATTTGAGAGCCTTTTTTCTTAATCTCTCACTCCTTGGACGCCTTCTTTATCTTTTGTAGCTTAAAATGAAAACGATTCCACTCCCTGAGATCCGAAACCTCCTCATCATTTTTCCAAAGCCGCTTTATCAGACTTGTATATTCTTCATCCTCTAACCAAATTCTATTAAATTTGAAAGGCCGACCCTTAATCTCACCACTTGTATTCCAAGATAGAATAATGGGCATATGATCCAAAATGTCTGAAACGAGGACCACTGATCGAGGCACACCCCACTTATCCAACAAATTTTCTTTAACCAAAGCCTGATCCAGCCTCTTACCAATATAATTATCACCCACCCGCTTGTTTGTCCAAGTGGGTAACAATGGAAGCGGTCTAATATCAACCATGTGAAGAGAAAAGAACATATCATTCAAATAAGTGGATAAAGGATCCAATCTAGCTGTAGATCCCCATATTTCATCTGATTGCATGGTAGAGTTAAGATCCCCCATCAGAATCAAGTTCAGCAGAATGAGTATACCTGAGGCTGTCATTGTATGCCAGAAAGATTGTCTATTGTTGTATGGAGCATAGATGTTGATGATATTGATAGACCCTTCCAGCCCCCTGAGCCGACCCGCAAGTAAAATACCCCCAAAGAAACTATAAGCCTTAGAGATTGCTCTATCTGGATTCCAAATGGAAATCAATCCCTCAGAATGCCCCATAGAGTCCACAGCAGCCGCATACCACCCAGACTTTAATCCCAAAAACATTTTGATAGCTTTCTCCCGCCGACACAAAGTTTCTTAACCCAAAAAATGATAGGGTCCTCAGTAACTAAAAGATCCCTCAGGAAATATGCTTTGGAGGCATTTCCCAACCCCCTGATATTCATGGAAAGGATGTGAGTCATGGTAATGCCTCCTTAGGGTTGCCTGCTCTAAGCGCCCTTGAATTATCCCAGCTGCCTTTGCTAACAGAAATGGGTATATCAGTGTAATTCTCTTCTTCCTCTGAAAACAGAGAAATTGATTTGAATTTTCCCCTTCTATATTTGTTAACGGCCTTCGTTTTTTTCCTTGTAGTGAGGTTAGATGAAAGGATCAGGGAGGACCTAGATTCCTTCGACGTCAGTGGCTTGTCAAAGACAGTAAGGGAAGCAAGATCAATATTGAGATTGGCCATTAAGGATTCTATATCGCTCCCGACAGAATTCCTAGGAGAATCTGAGAGGATAACAAGATCTATTGGTTCAGATAAAATATTGAGGGACAGATGGGCCCCACTCGATGATCTACGAGGAGGAGCAGATGACTCACCTATGGAGAAGTTGATAGATTGAAAAAGTGGGCGATCAGCATGAGACTTGCCATGACCAACAGAAAATTTCGGATTACCGAGAGTTGCCCCTTCAGCTATGTTGACAGAAGGTAAGAGAGGGTGTGCAGTAGCAGGGTTATCAGAAATAACAAGAGGGTATGAGGCTGAAGGATTAGCCATCCTCTGCCCGATAGTAACTGGAGGAGTGATATTATCATCTAAGGGATCATAGTTAGATTCTGGTTCCAGAACCCGATACATATCATGAGGCGACCTATTGAGATTAGACACCCTATCGACACCCTCATCCAAATGAACATTCCTATCATTTTTTCCTTCAGCACAGACATAGGCATCATCATCAGAGGAGGGAGAGCTAGGATTACCTGATGCAAGTCCTCTAGAGGTTCCCGAGGCTGCAAGGGTCTTTCGACAATCAGCCACGCTGGCCATAGCACCACTCGGACGATCCACACGAAATCTAAGAGGACAGTGCTCCCTTAGGTGACCGGTTCTGTGACAAATGAGACACCAGAAGGGAATGCCCCAAAATTCGATACGACGACAATGGCGTCGGTTGCCCTATATTAAGTCCACACCCCCAGGCAAACCCCCTGAAAAATCTACCTCAACCAGAATCCATGTGATTATCTTATCACTCGCACCCAATATACTTGGGTCAATATACTTCATACATCCGATTGAATTTCCAATTGCCCTCAAAGCTTTGAGGGTCCAGAACTCCAACGGGAGGCCCAGCAAGTTCACCTAGATAACCTGACTGCGCGGAGCCTCCATGACCAGATTGAAGCCGAGATACCATGGAACTAATTGCATAAAACTTCTTCCACACACCCAAGTTTGGTTAATGATCTTAAAGACATCTTTCTCATCCATGAAGTGAATACTGAACTAGCCATTTATAAGTACACTAACCTTAGGAGTATAACCAATGATTGGATTCCAATATTTTTTGATCCACATGGTCGTGTCGAAGTCACTGTTCTCCGGGAACATCCACCTTCCGATAACAGCCCACTTCTGCAGGCTCGCCACCCTCCCGCAGAGATCCTCATAGTCTAATAAAACTTCCTTTATCTCCATTTTATGCTTGAAGAAGTTTTTCTGATTTTTACGTCTACCACAACATTTTTTCCTAATACAACTGCCTTGCACCTTCGCATCACCACCAGAATTATTCTTGATTGCCTGTCTGATAATGAGATCATCCACATCCAGCTTGACTATATGACTGTTAACAACAGCATTAGTATTTGAGTGAACCTCCTTTAAGGCAAGAATTTCCGAAAGTGAGTCGGTTGTCAAATCCGCCATTTGAAATATGAAAGGAAATTTGAAAAATGTACACCTGTAAATTAGTGAACCGTCACTGCAAGTTTGACAATAGATTAAGGTAGAATAGTAAAGACAGACACAAATGTGGCAATTAACATTAGATAGAAAATACCCAACTCAGACTCTACCAGCACCCCACCACGTCAGATTGGACCCAGTTGGATGATCGACAATGTCGATAGCCAAATCTAAACCATAATAGTATATGACCGCTTATGGAAACAAATCATACATTGAGAGTTCCCAGAGAATGCATAGATTTCCATACCGACGACCCTGACAGCAGATAGACTCTTTTCCCTAGAAACTACACAAGTATTAATGCAAATTGCCGTCACTGACCCGAACCAGAAGTAAAACTTAGAGAAATAGAACCCGTATATGGCTTGGGATTGATGACACTGGGTCGTAAGGCAGTTACAAACTTTAGTCGACCTATATAATATCAATGAATACCTAAAGGACACAGGGGGCAATCGCCAGCCCCAAATGAGGCCAACAGTCAGCACAATCTACCAAAAGATGATTCACACCTGACAGGAAATGATGTCAGTCACATGGCATACAGAAGAATCGATGCAGATAGCCACCACCACGGGGAACCCAATGTACAATGTGAATAAGAGAGCATAAACAATAAAGGAGAAGGCATCCCAATGAGGAAAGACCTGACCAAAATGCGTCCTTCAAAACTTGAGACAATCCCAACCAAATCGATCATCATTAATAAGCAACCACCACTGTCATCAGCTTGACAAATTCACAGATAAAGAAGCCTCAAGAAGGAGATGATATAATAACTTTGACCCAAGTGGCACGAAATAGTCATTCAAAGCACTACACAACATGAATAAACAAATCCAGATCATTTATACGACCATCATCGAAAGAAAATAGTCCTGTCGCCACCCTAGATCCATTCAGAAAACCGACAGATATCATACATAAATAGAAGCAGAAAGAAAGACCTCGAGAGAGAGAATCCATATATCAGTGATGTCAGATCTTGGAAAAACATTCAAATTAACCAGAAAAGGATCACCGATAGATCTAAATGAGAAAGAATGCATCGGAAAAACCAGTTCGCTTTAGATGTGGCAGCAGCAGCAAAAAAATCCAGGGAAGGCCCACCATATTTTGCATAGACGGACACCAAAACTCTTGCATGGACGCGATATGATTAAGGAATCCACCCATTTACACCATAAAGCATACCAACGACCCGATCGATCCGATTCATATGCACTTGATTCCGATGATGATTCCAGCGACGAATTTGCTTGTTGTAGACAACACCCCACCAAGTTAATCATCATACTTATGTTCTACGTAGATGGCAGCAAGGATAAATATGGCGAAAATTATTAATACTAAGGTCATACAGACCTCAATACCATCCCATAGATTCATATAATAACCTAGAGTATTAGTGCTGACAGTAAGAAAAACATCCAAGACCACCCTACTTCTGCATACAAGAAACAGCCAAAAACATTGAAACCACCTCCATCTCTGACAACCAGGCTAGAAGCAAATGAAAAATTGGAAAAGATTCCAGAAGATTTCTTCTTCAACCTTCCTTCTCTTAGAATATTAGACCTTCAATTTTTGCATATGGGATATTGCAGAAGACTGAAATCTTTGCCCTCTATGTGGTGCATACATGTTTGCACTCCTATGAAAATGAAGATAAAACCCCTGGTTAATGTAATTTAAACTAGCGCAACCACATTATATTTACTAATGCGGTTGATATACGCCGATAGGCATATATAAAATAGATTTACAACCACATTTACCAATGTGGTTGATATACGCTGATAGGCCTATATCCACTACCCATCACATTAATTTATATATCAATAAATAAATATTATATATAATAAATTTATTATATTAACTTGAAATATATATATATAAGAAAATTTATCAATATATTAATTATGATTAAAATCAGAAAAATATTATATATATATTAATAATATTGATTGATATATTAATAATATTATAATATTTATTAATAATATATATTAATAATATTTATAAATATTAGAATATTTATTAATAATATATTAATAATATTAACTTAATATATATATATATATATATATATAATAAATAATATTTATTAATATATTAATATCACAGATGGTTATATTATTAATAAACCAAAAGAACTAATAATATATTAATAATATATATTATATCATAGTTGGTTATATTATTAATAATATATATTAATAATATTAATAAATATTAGAATAGTGATTAATAATATATATTAATATATTAATAATATTAAACCCAAAAACATAAGAAAGTAATAAAATTTAACAATTAATATATTAAACTCAAGAGAGTAATAAAGCATATGAAACAATATTTAAAAACAAAAAAACCTAAGACATTAATAAACTCTAACAATTAATATTTTAAAGTGAAGATATTAATAAACCCAAGGGATAATTAATAATACAAATCTAATGTCATCATAAACCAAAGGTTTAAATATTATAAACCAAAGGAATTGGTGAACCCAAGGGATAAATATTATAAACATAAGGGATCAATATTAAAAACACAAGAGATTAATAAACCATAAGAATTTATATTTTAAACTAAAAAACCTAATAAATTAATAATCCTTAAGAATCAGTATTTTAAACATAAGATATTAATAAACCAACGGGATTATTAACATTATAGACCAAAAGAACTAACAGACCCAAGGGTTTAATATTATAAAGCAAAGGAATCAGCGAACCCAAGGGATAAATATTATAAACCTAACGGATGAATATTATAAACAATAGAGATTAATAAACTGTAAGAATTAATATTTTTAACTGAAAAATCCAAGAAATTAACAAACCCTGACAATTAGTATTTTAAACTTGAGAGAGTAATAAACCGAATGTGTGATTAACATTATAAACCAAAAGAACTAATAAACCCAAGGCTTTAATATTATAAACTAAACGAATCAGTGAACCCAAGGAATAAATATTAAAAACCTAAGGGATCAATAAGGCTAAGGGCAATATTAAAAACAATAGAGATTAATAAAACCCAAGAGTTTAATACTATAAACCAAAGGAATTGGTGAACCCAAGGGAAAACCATTACCCAACAAATTATAAACCAAAGGAATTGGTGAACCCAAGGGAATTGATTTAAACATTAAGACAATTGTTGTCACAATGCGACATTGAGACAATTGTTGTCAAAATTAACTTTGTGTAGTGTTATGCATCATCATTTGCATCTCTCTGTCAATTAATTTTGTGTAGTGTTATGCATCATCATTTGCATCTCTGAGCATATTGGTTGTATCTCATTCAATAATTTTTTTATTTTTTATTTATTTTTTATTTTTTTAAATTTTATCTCTGAGCATATTGATTGTCTCATACAATATTTTTTTTTTTTTTAATTTGTTCAAATCTATGTCACTTTGATTTTTAAGATTCATCTTTTCAAAAGACTAGGAGAACAGTTATCTCTCGATAATTTTACATCTCTCCCTATCTAAGTATAAATAGGAATATAATGCACTTGTTGGGCCAAGCAAGAAAGGAGAAAGCTCCCAAACTCCTTTGTCAATAAACCCTTTATTTGAGTGGAATCATTTGGTTTTTGAATTGAGTGTAGCTTAGTTGTGGCACTCTACCATCAAAGGCTCATCATTGCTTTGTCATAGTTATGACAATTTTGTGGTGATGACATCTGTTTCGCATAGTTTTTTCATTTTGTTAAATAATAAATCATATTATTTTAATTAATATGGCTTTAATAAGATTAAATTAGTTAAGTTAGACTACAATTAGGTAAGTCCATGATTGGAGGTCTCAAAAGTTTGATTGAGGAAATTTTTTTAAGCTCAATAATCCTTTTTTTTAAGCTCACTAGTGGATTTTATCCTCACCCTATATGTTAAATGATAATAATAATAAAAAACATCTCAAATGCTTTCATAAATACCTTAGTGTTCCAAGCTTTCAAAACCCTATATAATCTAGGAAAAGGCTAATTTATCTTCTCAAACATTCAAACCATCATTTTTTATTCAACAAACCATTTATTCAAAAATTATATGTATGTAGTGTGGCAATTACCTACCATGAAATTATCATATTATTGTTCCCATTTTTGTTTATGTTTATATGATATTATAATAATAGATTTTCACTTTTCAAAATTTAATGCTTTAAATTATCATATTATTATTAACATATTTTTGTTTATTTTTATATGTATTATATTAATAGATTTTTACTTTTCAAAATTTAATAATAAACAGTAATGGATTTTATCCTCACCCTATATGTTAAATGATAATAAGAAAAAAAAACATCTCAAATGCTTTCATCAATACCTTAGTGTTCAAAGCTTTAAAAAACCCTATCTAATCTAGGAAAAGGCTAATTTATCTTCTCAAACATTCAAACATCATTTTTTATTCAACAAACCATTTATTCAACAATTATATGTATGTAGAGTGGAAATTACCTACCATGAAATTATCATATTATTGTTAACCCATTTTTGTTTATTTTTATATGATATTATATTAATAGATTTTCACTTGTCAAAATTTAATGCTTTAAATTATCATATTATTATTAGCATATTTTTGTTTATTTTTATATATATTATATTAATAGATTTTCACTTTTCAAAATTTAATGCTTTATTTATATTTATATTTATGTTGATAGGTATATTTATTTTGAAATAAGACTTATGATTTTAATTTAATTATTAATAATTATTAAGTGGAGGTAAAGATTTAAAATTTATAAAATATTTTAGAATATTTTAGTATATTTTTGATAGTAAGTTGATATTTATCTCATCTGTGGGGTCTTGATTAAAAATATCGTGTAAAAAAAAAAAAAAAATCTATATAAAATATCATAGGAAAGAAAAAATCTATATAAAACTATCTATACATGTACATTGAAAACAAAAATTTATTTACTCCAAGCCTTAACTCAATGGCTAATTCGGCCATATCAATTCATTTTACAAGGTTCATTGTTATAGATATATATCAACATACGTTATAACTCAACCCACTCTTCAATAATTCCAAAACCACGACATTTGCAACTTACCCGTCCGTCATTCCTCCTTCATTAATCTACAGCTAGAGTTTCATTGTGCCTCAACTGTTGATTGAACGGCATAGATGAATATTGCGCAAAGTTAACGATCAAACTTTAGCACCAGATATGAATGGTATTCTATTTCTGCCCTTCGCCACGCGTCAGACGGCTAATGGAATCGCGTTGATTTTATGAAAACCACCCGTGAACCAAAGGTGGTGCGATGACAAGCCTAGGTTCTTCTAAACCGCTTCTCAACTCTGCTACTGCAAATTGATCCCAATACTATCGAATTAATTAATCCGAAGGTTCAACACAAGATCGTTGGTTCCCATAGTCGGACGCCGAGCTCCTTTGCATTCTCCATCAAAAGGCTGGGATCCCTCTGTTTCTACCGAACCGGTCACACAGAGTCAAAACGAACGCAATTCATAACCCAGGAGGGTGGCTCGAATGGTTGAATTGCCACAAGCATATATAACGCTGCCTCCATTTCTGCAAATCTTTTACATCAAAATTTTTTCTTTCAGTACAATGTGCAGCAATCTGTTCTTGGGTTTGCTCCTGTTGACTGTTCAGCCCATAATTGAACTTGAATTATTTTCAGATGGAGTTTTTTAACTCCACAATTAAACTAAATTATTTCCTCTCTTCGCTAATGCGTATTTCTCTTCAATAAATTACATCCAAACACTATTGTTAAGGTTTTAATCTGGTAATCTTGTTTCCGTAAACGAACGAAAAGCCATTATAAATGGACACGTTTTCACATTCAGTGTTTTCTCAGGATGTACTTTCTCTTATGGCGACGGCGCATAGGATTGAAATTCTTTCTGCTTTTAATAACTACTCTTATATATTAGTTTGTTCGTGCTAATTTCCAGCTACAATATCATTTAGTGTTTTTTTGGCTTATCTCGAAGAGGCAATTGTTTTTTCAAAGACTTTTGAGCCCACAAAACCCTGTAATAATCCCTTTGCGATTCATTTTAAGCCACTGATGATCCGACGTTGTTAGCATCCACTTACAGATGGTCTCAACTCATTTTTCACCTTTCTAACCATTTTAAGCCGAAACTTATGATAGTTATGCTTAAGAATCAATAATCTATGTTACTTGGTTCCTCTCACGACGTTATTTATTTAAGTAGTGCACTTATTTAAATTAAATGATAGGTAATGATTAATAAATATTAATTTATACTAATATTATTTTGAAATAGAGTTTTATTAAATGAAATTTAATTATTATTTTAATTTGATTATATATAATTATTAGTAGAAGATAAAATAGCACACACACACTCAATATATTCTATATTATGAATCAAGGAAATTACACACATATTTATACAAGCAATAGTCTCAAGATAGAAATTCTATCTTAGACGTACAGTAGTGTGGTTGAGAGATTCTCTCAACCACACACTAAACTAGGAGAAAATATATTCTAGCTCATTCCTATTATGTAGGAACAAACTCCTCAAATGGAGAATTACAACCATAGACAAGTAGGAATTAATTATTTCTAACTCCCCCCCTTAATGACTACTTGTCATGATAGTGATTCACAAAGTCTGGTTGTGGTCAAACATAACAAAGAATATATCGACGTCCATATAAAAGAGCAACCATCCATCGGAATGCATGGGTACCAACTGCTGCAACCGCTAGTCCTGTAGGATGTCCTTCGCATACATGATTCTGTCGACCGTTATCACTGCATATATGTACCTGCAAATCCACCACCATCAGGCGAATTGCATGTGCAGAACCTCCAAAACACAATCTGCCTCTCTCGAACAGATCCGCAACTTTTCAGATTTTCTCCTCTCACAAATCGTCTAGCGAAGTTGAGGCTTCCCGCGGATCTTCCAATCTGCCTCTCCCGGATAGATCCGCAACTTCTCTGATCTTCTTCTCCGCGAATCGTCAAACGAAGATGAGGCTTCCCGCGGACCCCCATGAAGTTGAGTTGGCGTCTTCCTGAATAAAAAATCGTGCGCTTCCGCGCCATTCCCGTGATTTGGCGTGTTGGCACGAGTATGTACTGAACAGTTGCGCCAATTGTGCTTCTCAGCACAACTGTCAGCTAAGAAAGCGCGCCAACCCCCTTCTTCTCAAAGATTAATCATCTGAGACTGTGAGCCAGGTGTTACTACAGTCCACCTGCTCGAATGAGCACAAAGCTCTGCTGAGCACACAGCTTTCATGTACACGTGGCCACTCGTGTACATGCGGCCACAAAGGCACTTTTAGCCACGAAGGTAACCAGCCACAAAGGCTCTACAAAGTGGTTTTAAGATCACCACGAACTTTCAAATACCTTTAAAAAGGCTTACATTTCATTCAACATTTTGGATTTTCTGGGTACATACAATGACCATTACAACAACTGGACTTGCTTATAACATGCTAGGGAGTCTATTCCACAAACCACACTAACTCAAACAAACATCTATTTTGTTGTCCACCATAAACGTTGTTGCTGCTCCTTTACCTCATCTTTTCATAGTTCACATATTGGGCATCTTTGTCAAATAAATTCTTGGAACTCCAAGCTTATCCTGTCATTTGTTAGAGTCATGAATTCTAACAAAATAATTCTACCTACATTAAGTTAGCTAGGCTCAATAAGGCTCAATAATATTTAAACACAATTCCAAGGAAAATACAAAATAAACACTTCTCATTAATTTCTCTATCTCTGCCCATAGATGACTATTTCCAAGCATACCAGCAACCATTCCAATGATACCTGTGAGGAGTCCACTGATAAAGAAATTGAAGCATAGGCACTCATAGCCACACGAAGAGAACACAATTTCCCTTCAAGAACAGTAATCCAGGACTCCACGGTCCAATCCTCCATTGCGTTTCAGTATCCAATTCTCCTGTCATTGCAACGTAATGCCACTTCCCCTATTCACAGTATCAAGGCTAGTCACTGTTTTCAAGCATACTGCCTCATGCTCACTGACAATCTGCAACACGATCTCAATCATCCTCCAATCTATGATGTAGCTCCAATTGATGTCGTTTTCACTGTCATGTGTTCATGATTCCCTGCAAATTTGCTTAGTGTTGGAATGACCAGTTCCAACACAAACTAAAAATTGTGACAATAGTTGGTCACACTAATGTCACTTAAATTACAACCAGTTTCATTGTCATGGCAGTTAATCAATATATTGCAACATCATCAGAGAATTAAAAAATACATTTCAACAATAGCATAAACTTCTCTATATATCTAGCAGCTCCAACACCCAAGTAGTCTTCAACACAATGGCCACACAAACTCTATGCAATCTTGATTCCAAGGAGTTCATTTTCATATATGAACGAAGCACAACCTCCATTAATTGAACAACCTTCGCCAGATGATACTCACCATTTTCTTCAGTATTAGTAGTGGGTAGGCTTGTAAAGTCCTCAACCGGCACGTTGATATCTGTTGCCATGATTATATCCTTGTTTCCAGTGGTGGTCACCAAAATATCAACAGTGTGAGATAGATCCTCAGGAAGGGCTCCCATAAGATTTTTCGCGGCACAGAATATATTTTATGCATATACACACCCAGCAGCATCCTTATAAGCAATCATGATAGCTGTGGCTCCCTTCCGACCATCTGGGGGGGAGGGTCTACCTCCATTTAAGTCATCCAACTTCTTGTTAAAAAGGCCATTAGTATTGATAACAACGAATGGCAAAGTCCCACTGTCTCGCATTTGCCCCTTAACAGTAGTAGTTGTCTCCCCAGACACACCCACCAATCTCTCCATCTCGTGATATCTCAAGGGATCCACCTTGATGCTCTCCTTGATCAACTCCAAAACCTTCCAAAACTCCAGATTCGTGGTAGACTCAGGATCTGGCAACTTCCCAGTCTCGGCAAAGTCCTCCTCGGCCTTGACCCCTTCGGCCAATTCAATCTCCGACATCCCATAATGCACGTGGGGCAGATCCTTCCCCTTGAGTTCCCATCCGGACACAGTTTTCTCACCCAGAAGCGCCATTGCTACTGCTAAAAAGCTTGATTAAAATGTCCTGAATAAAATAGTTATTATGATTACTATTATAATAAGGATGATGGCTTCGCTCGGTTTTTCGTAGTTGAGACCCAAAATCAACGAACCGCCTCCAAACCCGATCACTAACATCTGGACTGAAAGCCCCTTTGATCTTGATCAGCTCAAATATCAAGAAGCTCTGAAATCAAGAAGCAAAAATGCAGCACTGACAGAACTACAGATTAGGACTACCGAGCTTAGGATGATTTGTTCCAAGGATCCACGCCAATAGACAGAAGCAACGTAACCATCCTCAAACAAGATAGCCAACTACAAGATGCAATTTACTTGGGAAATTTATGCAGAAGCCGTTATATTCTGTATAGCTTGCAAATGACAGTCATACCAGCTTCCGGTCCATAAATCTGGAATTGGACCCCAATCTCTTCACCAAGAGCACGCATCTTTGCAAGACCATTTTGATAATTTGGACCACCTCTTCTCACGTGTACTCGCATCCGTCATGCTTTGAGTTTGGATTCCTTTTCATGCAGGGCTCGAATGATTCCACTTACGTCCATCAAGATCTGTCATAGGACCTAGTTGGAGATCACGTCCCAAAGGCCATTGTTTTCCAGAATCGCCTACACAGCAGATTCACACTTGCCCTTGCAGAATTGATATCACAGCTCCAAACTCCAAACTTTACCACTAAATTTTTTATGCATATCGCTTCACAACATGCAACCGCAGCGATCATCCACAAATCCTAATATCCCTACACAACACAGGCTCACGTAACTTCAGACGACAGCGTCCAACGAGTCTCAACAGTCATGCTTCAATCTGCTGTAACGCAACAACAACATAGGATGGAAAACACACAAAATACTAATCGAACTCTTTATTTCCCTCAGCCCAGGAGGGGCCGAGGCCCAGGCCCTTACGGGCTCTGAAGCTCTGATACCAAGATAAAATAGCACACACACATTCAATATCTTCTATATTATGAATCAAGGAAATTACACACATATTTATACAAGCAATAGTCTCAAGATAGGAATTCTATCTTAGACGTACAGTGGTGTGGTTGAGAGATTCTCTCAACCACACACTAAACTAGGAGAAACTATATTCTAGCTAATTCCTATTATGTAGGAACAAACTCCTCAAATGGAGAATTACAACCATAGACAAGTAGGAATTAATTATTTCTAACTGTAGATTTTAGAGATTTAATTTCTATTTAAAATTCTTTAAATGGTTGAAATTTATCTTTAATATAAATATTTTTTTTACATTTTTTATTAAATTAATTAATTAAAAAAATACCAACAAATATAGATTATAAATAACTAATATTATTTCAAATAAAAAATATCCATGTCTAAAAAAGTGAATGTAAATAATCAAATATTTCAGATATATATATTTAGCTCGCTACTTGCCGAAGGCCTAATGCTATTATTGTATTTTTTAATATTAACATCGTGAAATATTTTGATTTTTGCAGTAAAATTTCTTGATTGTTACTGACCTAATTTAATACATATGACTGACCTGATTTAACGTTATGTTGGATGATTTTAGACCTAACAATATCACAATCTATCTTCAACGACTTCAGATAACGAAATTTCCCAATCGCTCAACTAATCTTCATTTAACAAGCTAACGTGGTAGCTTTATACTCTAGTCTTTGCGTTCTTCGAAGTAGCATTAGCACTGAAAAATGCTGCTTTCTTACTTTTTCTTTGCGAACGATCGTCTCGGCGTCGCCTGGAATAATATCTTGGAAAAAATATTAGATTAAAATTAAATATGAGAAAATCGGATATTCATATAACACAACTATACGTGCATCAATTTACGGCATATAAACACTATTATAAAATATGAATTAATTATAAAAACACTATTATGAAATAAACACTTCCCCACGCATATTTATATAAATTTATAACACTAAGAAATTAAAATACTATACTTTATACTATTCTTTTACAAGAGCGTTTAAGAATTCATACCATAAGAATTACCCAACGTAGCTGTGGTTTTGGAACTAATTGTAACAAGCACGCATGCCACCATTAAAAAGTAGTTGATTTAATTCAGAAACTGCTTCTCCAAAACTGATATTCGACTATGGTTTAATTCAAAATTCCGCTCTAAATCGTAACAACGACGCCTTGGCAGCAAATGGATGTCCTCCACCATGGCATAGAGGAGGAATTTTCACGTGAAACACCATCATATCATTGTGTAGAATTGATATTAAAAAAAGGTAGAACCTGTGTGCCATTCTTTCTACGAATGCAAAAATAATAAATTAATACTTAACATTGTGTAGAATTGATATTAGGAAAAAATAGAACCTGTCTGCCATTCTTTCTACCAACGCAAAAATAATAAATTAAGGCTCACAAATTAACTATACCATATCTGTGATAGTTAAGTCGAATCATTTACTTACAACAGCAAGTGTGGATATAATGAGGATGAGGACGAAGATCATATTATTCCAATTGAGACCCCGCTTGTTTTCCATATCCTCTATCTGCGCAAAGAGAGCCCTGCAATTATATGTAAGAGAGCAACAATAGAGACTCAGGTGCTACTCATGAAGAGGACTCAAATACCAATATGCTACATAAGCCGAGACTTTTCTCCTAAACTTGACCTTGAATTCACTCCACGTCTAGTATTTATAATGGTTTATCACGGCCTCTGAGAATGTTAGGCGCATGGTCTTGTAACCAGGCTTGAGTTCAAAGTGGTGTATTGCGTTCCGTAACGAAGGATAAAGCGCGTCCAGGAGGACTATGGACTTGTGACACTGCTCCAGTTTTTTCTGCGCCAGTATAGCCTTGAGTCATTTATCAAACATTCTACCATTGTTAGCAATGTGGAAATTAGATCTTGCCACTGGCAGCGCTTCGAATCTTGCTGTGCCTCCTCCTCCCGATGCATGGAAGACCCGCATGTAGTGCGCCTCCCACAACATGGAAGACAAGTTATTGGATTTGAAACCATTTCTTTTAGCTTTTGACAACGTGGAACCTCCTCTTTTGTAACGCCTTGTAAACACGATATCAATCCAGCTCCTGTTGGAAGATGGATGGACATAGACGATACAACTTTCTCCCCTGAAACGTGTTCTTATTTCGCTCCAACCCTCATATCCTCATACGTGGAGACAAATAAGAGGAACAGTAAATTTTTAATGATCATTTGGTAAAAAATTAATTTAAGCAGGGTTTAAACACTTGATCTAGACATGTAAGGAGGTTATCGCTTTCAATTTCATTCATTGATTGAGTGGCGACGACGAGAATATATCGGCATCTTTCAATCTAGACTGTCGGATGAAAAAGATTAATTAGCGTAATCACAAAAGAGCCGATTTCCGATAGGGGGATACGCCTATCGGCGTAACAAGTGGGGTTGCAGAGCAACAAGTCCCTGTTAAGTGGATTATAGTTCTATTTTTCACGCTTAAGTTAAGATGCGATGAGTCACATAATATGGATCAATACAACGCAGGACTTATATTTAATATGAGCAAGGAATTTCTAATTGACGGCTCTCAATTTGAACGACCCTGGATAAAATGGTGTAACCTTGGAATACAATGGACACACTTACTACTAACACATTCATAACATATCTCCAACAGGCATTCTTTCTCCACTCGCAAATGCTACTTGCAAAATCAAGCAACCAATGCAACTTGATTAAACCATGAACTAGTATTTGTAATTTCCATTCATATAAATCACATCGTGAACTGGCCATAGCAAAACGCCAACCTTTGAAATGATTGATTCACATGTGGAAAAAACACCACTCAGATTCCTCTTTTCATACCCAACAATGCTTTTCTCCACAAAAAGCAGTACTTTCTGCCTTGGTCCTACTCTGAAAATAAACAAGAGCGTTGTTATAGCCTCCTTGAAGTTTTAACATTCACCGAGATTTCTTCGATAGGATTATTGCTCTCCCGCTCAAGAATGGAGTCTTGTTGCTAGATAAAAGCCCATTCTGCATTTGCCCTGGAAGAGCATTGTGTCAATGGCGGTCAAAATCAACTCTACGCCAAGAGGAGCAAATTTAAAATTCAAATCTGCACACGTAGAGGTAACAAATTTAAAACAAAAAATCAACTCTACGCACGAGGAGCGAATTTAAAATTCAAATCCGCGCGCATGAAGGTAACAAATTTAAAATTCAAATCCACCCGCATAAAAGTAACCAATTTAAAATTCAAATCAAGGCACGTGCAAAGACTAGAGAAAAATGGTACGCTAGCCGGAAAATGAAACTACTGAGTAAATCGAGGTTGCCGAAAATTGCTTGGCATATATGCATGCCCATCAATAGACATGTCACATCTACCTCCAAAGAGTCGCAGTATAGGCTACTCCCATATAGAATTGAGTCACAACGTGTCAACCTTGAAAGGACTACAAGAGGATTCAGTCACAACGTGTCAACGCTGAAATTAGAAATATTCTTTGCTGGCTACTAACCTCCGTAGAATATCGCAATTTGGGAGCATGAGATTTGAGTTTCTGACATTTCAAAGGTCTATGCAATGAATATGGTTTGTTCGCTCAAAAGAGATTTGAAAGTCGGCGAGCCTTATTTCCTGTGTCTGTCCGCAGTGCTAGCAGAACAGTAAGATTCTCCGTATCTCATATCGTCCGAATGGAGGCAACGAGGATCTTCGACATTCACTGTTTTTATTTTTTTGGCAGCGCCCCACTACTACGGTCATCCCTCCCTCGCACGAGTGACGCAGTGCGGGACACCTTGAAAACATTTATTGCCTCATAGGGCTGCGTACGGGGCGGCCTGGACTCATATGGGACCGTGAATGGTGAGGACCGGAACCAGTTTTTTATTTCTTTGAAAAGGGCCGAATACGGACCGTGAATGGTGAGGACCGGAACCAGTTTTTTATTTCTTTGAAAAGGGCCGAATACAAGAGTCAGATAGAGTTTTTAGCCTCGTGGACATTAAAATTTTTTTTTTTCTTCTTTCTTTCAAATTTTTTTTTCTTCTTTCTTTCAAACCCTAGTGTTGTTCCGGTATTGTGCTTGCCGGAGATGGCATTGAGGCCACAGCGGTGAGGGAGGACTGGCTTCATCTTGATTTCCTCTACGGCGGTGCTTTCTTCTTGCCAGTTTACGAAGGAAAGGCTTTTTTGGAGAGCTTGTATTTAGAGGTTTAAAGATTCATTTTCGAGTAAAGGCTTTTCTGGCGAGTTTTTGTTTAAAGGTTTAAAGATTCATTTTCGTGGAAAGGCTTTTCTGGAGAGCTTGTGTTTGAACTTTAAAGGTTGAAAGATTTACTTTCGAGGAGGAAAAATGGGGTGGCTTTTCGGATGCTTGCGTGTTAAAGATGAACAACCGAGCGTCAACGTTTTGAAAGCTGCAATGTCGGGCTGCAGTTTCGGAGGCGTGCTTGTTGATCGACCACGAGGCAAGGATTTGGATAACTCTGTCGGGGTGCTTTTTCGGATTCTTTAGTGTTAGAGATAAAGAGCGACCGCGCGGCAAGATTTTGGAGACGCCGTTGCCTGTGAAGAATAGGGTAGGGCTCTTGCTTCTGGCTTTCTTTTCTTTTGTATAAATGTAGCTTTAGAGGTATCAGGCTGTTTTTGTGGCCTCTAATGATTTTTGGAAGGTCGATTAGGTGCCGAGATTGCGTTCTTCGTTGCTTGAAGCGCGATGTTGTGGTTCTTTCAAGTTTGAGCCACGAGAGGTTCAAGCTTTTGCATTCTTACCGTGCAGATGTCTTTTTTCTGAGCATTTGAGCCTTTTAGAACTCTATATGTAGGCGCCTTTCGCAGGGAAATGTCTTGTTGGAAATTTCGTGCTATTGTGAACCCTGGATTTCTTGCGCATGCTGAACTTTCAGAATATTTTGAGTAACGGCTTTTGCTTTTGGTTGCTGCAGATCTCTGTGAAGAAGAAATCAGGAGCTGTTTTGAACGGTGTACATGGAGCCTTTTGTGGACTTGAATATGTTTGAAAGAACTTCCTTTACATTAAATGTATGTTGTTTTTTCCTGATCATTTTTGTGTGTGCGTTAAGGATTTTACGAGGATTTTAATATATATGGGGAAGTGAAAGTTTCAAGTGTATATTTGCGCTCTATTTTGGTTTGCTATATGACTGACGCTGCAATCATTTGTGTTGATATCTGGAAATGGCGTTTTTTTTTTTTAATTCAATATTTTTCTACAAGCTAAATAATGTTGCTGTTTTGTCAGCTTTCTCACGCTAAAAATGAAGTTAAGTCTAAAATTCATAGTGTATATTCACACCTGTGGCGAGCTAGAGCTAAATGTGAATCGGAAAAATTATTTGTTTCTTACTAAGAATTAATTTTCTTCATAATTTGTGCTTAAAACTGTCGGACTGAATCAAATTAAAGGAATGTCTTTACTAAGAACTCTAGCTGGTGCTTAAAAGAGTCGGATTGAATCAAAGTGAAAGATTGTACGTTATGTTGGTTGGCAAATCTTTGTCTGCATGTGGATTGTGCTCCTAGTGGTTTAGGGTTGGGTGGAAATTGCATATTCAACGCAATTTGCCCCGAAATTGTTTTGCATTTCTGTTCAGAAGTATGTAAATGTAAAGTAACATGAACGAAAGAAAACGTATTTTAACGTCCATGACAGGACAAAGTTGTTTTTTTTGTGTTTTTTGTTTTTTGTTTTTTGTTTTTTTTTGTTTTTGTTTTTTTTTAAATTCTTATGTTTAATATTTTTGATGATTAGCTCGCTTTAACTTATAAAAGTCTCTTGATGATGGCAAAAAGTATCTTGATGATGGCAAAAAGGAAAATTCCAATGCCAAGTGATTAACAGAGCATGGAACCTTTCATTTGGATTCCTCATCTGGAACACCTGGAAAGAAAGGAATAGCAGAATCTTCAAAGACACGGAGCAACCATTGCAGCACATCTAGCAAAGAACCATGGACAATATTCGAGAAACCATCCTCAGTGAAAGTTGGACAGATGAAGATTGGAAAGCAGTGGGTTTTGAAACCCAAATTCATGAATACTTGAATCTTAAACCCCAGATGTTATATAAACATTTATTGAAGTTCAGCCGCCGAGTGAAACTATTGAGGATAATTGGACACCACCTCAATCTGGTTTCATTAAGTTGAATTATGATGGAGCTTCTAAAGGCAATCCGGGGCAGGCAGGAGCAGGAGGCATCTTTTGCAATTCACAGGGGGCAGTATGTCGTTTCTACGCTTTCGAGCTGGGCCATGCTACAAATAATGAAGCTGAACTGACTGCAGTTCAACAAGGTATTATCATTGCAATCCATGAAAATTACCACAAAATAATAGTAGAAGGACACTGAGCCCTTGTCACGAGTATTCTCCGTAAATTGCAACAAGGAACACCTTGGGAGAAAATTTCCCAAAGTTGGAGGACAGCAGGTGTCGTTCAAGAAATCAGTGATCTGATGAAGAGGATACAATATCTGGTGCCAAAACATATCAGCAGGAAAGGAAATGCAGCTGCAGATTATCTTGCAAACTGGGGATGTAAACAGAGTGACCGATCAATCGATGTTCGACCCATAGATGCAATCTGGGAGGTGGAATTACATTCCCTCCAAGTGATTGTAAATAAGGATCTTCAAACCCCCGATCGGGGTGAACACCTGGCAAACCGAAACTCATCATAGTAATGTGATGGCGGTGGTTTCCATTTACAAACAAGCAACAGTCATAATGTACCATCGGGATCATAGCCCAAGGCAGGACAGGAACGAGCGAGGTTTTATGATCGAGTATACGGGACACGCTGTGTTGTCAGATGGAGGACGACCAGGTTCATGCAAGGTAAGTTTCCTTCTAACCTCCCTCCATGTGGTATTGCTTTGCTCATTGCATGCAAACGCTGGGGAGAAGCAGATGAGGAAGACTGGAAGCGAGGCTCCGTTTAGAAATTCGGATAGGTGGCGGTATGTATATAACCTTTTCCTTCTTCTGAAAATGGATGCTGGTGCTCTGGATCAGAATTGTAAGTGGTATAACTTGGTAGAAGGTAGTGTTAGTGAAATTTCTTGTTATGATCTACCCATCCAAAAGAGGGTTAGACTTTGTTTTCGTGACCCATGCCATCAGGCTGTTACCTGGGATGAAGTTCCTCTCATTCACCGGGATAACTGTCTCTTGTTGAATAGGCTTGTCACCTTATGCGCGAAGAGGAATTGTCGGGTTAATGTAGGTATTGTTACTTGCAGGTTTATGTCTAGGGTGGTTTCTCCTTTACATCAAACTAAGAATGGTCTGCGTATTGAATTCCTTATCTCTGCTTTTCTAGCTAGCCTTGCCAAGAATTTGGTTGCACTGTTAAATATTTCAAGGCTCCCCTGTCTTGTTTTATGGTCGATTGACGGGGCTTCAAGCCTTAGTGTAGGTATCAGTGTTTGCAGGTTTCTGTCAATGATGGTTTCTCCTCTCAGAGATGATAATTATGGTCTGCGGAATGATTTTCATATCCCTGTTTGGTTAGCGAGCCTTGCTACGTACTTGTTTGCTCTATTCATCATGTTATGGATTCTCTGTTTTAATTTAACGTCGATAGACAGGGCTTCAACCCTCATAGAAAGGAATAGGGTGAATAGAGTCGAGCTTTCTCATAGACCCAGTAAAGTTAGGCTTTTTGTTCATGTTGTTTGTATTTAGTTAACTTACAGCTGCGGGATGCGCAGCCACACCTGGAATACCCATAAGAGTATTGTAACCTGGGCACGTGAAGGGACTCGGGCTTTACTAAAACCTGTATATCTCTGTTATAGTTTCAGATTCAGCTAAGTATAGGAAAACGTCGCTCAACTTCTCAGACTTGGAAAGGGAAGCAGCCAATTCAACCAGAACCATTGCCAAAGAAAAGAGGCCGGAAATCCAACCAGGGGCTGCTAGAAACACTGGCAGACAATTATGTTAAAGGGAACTCCTCCAAGATTCGTCAGGAAATCCGGGGATGGGAAAGAGAGATCCAAATTGAACCAGAAGACAATGAAGCGGAAGAAGAAATTCTTGACTTTATCAATGATCCTGCCAATACTCGAGGTCGCCTCACCTTGTTTCACCAAACTATCCATACCTACTAGACAATGAAGTGCCTGCGAGCAAAAGCCATGCAAAGCTTTACCCCTGGACAGCAAAGCATTGATACAGCAAAGATGGAAGCCTATATCATGGAAAAGCTGGAGGATCTGCAGGACCAGCGCTCCCATATCAAAATAACCCAGTACCAGGCAGCTGATAGAATGAGCAGATTGGACGACAGAGTAGGTCGCATGGAAAAACAGTTACAACAGTTGCAACAAGTGGATATGCCCGGGGCTAATGTTAAAGACCTCGCTCCTGTCTCTTTCTCAGAGGGTTAATAGTTTATTTACTGTTTTGTTGGATGAAATTTGTATTTTTGTATGAGCTTAATTTCCAAAATCAGCAGCTAGATAGCAATGGTATAGAGCAGTTAGCTCATGTAGGCTATAGAACAATGAAACTTTTCTAGTTTTGGAACGCTTTTCATGCACTAAGATGGCCAACAGACCTGGTTTCCTTCGAGCAGGTTGAGGCTATAACTGAAGTTTCTAATTTTGTAACCTGATTTTCAAAGATAAATAGCAAATAGAAAGGGCCTACCATATTAAAAAAGAAAAAGAAAAAAGAAGAAGTCTCTTTAAAACAATAATTATTATTTGTGTTTTTTTTTTAATATTATGTGTAATATTTTTTAATTATTATTTGTGTGTGTTTTTTTTTTTAATATTATGTGTAATATTTTTTAATTATTATTTGTGTTTTTTTTTAATATTATGCGTAATATTTTTTAATTAATATTTGTGTGTGTGTTTTTTTTAATATTATGTGTAATATTTTTATAATTAGCTCGCTCAAACTTATACAAGTCTAAAATAATGTGTAATATTTTCAAGTTGATGATTAACTCAAAATTATAAAAATCTCAAAAAAAATAATTATTATAAGTAATCTTTTTTCGAGTTAATGATTAGCTCGCTCAAACTTATAAAAGTCTCATGAAAAATAATAATAAAAACAATACAATGGCAATACTTAAGGCATAACACTGCTACCAACTATAATATCATTGATATTTTGCCTTGCCTCGATAACACACGATTGCGAAGGATTTCATTTTTATGTTTCTATCCATTTATTTTTATTCGTGTATGGAGAATAATTATTAATGGTAATAAATTCTGTAATATATAGGTTGTAAAAGTTTCATAAAAAGACAATGCAATACTTGAAGCATAACACTTTTTCTCAACTCGTCCCCTCACCTCACAAAAGGACAATGCAAAATGCAATACTTATCGCATAACACTTGCAATGATTAAGTCATAACATTTTTTTCCTATTCAAGTTCATAATAATACTTAAATTATTTGTTAATTTATTTTTTGAGGTTCAAATTTAATACTTAAATTATAATAATTTTTTTGCCAGATTAGTGAGGTCAATCTTATAAAAATATTAAAAATATTATATTTTAATTAATAATATAAAAATATTCCTCTCGATCAGGGTGTACATCTGTCTGAACGCATTTAAGAGGGTGGTAAGATGGCGGTTTATGTGTCCTCCAATCCTTCAACTATCATAATGGCGCATTGCAACTTCACCTCCCCGCAGTACGTGAAGATTTGATCCTTTATGAGTATGCATGGTGGACAGCCTGCGTTGTCAGACCGCCAAAGGAATGTTTTACAAACGGTAAGTTGGCCACTTCCTCGCCTTCATTCGTGCACGCATCGCTCCTTGCATGCAAGCACTTGGAGGTATCATTGGAGGGCGCCGGGCACTGTACACTCGACCAAGTGGTGGTATGTACACAATTTTCTCCTTGTTCTTATGGCTACAATCGCTGTGGTTTCAGATTCCTTGATGATTAAAATGGTGGATTTGGTTTTGTTCATTGTTTTTAACTCTGCTCCTAAATTGGAGCCGGTCAATCCTTGCTTCTGAGACCCCTGCAACCTGCGTACAATCTGTTGTGAATCCTTATAGTCTCGAGTCCAGAGTCAAGTTGATTTTTTTCAACACCTTGAAGGCTTCGCGGTGGCTTTTATTACGAAGGGTTTGCTGTTGGGTTTGGGTAGCAACCAGGGATAGATATGGTATGGGTCATTGTATTAGTTGCTTTATGGCTCATTTTCAGAATTGATGTTTGATACACTTAAGTGGATGTACTTCTCAAAACCACTGGAATATTTTGTGGATTCTATGTATGCTTCCTCTCTTGTGGACGAATCCTCCTTGTTTTCGGGGTTGGGGTTATATTGGGAATACTTGTTTTGGGAGTCTTTCTTACAACAATCGTCTGCGCATAGATCCGCTCCATTCTCTCTCGGTTACCTCTGCACAGAGGTTAGGGAAGTCGGGCCGGGAAACAGGGTTCTTGGTCTTCTACGCTATAGGAACGCAAACCGCCTTCATGTGCTGCGGCATTTTTAGGTCCCTGACGCTCCTAGTGTTCGATTTATTTTGTAAAGACATCATTGATGCTAACGAGATGAAAACCTTAAGGTCCCTTAAAGCTGACTTCTCCCTTACTGTTTATTGCTGCATGTCAGTGTTGCAAGTTAAGTTCTTGAGCGCCATGGGGAAGCGTAGGTCATCCTCCCAAATTGCCAAAGGGAAACAGAAGGTTTAGCCTGAGTCAGCCCCAAAGAAACGTCGCAAAAAATTTAATTTGGAGATTATAGAGAATCTTGTAGCACACTATGTCATGGGAAACTCTTCCACGATTCGCCAAGAAATTCGTGGTTGGGAAAGGGAAATAGAAACAGATCCTGAAG
The DNA here is from genome assembly GCA_034641835.2 of Pinus albicaulis. Classification (NCBI taxonomy): domain Eukaryota; kingdom Viridiplantae; phylum Streptophyta; class Pinopsida; order Pinales; family Pinaceae; genus Pinus; species Pinus albicaulis. Next base: position 847,632,804 of record CM076582.1, on the reverse strand, counting down.
ACCTTGAAGCTGACACTGAAATCTTGGATTTCATAACAGACCCAAGCAATACTTGAGGCCGTCTCACGTCTTTCCATCAGACTATCCATACCTACTGGATATTAAAGTGTCTTCTTGCAAAGGAAGCTAAAAGCACACAACATTAGTCCATTCTAAATAAAGCAGGCTCCACCCTCTGGGATACGAGTAGGTTATCCCATCTACTACCACACCCTAGCCCACCCTTAGTGGTAGGGACCGATCCTTAACTAGATAATATACTACCATCTTTGCTGGTACTACCATCTTTGCTAGTACCATGCAGAGTTTTCCCCCTGCCCAGGTTCAACAGGACCATCCAAAGATAGATAACAACTTGAAGGACATGCTACATGATATGCAAAACTAGCTTTATCATATTAAAATCACCTAGTACCAAGCCGCTGACCGCATCAGCAGAGTTGATGATCGCGTGGGTCATATGGAAAAGCAGCGCCAGCAACTCCAGCAAGTAGACATGCCAGGGTCTACAGTAAAAGACCCTGCTCTAGTCTCCTCTTCAGATACTTAATGGTTTCTTTTAATACGCTGTTTTATGAAATTTACAATTTTGTATAAACTTAGTTTCTATTTCCAGCAAGTAGAAAAGTATGAACTAGAACAATGAGCTTATGATGGACATAGACGGATGAAACTACTCCAATTTTGGTTTGCTTTTCATGCGCTGAGATGGCCAACAGCCCTGGTTTCCTACGGGTAGGTTGAGACCATCGATTAACTTTATATTTTTGTAACCTACTTTGCAAATATAAATAGAAAATAAAAAGGTCCTACTAAATTTATAAAAAAAATAATAATATAAAAATATTAAAAATATTATATTTAAATTGATACTAATACTTAATTTTTTTTTTTATAATTAATTTAAATTAATAATATTTAAGTTATAACATTTTTTTCTTATTGTTAAATCTTATAAAAGTCTTCTCATAAAAAAAAATAATAAAAAAATAATAAAAACCATACCATGTTAATACTTAACCGATAACCCTGCTATTACCAATTAATATGGCAATATTTAAAGCGTAACTTGCTATTACGAACTAATATCATTGATATTTTGGTATTCCTAAGTATCAACCAATATCATTGATATTTTGTGAAGGATTTCATTTTTATAATTTTATCAATTTGTTTTTGATATTTTACGTAGCTAACAAGCTTGTGAACGATTTCATTTTGACGAGTCTATCAATTTTTTTTAAAATTCTTTTATGGACAATAATTATTCAAGTTGATGATTTGGCCCAACTTTATAAAAATCCTTTCACAAAAAGACTAAAATAAACTTTAAAAAGTTAAAAACGTTATAAAAATCCTCTCCCAAAAAAGACAATAAAAAAAACATTAAAACCATTAGAATGGGAATACTTAACTCATAACGCTGCTATTACCAACTAATAGTAAAAAAAGCATTAAAACCAATACAATGGCAATACTTAACTCATAACGCTGCTATTACCAACTAATATCATTGATATTTTGCCTATCTAACAAGCTTGTGAAGGATTTCATTTTAATGCTTCTATCAATTTATTGTGATATTTTTCCAAGCTAACAAGCTTGTGAAGGATTTCATTTTATAATTCTATTAATTTGTTTTTATTTTTGTAACAAGCTAACAAGCTTGTGAAGGATTTCATTTTTATGATTCAGTCAATTTGTTTTTTTGTGTATGAAGAATAATTATTGAGGGTAATAAATTCTGTAATGATTATTATTAAATAGGTTTTTATAAATAAGTTTTTATAACCATTTTTTATTATTAGAATGCTATTTTTAGTTATTTAAAATTGAGTTGAATTGTTTTTAGTGAGATTTTTTGGAAGTTTAATTTTTCGGGTCTAATTTTTCTAAAATCTGACAAGAATTCATTAAAATCACAAGCTTGGCGGGTAACCTTGCACAATAAAAGTGCCCTAGGGTTTTTCAGAAAATTGATATATAGTCAAAACAATTTAAATAACATAAATCAAGATTTTACTTCAAAATTTTCTTCCAAACTCCAAAAAGCAACTTTAAAGACATCTTCATTTAAAATGTACAAATAAATTTAAAAAAAAAATTAACATATTTTTTTTATATAATTTTAATTTTTTATCAATAATTTTTAATTTGATTTAAAAAACAAAATATTAATTTTGTTTTTTAAACATTTAAGCCATATTAATTAATTAAATTAATTATATATAATAGTGATAATGATGGTTACCATGGTTTGATAGGTCAAGAAAATTGAAAGTGTGGCACATGGTAGGGAATTGAAAGAGAATACGAGTAAGAGTGAAGCAATCTAAAAAAATATATAAGATAAATTAATTAATTATATTAATATAATAATAATAATTACTTGATGATGATGATGATGGTATAATTATGACATCTTAAAAGGCTAGGAAGGTCAGTGTTGCAACAAAGATTATGAAATTGAGCTCTAATGTGGTTTCACGAAGATGGCAGATCCTTTCCATCCATGGTGTTTTAGGCACTGTCCAACAAACTGTTTCACTATGGAGCTCATGAGAGTTCGTTTTAATGTTGATTATATTAATTTTATTCTTTGAGCTAATTAAAACACAAAGATATTTTTGATCTTCTAAAATAAAATTTTGATGACCTCCTTATAATACATTAATACCTCTATAAAATAATAAACAATTTAGTAATTAAAAAATGTATAACTAATTAAAATTATATTTAACAGAAATTATTATTATATTTTCTTACATATTCAAATCTCCACTAATAATAACATTAATCTCTACTCATGATAACATGACCCGTAATTATAATGATTAAGTCTTATGCAAATTGGCCCTTTCCTTGTCAAAAATTTTACTTGCTATGTTAAAACAGCATTAGCAAAGTGCACATAACAAAAGAGAACATATGTAGAAAGAATAATAATATTACGTGGACAGCGTAGTTAAAACAACATTAGCCGAGTGCACAGAACAAAAGACAGGGTAGTTAATTGCCGTTCAAAAATTTTACTTGCTACGTTAAAACAACATTAGCAGAGTGCACAGAACAAAAGAAAACAGAAAATTTAAAAGAGTAAGATAACTTGTGGTTTTGTACTTTTGATGAGACTGTCAACTTATTTAGGTTAATCATTAAAATTTCAAGAGCAAACTCAATAATTAACTAATATATGTTATACTAATTTAATAGATATTTAATTTAATAGATATTTAACTTTATATTAGAAATCACATTATAGGCACCACCAAAATTACAATCCCTAACATTAATTAAATGCTATATAAATCCACTCAACTTAAAATTATGTTATTCCATAAATGAGATCCCCAAAGAGTTGTGAGAAGATTAATAAACTTGATATAAATAGTCAAAATAAATTAGCTGGTATCATTAAGAATTTTGAATTTCAAAAGTTTGGATATAAATAGTCAAAATAAATTAGGTGGTATTATTAAGAGCTTTGAATTTTAAAAGTTTGGATATAAATAGTCAAAATATAGAGAACTTTATGTTTGTTTTTTTTGTTATTCATAAATAAGATTGGTTAGAAAATTATATATTATAAAGACATAAAATATGTGTAAAACACAAGTACACAAAATACATAAAACCAAAGAGACACAGATAGTTTACACAGTTTGGGCTACGTCTATTCCGAACAGCTAGTCCTTTCTTTCTATTATCTAGCAAAATGAAGAGACACAACCTACCGCAGAAATGAAGAGACAACCTATAGCAGATTTGCTAGCAGATCCGCTGTAATATCCTCTGTTCTCTTTCATAGTCTCTCTCAATTTTTGGCTCAAAGAATACACATGCAATACACATCCGCAATACAATACCTTCATACAAAACTAGAGGTCCAATGCCGTGATACAAAATAAAGAAGATAATCAAACTCCACACCCAACAAGATCCTCAAAGAATTAAAAGATAGTTACTAAGTTTGATATAAATAGTCAAAATAAATGAAGTAGTATGATTAAGAATTTCAAACTCTAAAAATTTGGATATAAATAGTCAAAATACAAATAGTGTCATGTTTGTTTTTTTAATTATTTTTCACAAAATGATTTTTGGATATAAATAGTCAAAATACAAATAATGTCATGTTTGTTTTTTTAATTATTTTTCACAAAATGAAATATGGATTTGAATAAAACTTATTTATTATTATATTTGTTTCAATCCAAATATTTATAGCTCAATAAATTTGTAAATATTGAAATATTTTTGAGTTGAGTGTGGATATGAGACTTCTTCTTTATTTTGTTATAAACCAGTAATATATCACATAAAAAAATAAATCTTATTTCTTTTTTAATCTTTCAAATAATATAAGAAATAAAAAATATTAAAATAAAAATATTTTTAATGATAACTTAACAACACAAAAATATTCCCATTCTAAATAATTTATGCTTCATGGTCATTTCAGTTGCACATATTTAGGAATACTCTAATATATAATGTTGGCTTTCCTAGTCTCATCAATTTATGCTTCATAGTTCGTTTCACCTGCACATCTTTGGAAATACTTTGATATATAATGTTGACTATAATTAACAAAGGGGTGTCATAATTAACTAATTGCCAGGTTGATAAGGATCAGAGCTTAGATTGACCTTCACCAATTGTATGTGGGGACAAGTTTTACATTTATTTAAAATTTGCATTTCAAACTAGTTATAAATGACTTACTCAAAATGACTTAACATGTTGATATATATGTAGAAATTTAAATTTAGGTTGTAGAATAGATGTTAAATTTTATTAATATAATTTTATAAATGGAAAATAAATATATATTATATTAATATATTAAAAATTGATTAATATTTTTATTTTTTATTGAAATGTAAATTTATTTTTATAATAATAAATTTATTTAGAATATATATTATTAAAAATTAAAAATAAATTGATTTTAAATAAATTTTATTTCATTTTTGAAAATGGCAATTATTTATGTTATTAAAATTTTATTTACATAAAATCTACTATAATTCATAAAAATTAGTTTTTAAGTTTTAAAAAATAAAGGTTTAGTTTATAAAATAATTGAAAAATTGAATTGTCCAAGAACAAAGAAAAGATGGTGTCTAAAGACACTTTTTATAATGTTGAAGCACAAACATGTATATCTTAACATATAAAAATTTCACATTTTTTTGTATAAAATTTCTTGATAAACCAATCATAAGATCAATTATATATAACTCAAATCCTAACTATTAAACTAGCTCTCATAAAATAATGAAGACATATTTAACTTTGGCTACCTTAAGCATGTCTACATCTCCATCTTTTCTACATTAGCTAAAGTCTAGAGGAGCAAATGTTGTAAGGAACAATGATGCCTCCTAGGACCCCAAATGATTTCATGCTAAAAATGTACCACAAGGTAATAATTTTGAGCATGAACTTGATATCCCTAATATTGAAATAGATGAAGCTGAATTTATAGCCTTTATGGGAAATTCAGTAAGGTTCACCCTATGAGAATTCTTAGGAATAATCCCCCCCAATATAGTGATGCATGCTTATATTTGGGTTAGCTAGGATTGCTATGGTTGGCACTATGTTGATGCGGGGAAATTTAACTTTCTGGCAAATTCACGTTTTAGATTTGCTAATCTGTTTTCCCATGATGTAAATTGCTCACTTCTCCATAGATCCTTAGTCTGCACTTAAAACCCATTAGAGTTTCTCTTACTCTTCCCTTTATTTCAAATATTAGCTTCAATCATTGACATGAATGCTCACCTCAGTCCATGAGTGTTCACTTCCATATACAATTAGTCTCTATCGTGAGGAAAACGAGTAAGAAATGCACATGTATTGTTTATTTGTCATCACAAATCCATTCAATACCCATTGTTTTTTTTAAAGTTCTTGTTCATTTCCAACATCTTCGTGCTATGCATGCTAACCAAATGCAATGGGGATCATTGAGACACTTCTTTCTGTTGCTTCCAACCTCCAACACATTTAAATTTATTATTTTGCAAGGGATCTTGACAAGTGCTTGTCCATATTATTTTGAATCTAGTTTATAGTGTAAGCAATCATTGCTTCATTATTTCTTTCCACTATTCAACATTTCCTCTTTTCCATAATTGTTGATACTCGATAAAAAATTTCCCTTTGTTCCTCTATTCACTGAATCAATGGTCCATCTTTCTTGTAACATATGGAATTCTTTACTGAACACTCATTGTATGCATAGCCTTCAATAAAAATATAATGACCTTCAAGCCTAGAACTCTAAAATTTAGATTTATGTCCAAGGAGAAATGGAGACAAGGGGGATTGACTTTGTTCGACCTATGTTAGAGTAGGGGGAAGGGAATTTGTATACGTAGATAAAATGATTTATATCTAAAATAATTTGCACAAGATATAGAGACTCTGCTTAATAATCTCTCACTTATGCATAAAAATGACATGGCATAATATAATTTCAGAGCTCAACACTTCCACTGCATCGCGATTCAACATAAAGAATTGTTTACTTCCAAGGCATAGTCTTCACAAGATGCACTGCTTTAATAACTATCGATGGCTAGAAATCCTTGTTCTAATACATGAAGTACACATAAATTCCAAAGAAAACAATTGCACAACCCATTCATCATTTCGCTCAGAGAGAGGCATGCATCACAAAACAAAGTTGTTCTCACAAACCTAGATATTACAATTCCTAGAAGCACATAAACATGGTATTTATTAAAAAACCTTTACATACATCTACTTCACTCAGGAACTCTCTCATTCATCTCTTGGCCTGATTTCACATTAATTTGGCCATTAGCTTTTCCCTTAGGCTCACAGTGATAAATAACATATAGAACAAAACATATTTCTCTCATGATTTATTCCCAAAATCTCTCATGTTTTTCAAGGTAGATTTGATTTTTCCTTATGAACAAATCTTACCTATCCATTGCTTTTCTAAAAATATGACTTATATGTTTCTATAAAAATTAAAGAAATTAAGATTATTTACAATTAAGGAATTATAATTCCTTTTCAATGTTGAAACCCCTTTTGGAATATTTCTTCAAAATTATTGATAGCTTTGGGAAACTCTAATGCTCCTGCATCAGACTCCTAAGGTAGAAATATTTCATGACCTCCTGGTCATGTGTCATCAAATTTTCATTTATCCAAGATCCAAAACTTTATGTTGTACTTTTCCATTCTTCCTTGCATGTTGTTGTTCCACCATTGACGTTGCCTTCAATTATATAGGGTTCCAAATTTTATGTTGCTCTTGTCCACTTACCTTGTTGATGTAAAACTTCTGAGTGAGATGTACTTTGTTGTTTCCTATACTTTTTCTTTTGTTGTACCTTCTCCTGATCATCTTCTTCATTAACATCCACAATCTATCTATCTCCTCATCCAACTTTTTCCTTGACTGTAGAAACTTATTTTCATCTCCTACCCACTGCTGCATATATTCCTTGTGCATAAGAGTTTCAAGACTCTTACGAAATTATGGTTTATAAACATCTACTCCACTACTCCCTACTCATGCCTTGCAACTTCCTCCGAATTATTGTCTTCTGAGAAAATAAAATAAAATTTCTTTCTTTCTCCTCATTTTAAACTTTAATTCTCATCATTTTATAATTTTTCTTTCTTTCTCATAATTTTAAACTTTCTCTCTCATCATTTTTTAAAACAAGTATGTAATATACATATAAATACAAGTCTTTCTTTCTCATGTTTTTAAAACAAGTATGTAATATACATATAAATACACGTATGTACAAGTATGTAATATATTTTTTTAAAACAAGTATGTAATATACATATAAATACACATATGTATAAGTATGTAATATAGAGACAAATAGTTCAAAAGTTATTGCGAAACTAGTGATTGATATCCATTTTTTCACAAAATATGCTTTTTTTTTTTTTTTTTCCTCATCATTTTAAAACAATTACACCATCTTAAAACAAGTACAATTGTGTAATATACATATAAATGGCTCTAAAGTGATAGGGAAACCCAAGATTATTAAAAGTGATTGATATTCAAATTTATGGGTAATTTTAGAGTAATTTGTCTTCTTTTTGGGGTACTACGTTAGTTTATAATTGATCTTACCATCCTCAATCTAATGGACAAACTGAGATTGTGAATAACTGTGTAGAAGGTTATCTTTATTGCTTTGCATCTAATAAGTAGATGCAATGGGTCAAGTTTGTTACCCTTAACAAAATGGTGGTCTAACACATTCATACTTTACTCAAAATCTCTGCAATTATTATGGAACTTTATGGATATTATCCTCCATCAATTACATCATCCCTGAGAGGGAAAGCTAACGTTCAAGTGATGGAGGATCACATAGAACAAAAACAAAAGGTTCTCCGACTATCGAACAAAAACTTGGTGGAAGTACAAAACAAGATGAAACAAAAAGTTGATCAACATCGTAATCAAATGAAATTTCAATTGGGTGATTGGTAATTTTTTGTTTGCAACCATTTAATATTTCACCAAGTAAATGTCAAACGTTGTATTTTAATTTTTTTTGCTCCTTTAAATAAACCACTATGCACCAGTAATTTTATGCCGCAGAGGGAGGAAATTATGAAAATATATGGCAGACTGTTGTACCCTCATGTATATCACAGGCTCTGTATAGTGAAACATTGTTGTACCCTCATGTATATCACATGATCTGTCCAGTGAAATTCAATCTTTATAATTCGATTTGTTTTCAGCCATTTATGTTCCATGTCAATGTCAAATACAAATGGTATATTTACCCCCATGTTTGTCATATGTTGTGTACACTGAATCAACCATTTATGTTCCATATCAATTTCAAATACTATAATTACCCTCATGCATATGACATGCATGGTGAATGTGCCATTTATATTTCATGTCACTGTCAAACACAAGATTTACATTCATACACAATGAAAAGGATAAGGTAGAAATGACAGAAATAGTGAAAAACTTGAGGGTGTAGGGAAAGCCAATCTTGTGGTGATGGTGGGGGTGGCGATCATGGCCTAGAGGAAACCTATGCCAAGGTCTCAAGTCCTCAGTGCAGTGACAAGTCCTCTGAGAAGGAATTTTTTGGGGGATAGGGAATGAAGTAGCATGGAAAAAACAACGTTTCATCCAATTAACTCCTTTGTTGAAGTAGTTGTGATATGCTAAATTAGTCCATCCATTTAGTAACATCTCATGACTCCATTATGTCATGATTAATATCTATTAATTTCCCTGCATCCATTTTCATTTTTTTATCCAAAATTTGTCTATCTTGTATTTCTCTCATTTCCATTAAATTTCATATATTACAACAAATATACATTTTATTAAGGCTTTCTCTTACCATATAACCTATAACTCCACACTGTAGCATTAGCAATTTTTTCAAATAATCCCTTTGAATTGGGAAAAAGCTAAACATGAATTAGAGAAAAGCTAAACAAAAGAGAGAAAAATCTATTGAAGTGAGAGTGAATAGACTTCTTGAATTAGAGAAAAGCTAAACAAAAGAGAGAAAAATCTATTGAAGTGAGAGTGAATAGACTTCTTGAATTATAGAAGCCTAGCTCCTTGGTACCTGGGACTTTTACAAGTGTTTTGTATAAATCCCGTGTCCTCCTCCTGCGTTACTTTGCACTTGCTAATTATAGACTTCCACATATTTTCCCATGCCATTAGTCACGACGTGATAATGCCTTAAAGACTCGAAGAGACATATAGAATTGTGTCACAACGTGTCAACTCCGAAATGACTATCACTACTACACCAAGGGCATTTTAAGACATTTGTTTAAGACAAAAGAAATCTTTTGTCTTAAAAAGTTACTTTTTATTTTAGTTATTTTATATTAAAATTTAATATCAATTGAATTGTCTTAAATATAAAATTTAAGACAAAAGTAGTATGAGACAAAAATAGTTTGAGACAAAACTTTATATTTAAGACAAAAGCAATTTGAGACGAAAATATTTTAAGACAAAAACAATTTAAGACAAAAATATTTTAAGACAAAACTTTATATTTTAGACAAAAACAGTTTGAGACAAAAATAGTTTAAGACAAAACTTTATATTTAAGACAAAAGGAGTTTGAGACAAAAATATTTTAATACAAAACTTTATAGTTAAGACAAAAGCACTTTGAGACAAAAATATTTTAATATAAAACTTTATATTTAAGACAATGGCAATTAAGACAAAACCCATATAAGACAGTTAGCAATTAAGACAAAACCATTAGTATTGTGGAAGTTTGGACTGAAATTCTATGAGTAGATAGTGGATAATTATATTTTTTATTTTTGAATATATTTTCAAACCACATGAAATGTAATCATTTCAATTTTATTTCTTTTATATTAGATTTTTCATTTTCCATTTAACCACATTCTAAAAATATAATAAATAAATAGACTAAAAAAATATTAGTTTTTGGTTGGCCACTCAAAGGGATTTAAGTTTGAATCTCATGTTTTTACATAATACTTCATAACAAGGTGATTTTCAAATGAGTTACATTCCATAAACTAAAATTGTTTATTTTTTAAATATGTTAACATTTTTAAATTACTTCAACTAAAACTTTGATATAAATTTGAAAGAAATTAAATACAATATAGCGATTAAAAAAAAAAAAATTTAAATATTTTCTCAATTGTTTCCATATATGCATTTTAAACCTTCATTTTTTTTTCTTTCAAAATGAAAAATCAAAATTTTGATTCTTGCATATGTCTTATAGTCACATCTCGGTTTTCTTTTCACTATTGAACAAATATATCAAAGAGATAAATAACAATAATTTAATTGTTTTTTAGATAAAATTTTAGTATTTAATTTTTTTAATTGTAAAAAAACTTTCTATTAATTCAGAGTCATTGGCACAGAACTACCTGGAAATGTCCCTAGTCGCAGGCATTCCTTGTTGTGGGAGCGACTAGAGGTTCTAAGTCGCATGCATGCCCATGTCAAGGGAGAGATTAAGGCTTTGATGCATAAAAATTTCATTTTGTCTCAAGGGTTAGTCACTTGGATGGGTTGGATGGCTCCTAGGGGTTTTGTTGCAAGTGCAGAAGGTTACGTTGGTTGTGTTACGTTGGTTCTACTTCCTTAACTGATATATAGGGAGTTGAATCATATCATAGTAACTTTTCGTCACATGTTTGCCCCAGTTGGCCGGTAACTTGGGTAGATGTGGGAGGAGGGTGTTATAGAGTAGTATCATAGCATGGTTTCGTTCTCCTTAGGTGATGTCTGGTTTCCGTTCCACTTGGATGAATGTGTTTTCGTATCTACATGTTGGTTGCATATAGGTCCTTGTACTTGTGATGTGTGCTTGTTGTTTATGCATGTTATTGGTCATGATTGTAGTGGTGTCATCATGTGAAAGTTGATGGTGTCGTTGTTGAATGTATTTGTTGTGTTTATGTCGGCCGTGCATCGATTATGTGTATTAGTGTTTATATGGTGTTATGCGTACTTTGACTAGATAATGGTCATTGTGCATGAAGTCATGGTATGTGGTCAGCATAGTCATGCATTGATAAATGGATAATGGTTGAAAATATGTTTATATGTTGATATGGTTATGTTTATATGTGTGTGTGTGTGTGTGTGTGTGTTTGTATGTGTGTGTATTGCGCTAATATGGCCGGTCTTGCAGATGAGATATCCTCTTCGAGCTATACTAAGGTACACTAGTTTTCTTATGATTTGGTTTAACTGACATAATATACCTTGCAGGAAGAAGAGATCAAAGATGACTAACAAGATGGTAGACTACAAAGATTCTCCCTATGAATCAAATGAGTAGCATGGTGTTGGGAACACTTCTGACTTAGCAGACACATTGAGGAGTTTGAAGGAGGAAATAAGGATTTGCAAAGCAGATAATGACAAAAACATCCAGGCATAGGAGAAATAAGTAGAAGTCAATGCTATAATTCTCAGAGTTTGTCAGAATTGCAGAGGCAGGGACCACTTCAGATCAAATATGGATAGGAGGATATAACTAATGGGGCATGTGGAAGTAGACCCCATAGTAGGCATAGGTCAGATAGAGATGACACAATCAGGGATGTCAGGTTCTTGGATACTCCGGAAAGGAGGGGTGATGGACACAGGTACTATTCTCGTTCTGGTTCTGAAAGGTATCATGGTCATCATCGTTATAATCCTTAAAGGAGGAGTGATAGGGGATATTTTTCGGATGAGTTCAAGAAAGAAAAGCCACCTACATTCGATGGGGAAATGAATAAATCACATGATGCAAAAGCATGGTTGATTGGAATGAATAAATTCTTCAGATTGCACGATTACTTAGAGAACATGAAGGTCGGGATATCTACATTCAGTCTTAAAGGTAAAGCAGATATTTGGTGTGAAGATGTAAATAACATTAGAGATATTTATGAGGAGTTGACTTGGAGTGAATTTGAGAGACTATTCAGGAAGCAGTATTTATGGAAGATCTACTATGATGACAAGGAAAATTAGTTTTATGAGCTAAATATGGACTCTATTATCGATGAGGAGTAAACTAGCAGATTTCTGGAGTTGTTGAGATATGTGCCTTACCTCAAGGAGGATAAGGCCAAGATTCAACGATTCATCAATGGGTTGTCGATAATATTCAAAGACATGATTGAGTTTGATGAGCCTAGATCATTGGAGGAGGCCATCGTGAAGCTAAAGCATTGTTATGAGCAATCAAAGCATAGATCTGAGACTAACTAGACTAGAAAGGTAATGCAACGAATAAAGGGAAATGGGATAAGAAGCGAGCAAGGCCTCAAGACACAGGTAAAAAAGAGAATGCTCTAAGTTACATTTCCATTTCCACATCTTTTCCATTTCGCTAAGTTACAAATAAAACGAGTCCAATTCTATATGCAATAGATTAATAGCCTATTGATACACCTTTAGTGATTTATGCATAGCTCTCACCTAGAACTATAGATCAATGAAATTACATCTAATAGATATAGCCTAAAAGAGTTTGATTTTATACCCAAGACACCAGTATAATGGAGTAGTTGTGAAGGCAACAACATCCATTGGGGATTTACATTTTTTCAGCAACATACAAGAAAAATCTTGGTGTTGAGGGAAGAGATATAAAGATCTTTGCCAAAAACACAATATCATCACTCTCCTAGTGCCATTTCTGTTAACTCATTAGAATGCAGGTAATGCATAAGGATTCATCAGTATCTATGAAGTTTTTCTCTTTCCAATAACAAAATAGGTTCATCCTAATATTAATATATAAAATACGGTTCATTAATATGCATGGTTCATTTTTTTGTTTGTGATCCTATTTCTCTAAAGGATATCTATTTTTTGAATTTTGTTTGGTATAAGATATGGTGATACCTTTAAATATGAGGTAATTTTGGGTAAAATCAGAAGTGGAACAAAAAGTTGTGGTTTGAATTTCCTTTGTAGTAGTAGGCTACATGCAATTTCTATCGAAAGGTTTTGTTGTGGCCCAACATGGAATAATCTTTGGATGAAAATGTTCATTGTGGGTGGTATGTTTTTTAGCTCTTCAACTCATTGGATTCTTTGTCTGTTCATGGTATTTGTTGTTCTCAACTTAGAATCCCTGAATCACCCTCAAAGGTCATGACAATGTAACTTTTGGAGGCATTGATGGACAACCCCCTCCCCCAAAAAAAAGTCATTAGAATAAAACTTTTAGAATCTTTTATTAAATGATCGCCTCCAAATGTTCAATTCTCATGAATTTTGGGGGAGGGGGATCTTTTGGTGTATTGAACGAGGCAAGGGGAAATAAGGGTATCATGGATGGGTAGAAGTGAGAGGTTAGTGCATGGTATATTGAGATCTATAATACTAACATTAGAGAATGAGAAGGAGCCTTAGGGCCTTATGCCACAAGGTGTAGGGGACCTATAAGTAAGGCAATGAGAGAAATTGATAAGGGAACCTCCAATAGTTGTGATAAGGGGATTAGGGGACACATTATCACAACCCGTAAGAACTTAACCCATAAACACTAAAGTCTGTATCCCTTTAACCCCAAAGCCACAATCCCTTAACCCCTACACCTGTAACTCATAAAAAATTAACCCCTTGATCCCTTAAACCCCAAGCCACTAACCCCTTAACCCCTAACCCCTAACATGGAATCCTTGAAACCCATAAACCATAATCCCATATCCTCTTAAAACTTGACCCTTAACCCTACAAGATTCTATCCTCTACCTATTCTGTTTGAAACATTTCTATTGGCTGTTAAAATCCCCATCAATCCTTAGTTAAAGTCTCATGCTTTGAAGCATTGATCTTAAAAGAACCTTTTATATTAGGGTATCATACATCCTCGGGGTCTCTAATCTTTCGTTTTCTTTCGACAACCCAACCCTCCTTGAAGAATCGATGTTGAATGCTTTGATCCACAACAAGAATGATGTCGTAATACATTTGTAGAGATATATAGATGAAATTACCCCCTAGCCACCACTATATTATACACATTGATTCAATGGATATGGGTTTGTAGTTATCATTCAATGGAATCACTTCTAACCAGTATCGATCTCTATTTCTTTTCTGGATTGTTCTTGACTTAATGGCCACCTTCTTCGATGTCGTTCCTTTGGAAGTTCGAAAAGAGATTTTATTGTTGGAAAGTAAAGAGGTTGAGGGTCTCCCTTATCACTAAGATTTTTAGGTGATGTGCGAGGATTTGAAATGGATACAAGACCCTAGAAAACCTCGGAAGAAACAACTTTTCTATCACAATTCGCTGGCCTTACACCAACAGTTGGCTACTTTGTTTCTCTAGTACTTCAAGATAAACAAGTTGAGACCTATAATCTATTTTTTTTCCCTTGAAGATGTCAAAATAATGCTTCGCAACCTATGGTACTGTTTCGATAGGGTGGACTCCTAATTGGCTCGCGTTAAAGGTTTTCTAGTTAGTGACTCTGCCTCCAGGGACCTTACTGATCCTCCAGTTGATCATGTACAAACTCTTATTATTATTTCCTTAAGCGTGGAAATTATGTTTTATTGTCACCTGTACGAGATTGTATGAATATTTATGGTCTTGTTGATGGTGGAGAGAGTATCTAGAGTGGATCTTCGTTTGGTCTTGCTGTACATGCTCTGGAAGTGGAGGATTCCCATTGTTGTTGTCAATATTATGCTTACTTGGTCTTTTGTTGGCGATTTATGTTTATGTTTTCATGATCCTTGGGATTTGGTGCTAGCATCAAAATAAACTTTGTTTCCTCTCATTTTATGGGTACCCACAACTTGAATTTTGGCAATTGAAGATTGTTTTAACATATGCTTTCAACTTGGCTTGTTTTGGGATGGATGAGTATGTTCGCATCTGAGAAATTGGTTACTCTTTTCATGCTAGATGGAAGATGTGGTTTTGTGTAGAGGACCCTTAGGAAGACCATAATATCATATACTTTCCAACCATCTTTCTACACATTTCCAAAATACTCAAATACAAAATAATTATTAATTAAAATATACAATACATGATACCATTCACTAATTTCATTCGTCAATTTCCATAATACACTTGTAACGAATTGTTCGATCGCGGGTTTGCTATCATATACTTTCCAACCATCTTTCTACACATTTCCAAAATACTAAAATACTAAATAAATATTAATTAAAATATACAATACATGATACCATTCACTAATTTCATTCGTCAATTTCCAAAATACACTCGTAACGAATTGTCTGAGCGTGGGTTTGCTAATGGAATAACGAGCTAATCCATTTAAATTGGGTACCCTTTTTAGCTCCTTATCAAATTATGTTTGTGTTCTACGAGCTTGCAAGTCGCTTAAACTTTGTTGTGCGCTTATTCTGTTTGTGTTCTAAAATCTTCGGTCGTGAGTTGTGATAAGTGCTCGAGATCAAATGCCATACAACCGTCGCGCTGCGATCGACTCCCGTGTGACGTCCCGCTGGAACGCTCGCGCTCTATATTTCAATGAAAGAAGAGGAAAAATACCCAAAAAAATCGCGCGAAGACATATTTCAGAAATTAGGAAGATCATTAATTAAGAAGCCCTCAAACCGATGGTCCTTGAACTTGCAAGAGCAAGGGAATAACAAACTTGAAAGAGCAGGGGAATAGATTGCAGGGATGTTATGCAGGCGAGCAAGATGACCCTAGCTGAGGAAACCCACCCATCACGGGTGAAGGTGTGGTTATATCCTAACTCAGAATCCCTATCCCTGGCCTCGATGCTTTCGGATTCATCACCTTTTGTATTCTTTGAAGTCTCCATCTTCTACAACAACCCAAATCCCAGATCCCATATCAGAGGCGTGTTTTCTACACCTCATAAAGTCCCGGCTGGCCAATAGGCCAAAAAAAGCCGCAGGAGCCATCGTTTTTATATCCGCAATGCCTAATCACGTTGGATCCTGCACGGTTCTGAGAGCCTGACTGGTGCGATAGAGCTCCGCTTCAAATCAAAGTTCGAGTTTGGGTTTTAGTTGTGCGGGTATCGAGGTGAGGGCTTCCAAAGGCTCTGAGGGTTTGAAAAAACTTGGGATTGTGGAATTGGTACACGTATTTCCGGTGAAGATCGCGGCGTCTCAGCTTTTGAAGGGAAAATATGGGTCATCGCTGCCAAGCTCAAGGATGAGCAAGGGACTTCGAAATTGAAGGGCGAGGGTTTTGAACCTAGGAATCTAGTATGTATTAGTTTGATTAAGTGTTGTGTTATTGATTGCAATGTTTTTATTTAGTCAATTCAGCTTTCGCTTCAACATATGTTATTGGGGCAGGACAACGGGGTCAGGGTTTAACCGCTTCAACATATGTTGTTGGGGCAAGACAATGGGCTCAGGGTTTGTCCAGCTTCTATTGCTTGTCTGGCATATCCAAAAACCTACGTTGGGGCAGGACAATGGGGTCAAGGTTTGGCCATATTCTATTGCTTTTCTGGCATCTCCAAAAAGCCTTGAAGATTTCTTGGTAGTATTTATATGGTTGGCCATCTTCTATTGCTTGTCTGGCATCTCCAAAAGCCTTGGGATCCATGCCAATTACTAAATTGGTTGGGGTTTAACCACCGTGAGCTATAGTAATGTAAGAGATTTGTGGCTATGGTTTCACTACCGCCTCTGTGGATTCCTTAATCGGCCCATATCCTTGTCCAATCCCACCATGTTGTTGTCCATCTAACAACATCTCTAGGACGAGAGTTTTATAACTCTAGGACGAGAGTTGTATAAACTCTAGGAAGAGAGTTTACCCGAGAGTTTATGTCAATAAAACTCTCAGACGAGAAAATACTTAAATCTATTCCGAGAGTATTTTAACTCCTGTCAAGCCTAATCAAACTCTCGGGCGAAACATAAAAAATATCTCGAACGAGAGTTTTAAAAACTCTCGGTCGAGAAATTGAGTTGACTATTTTCTCAGACGAGAAATTAAAAATTTCACCCAAATTCTAGCCATCTGCCAAATTTCACCCAATTTTTCTAGGACTAATTTAAGAAGGATGGTGCAGGGAGCCATATTGAGGCCTCTAAAAGTCCAATTGTTGAGCTTGCTTTGAATTTTGTGGATAAGATGACTCCATCAAGCAATTTTCAGAGAGCTTTCAGCAAGGGGCATGCCCAAGTATTTAGTGGGAAGATATCTGATACCAAACCCCAACACTCTCGCCATAAAGGTTTTGATTTTTCTATCCTTATTAAAGAAGAAGATGTATAATTTTTCATTATTAATAAGGGTGCCACAAGCTTCCATAAACACATGGAGTATATCTTTAATGTTTTTTGCTTCCTTCAGCTAGACATGACAAAAGAGCATAATGTCGTCAACAAATTGCTGGTGGGTAAGAGGGAGGTAATTTCCCCAGAGCCTAAGGCCACAGATCTTGAGATTACGAGCTTCCTTATTTAAGAGTCGATGGGGTTTAAATAAGGTTTTGATGTTCATTTTAGATAGAATTCTAGAAAAGTGATCAGTAACACCTTGAATATAAGGAAGGGTTACCTTGGCTAAGGGAGGGGTGCAAGGACAGGTTTTGGGGCGGGGATGGAGGCAAATAGATCTTTAGTCGATCCTTCAATTGCATCATAACTTAATCCTAATTAACCGAGTAGTGACACATTAAAAATGCCTAATTAATCATGAAATTAAACAAATATGGATATGAGAGGGAAACCTCTAAACCACTAACCCATTTAACCCCCTAAACCCTAAACCTCTAACCCCTAACCCCTTAAACCCTAATTCCCAACCCTTAACCCATTTATCCCCCTAAACCCCTAAAACCTTAAACCATTTAACCCCCTAAACCCTAACCCCATTAACCCCTAACCCTAATCCTTAAATGCTAAATCCCCTAACCCCCTAAACCTCTAAATCGACCCTAACCCATTTAACCCCCTAACCCCTAACCCTTAACCCATAACCCCTTAAACCCTGATTCCCAACCTCTAACCCATTTAACCCCATATACCCCTAAACCCTAAACCATTTAACCCCCTAAACCCTGAACCTCTAAACCCTTAACCCCTCACCCATTTAACCCCCTAAACCCCTAAAACCTTAACCCATTTAACCCCCTAAACCCTAAACCTCTAAACCCTTAAACCCCTAAATCACTAACACCTAAAACCCTAACCCCTTAACCCCTAAACCCCTAAATCGTTAACACTTAATCCATAACCCATTAACCCCTAAAATCCTTAATTTTAAATCCCCTAACCCCTAAGTCCCCAATCCCTAATCCCTTAACCACTAACTCATTATTCACCTAACCCCTAACAACGCCTAAATCCCCTAACCCCTAAGTCCCAATCCATAATCCCTTAACCATTATCTCATTATTCCTCTAAACCATAAATGAGCCTAAATCCCCTAACCCCTAACCGCCCAATCCCTAACCCCTTAACCACTAACTCATTATTCCCCTAACCCCAATCCCTAATCCCTTAACCACTAACTCATTATTCCCTTAACCCCTAAATGCGCTTAAATCCCCTAACCCCTAAGCCCCCAATCCCTATCCCCTTAACCACTAACTCATTATTCCCCTAACCCCTAAACCCTAATCCTCTAACCCCTAATTCCCTATTCCTTTAACCCCTAAGCCCCTAATCCCTAATCCCTTAACCACTAACTCATTATTCCCTAACCCTTATAACAATCCTTAAAACTCATCGGGATTAGCCATTCCAAACGAAAGTTGGTCTAGTTGGGACCTACGATCGAGTTAATTCCCCCTTGTTGGCAAGGTGGAAGTTTTGCCCTGTCAACAACCCTATATTCCTTAATCCCTCTAACATATAACCTATATTATTGTTAATTCACATGAACTTTAATCCTAAGCCCTAAGTCCTCTAAAACTTATAAGACCCAATCCTTATAACCCTTGCCACACTTAATACCTAAAGATTACAACCCTTATCCTCTAAAAGAATTTACCTCTCTAACATGTAATACATATAATCATTGACACCTAAACACTATACTCCTTAACACATATAAACCATAACCATTATATCTTTACATTTTACCATCATAAACCCTAAATTTTATAACCTTTAATACCTATCTCTTTTTAAACCCTAAAACCCCTAATATAACCTTATAACCCATATTTCAAATAATCCCTAATGTTTACAAACTTAGTCCTTATAATCCTTCCGTTAAAACCCCTAACCTTATAATCCATATTTCCAATAATGCTTAGCCTTCACAGCCCTTGGTCCTTATAATCCTTGCATTATAACACCAAAACCTTATCCTTGTAACTACAACCATCACTTAGTGACTATAAGCACCTTATCTTAAGCACAATGTACAAACTTGATCACCACTTTCATAGGAATTATCTTAGTCCAAGTTGACCATTGACATTGGCATGGACCTGTAATTCCCCTAGTGATACTTGATTGGTGATCATTGTAGTACCATGGGTTTATTAAACCACAGATGAGATGACCACATAAGGAACTCGACATTGGTGTAAGATCATCCGTTGTTGTTGTAGGTGTTGGAACTTCGTCGCTAATGCAAAAATGATTGCATGGTGACACAAAACTAATGCAATTGCGTTGGAGTATGTATCAACATGCCATGCCATGCACAATCCCTGATTAAGCAAACACTTAGGTGCATAATAAAGATCTCAATCATAACTACATGTTTATTAAACACCCATGTTCACTTTGTGAATATGGAGGTTAGGGGTGATATCATAGAGCCATTTAATACACCAGTAAACTTCCCTATAGTGAGAAAAATTTGACGACATAGCTAGTCATGATTCTCATTCATCCAAAACCACAATGAAATTTTGACGATACGAATTGACCTAGAACTTGGCAAAACTTGTACAAGCATTGTTCCACTATGAATGAGCTTTGGATCATAGTAGAACTCTGCCCGTGCCTAAAATTTATACCAAATCATTACCAAACAATTAGCTTATTTTGTGACACTAGATAAATTTTAAAGAACTACCTAATATTATAGCAAACTTCTTTCTAATTGTTGATATATGATGATAAAAATAGCTAAAATTCTTATTGATTTACAACTTTACTTGTTTTTTTTTACTATTTAAGTTGATCATGAACCAAAAAAAACTTTTAAAAGATATTGTTTCACCACCAATAAGCCATAAATTGTAGTAGACTCTACTTATATCTACCTTTTCTACCAAATTCTTACCATCTTTATTAATGGAAAGAAAATCTATATACTTCAAAAACATGAGTTATTTTAATAATTGACCTTTGACTAACTACATGATCTTTATATTACCACTTCATTATCATAATTCATCTTTATATTAGTGTTTTAAAATATTAATTTAATATAAATTTAGAAATATAAACACAATTATTTTGTAAAGAACAAGACTCTCATATTACGAAAGATCTACAAAATAATTTCAAATTGTACACAATATTTACGAATTGACATTATAAGGGAACAAAAATAATTAGTTGTAATATAAATTACATCATGTTTACATGCCACACAACATTTCAATAGGAGTCGGCACGTGGAGACTATAGCAATGTTATAAATACCTCTAAACATTTGATCATAATAAATTACAGTATATTGAACAAAATTGCTACGGTTCAAAATATATTATAAACCGAGCATGGTAAGGCCGAGAGACCATAGTTTAATTACAAAAATAAATAAATTGTATACTGTATGTTTGCATCACATATTCTCTGTTGAGAAAATCATAACAGATACACCCGATGGGTTTCCATCATGAGAGAAGACTAAAAATTGGTTGAGTGGTAAATTGTGAGATTCCTTCTATGTCCGAAAAAACTTGAACAAATAACTTAAAGTTTGAAGATCATAATTTTTTTTTCCAAAAATGAAGTATCTTTATATTAGTGTTTTAAAATATTAACTTAATATAAATTGCTTGATACATAGTGACTTGATCTCATGATACATATTTACTTAGTCCAAACTTGGTTTAGCGTCAATTTTTGAATGATCTTATTCCCCTTTACTAGTTTAGACAATGAAATATCAAGTACTAACCTCTTGTGGTTTAGCCCTCTAGTTTTTTTTTTAATTTCCTTATTGGTCCTTTTACTAGTCACAATTAAGTACATACGTAATTGTGTCACTTGATATACTTTTGAGTCCATTGATCTAAATATGCCGATACAGATCATAATTTTTTTTTCCAAAAATGAAGTATCTTTATATTAGTGTTTTAAAATATTAACTTAATATAAATTGCTTGATACATAGTGACTTATATGTATTATACATATTTACTTAGTCCAAACTTGGTTTAGCGTCAATTTTTGAATGATCTTATTCCCCTTTACTAGTTTAGACAATGAAATATCAAGTACTAACCTCTTGTGGTTTAGCCCTCTAGTTTTTTTTTTAATTTCCTTATTGGTCCTTTTACTAGTCACAATTAAGTACATACGTAATTGTGTCACTTGATATACTTTTGAGTCCATTGATCTAAATATGCCGATACACAATGATAACAATCATCACAGTTATTAACTACGATCTGTCGAGGATAATGTGCGGGAAAGAGAACAGTCCTTCAGGTAATTACCCTGAATTTCGGTGGTTTCCAAAGGTTGAACCCCGAATGGGGAAGGACAAGGCATAGCAGCAGGCCAAGACAGCTTTAGTCGCAGAAGTTCAGGCAGATCCAGATTCTATACTAGCAGCAGATTATTATCACACATTCATTCATTCTGCATTTGCTGCTTTCTGCAGTATTTGGCTTTCTTTCGAGTGGTTTTCATACAGTTTCAGAATCCTCTGGTTGTTTGTGAGTTTTTGTGTTGAAAATGGAAGGAAAAGAATAAGACGTTAAGCTCGGGGCGAACAAGTATTCCGAGAGGTAGCCTCTGGGGACTGCGGCGCAGACGAGGGAAAATGATTACACGGAGCCTGGTCCGGCGCCACTGTTCGAACCCGGGGAGTTCGCGTCATGGTCCTTCCAGAGGGCGGGTATTGCAGAGTTCATGGCGACTTTCTTGTTTTTTTACATCACGATCCTCACGGTCATGGGTGTCAAGAGGGGCCACAATGTTTGCACCGATTCTGTTGGAATTTAGGGGATTCCATGGGCCTTTGCGGGAATGATCTTCTGTCTCGTCTACTGCACAGCAGGAATCTCAGGTGGAAAAATTAGCCCAGCAGTGACCTTTGGGCTGTTCTTGGCCAGAAAGCTGTCTCTGCCCCGGGCTGTGTTCTACATGATATGCCAGTGCTTGGGAGCCATCTGTGGCGCTGGTGTTGTGAAGGGATTCATGGAAGGTGAGTACCAGACGAACGGTGGAGGTGCTAACTCTGTGGCTCACGGCTACACCAAGGGAGATGGGTTGGGGGCTGAGATTGTGGGTACCTTTGTTCTGGGCTACAACGTTTTCTCTGCTACAGATGCCAAACGAAGTGTCAGGGACTCTCACGTTCCTCTTCTAGCACCACTTCGAATAGGGTTTGTAGTTTTTCTAGTTCACCTTGCCACAATTCCCATCACTGGAACTGGCATCAACCCTACCCGAATCTTGGGTGCTGCCATCATCTACAACAAGTCTCATGTTTGGGATGACCATTGGATTTTCTGGGTCGGTCCATTCTTGGGCGCTGGCTTGGCAGTTTCTTACCAGCATCCGAAAAGCAGATGCACCAGGAACAAGGGCAGTTAGGTCCACAGAGCTAAAGGCAGATCCTTCACAACTCGAAATGGGGGTGCTTCCTTGCAGCCTTGAGCGAAAAAAGAATGAGATGGATGGAATGATCAAAGGCGCTGCTCATTTTCATGTGGCCGGTGCATACACCAATCTCATGCTTTGGAAGCACTGCAAAGAAAGTATTAGTGGAGAGAGTTTTCAAAAATGGCGTGTATGCGGCCATGATTGGTACTCCATTTCCAATCCAGAATCTGGGAAACAATTTTGCCAAAGCTATATTCAACTGCCAGTTACTAACAACCTTCCACTCACAGAGAATGGAGATATGATCACATCCCTCTCATTCGGCTTTGAAATAACATGGAATGTGGACACCAACAGAGATCGAACCTGGGGCGCTTGTTTGGACAGTGAGGGTAGTTGTGGTTATGACACTCTGAAACCCACAACATTTCTTTGCTACTGTTCCGATGGTAGCTCGAATCTAGACAGATGCCCTGGCAATACCACTGGTACATTTCCTGACCGCCTTCTACCTTCTTTATTGCAAACCCCAATGCTTAAATTGTCACAATATTGAAAGAGGTATCGAGTATTCTCCCCATTCTGCAACTATTCTTGAACCCAGGGGTATCTCGAATGTGTTCTTAAACAGTTCCAAAAGGGATGGACAGTCAATCACCCACCCACATTCTGTCTTAGAGTCATGTGCGGTTGTCTCGTCAATAACAACTGGCAATGGTAATTGGATGTTGCTGCTAATAAGAACCTTATTTTTTCGTTGGCTTATCATGAAGTGAAGGACTGTAATGTCTGAACTTCAATTTCTATGAAAAATTACGAGTTATCACATAAGAATGATCAATAATGCTTCAAATGATTCAATTATTCTTTGGTCAATTAAATTTCGGGTTGAAGCATATCCATATAGAACATTTATTTTTCACCTCTAGTCAGCAAGTTAAATGAAGGGTTTATTCTTCCAATTGAGTTCCAGTTAGCTTCCTAGTGTGAGTTTTTAATGCACTGGTTAGTTTTAAGTTTGAACATTGTACATTTAATGTGGGATTTCTAGGAATGGCTTCCATTTTTTGTTGGGTTTACTATATTGTTCATTTGGATGTAGTGGCAGAAACATTTAAAAAAATCAAACTTACTATATTAAATCATTATTGCTTTAAATAACTGCTTCCAGCCCTTGTATATGGCTACAAAATCATAGGTACAATTGGAATTTTCCATATTCAACGTCTCAGTGGAGTTTTCCCTCAGTTAAATTTCTCTGGCACAAATGTTAAAAGAGATAGGATGCATTCACTTCTCAATGTGTCGTGTATTCAAAATTTTGTTCTTCCATATATGTCTTTCTGGTACCATAAATGAACTGTGCAATTTGACATTTTATGGGAAGACCTGTCATCTCAAGAACATCTCTCTTTGCCAGCATCAAGGGCATACTGTCAGCTGCATTCAAAGAGGTATGTTCTAAATGATTTTGAAATCCACTGATGTTTATAGCATAGTGTCTTTCATATCTGCAATTAGTTTATTTCTGAACATGCTGTCCATTCTATATTTTTGTCAAATCATTTACCATACACCGTGGAAAAGTGTTTTGCTTTGAACGTAGGATGCAAAAAACTTGTAAGGTAAGCTTACAGGTGCGTCCAATATCCAGGCTGGTAGCTATAGTGGAGGAATGAAGTGCTGCCTTAGTTGGGAAGTAGGCCTTTATGGGGAATCCCAAAATTATCTTCCTTGATGAGCCGCTATCTTGTGCTTTACTTCTTCCATTGTAGTTACAGATTATCAGTTTCTGTTTCTGGGAATTTTACTTTACTGATTACTTGAAAATTGTAACCTTGTTACAAATATATGTTTTTGGGGCCTTTCTTTCTTTTGATATCATTGCATGTGTCAAATTAACAGCTTCATAAGAGGGGATCCTTTCTAGGCTGAGATCCATAAAAGATTGAAGTCTCATGTCCTGTGTTTGTGCAATGTCAGGGCCTATATTATATGCTGATGTGTGCAGTTATGAAATTCCATAGGAACCTATTGGAAATTCCATCCACTTCATTGTATTGTGTCAATTCTAGCTTTAAGATACTGCATACTTGTTTGATAGCTTTCAACTGAGTGGCAGACAGATGGAAACCCAAGTTATCTTGCATTATGACAGTCTCTCACATGAAACTTGCTCAGTTCTTAATGCAACATTGCTTATATGAAGATTAATAGGTTAGTTTTTACTTTCAGCTCCTCTCAATGATGCACTATTTTCTATTATAGTAGTTGACTATTGACAATTTTGGCCTTGTGATTATATCTCACCTGTCCAATATTTTCAACAAGTCTTTTCATGTCATTCTTTTTCCTTCACTGTTGTTTCCCTAGTGAGCTCCATTTTTTATAAATTTTTATCCGTCTTCTTCGCCGTCTTTTATATTGACTAGATTTTTTCTCTCTTTGCGGGCAAACTCATGGGGAGCCCCTCCAAAACAGGCTCCTATCCAAGCCAAATATAACCCATCAAACACAAGCAAGCTCCTATCCAAGCCAAATATAACCTATCAAACACAAGCAAGATTCACTCCAAATAGAGCACGATACCTAGGTTAAAGAATAGCAACGATAAGTCTCCAGAAATTCTCTAAGAACACCCTTCCTCAACCAGTGATAGCATGTTTTATGTATCATTGATTTTCTCCTTTCTTCGGATTGATTATCCAAGATTTATGCGTGGTACCCACCAAAAGTGGGTGACCCCTAGGAGAAATTTCTCTCCTATTCATCTCTTCCAACCGGTAGCCAGCAACCCTTGAGAGCCACCAGTAACTGATGACGATGTCTCATTCATATCTTCGCCACCTGCATTAGTCGTATGATTCGTCACCCATTTTCCATGCATGTGTTGGAAGGTGGGATTTTGATAAAAATGTTCTTTATTCATTTTGCAATTGAGTGCATATGTTTGTTTGTATTTGAGTTTAGTTATGAGTTCGGTGATAAAAATCTGATATATTGTAGACTATAATGCATTTTTACTCATTCAGAAATATCTACTTTAGCCTCCCGATTCCTCATGCCTTCCAGGTCCACATCCTTGTTTCCTACAGTGCTACCTCTATCTCTCTACATTCATCTACACTTCTATCGGCATGTCTTTGCACCCTTTTGGTGCAAATGCTAGTTTAGTCATTTGTGGACATTTATATATTTTCTTTCTTTCTTTCTATATTTAGAAGGTTTCTCTTACTTTCCTTCTAGATAAATAAGGGCACATGTGTAAGAGCATGTAATAATAATAATGATGATAACAACTACCACTAAGATACATAAATATTCACCTTTGTGACTATTGAATGCATGTAAGTATATCGTGACACATTGACAAGGCATTGTATCATATTTCAGAAAATGAAAATTATGGCAATGGCGAGAACGAAGAAAATAACAGATGGGGTTTCTAGATTGGGGTTGCTTGACTAGGCCAACAATGCTTACTGCCTCTATGATGGCAGAGGACTTTAGTTCCTGGTCCTTCTCTTAGCTTCTCGCAGGACCACAGATCGAAACCCCACAAGGCCAAGAACAAAACCTGAAGCCCTCATCACCCGCGGGCTTTAATGGCAGCAGCAGCATGAGCGGTAAGGATAATGATCCTTTTAGTATTTCAGGTAGTTTGCGGCTGGATTGGTGTCGACGAGAGGTTTTGGGTAGGCCATAAATCGCCTACGAGGACTGGAGGCGGAAATTTTGCAGAGAGATTGGCTACCCTAGGGGGATTCAATGCACCCAGATTGAATACAGATCGGTTTAAGTGCTTGTCGTCTGTTTCTTCACCTGGTGGGGTGAGATCTCCTTATTTGACTATCCCCCTGGTCTCAGCCCTACTACCTTGCTGGATTCCCCTGTTCTGCTCTCTAAATCTCAGGTATGAACAAATCAGGTTTCGCGATGTTTTTTTGAATACTCACAATGATTACCCTTTCTTCATTTGCTATGTCAAGCTTTATGAACTTGTTTAAATGCAAACCCTTGCTTTCCATGGATGCTAACATAAGGGCTTGAGTAACATTAGCTCGATATTGAAAGATGCTTAAATGCAATTCATGCACTGTATCTTTCGATTCAAACTCTGCCATTTGGAACACCCTATTTACACTGCCATTTGGAACACCCGCCCCCAGAGGTGCCGAGATCATGGCCACTCGCGTGCTTAAGATTGTAGATCTGTTCACCTCCTCGTGAGAGTCGACCAAAACTTTCAGAAATTTTGTCAAGGCGACTTTTTAGTAAAGACTTGTGGATTTTTGAGACATGATTTGTGAAGGGAGATAAGGTTCTCAAAATCTCCACTCCAGGAATACACTGACTGTCTAGTAAAAGAAGGAAAAATAAGTTCCCTCGACCAAATCTATCTCTTCTCGTTGGCCGTTAAGGAGCACCGGATCGTGGATTCCATGTCGGGGTCCCCAGTTGAAGGATAAGGTCCATTAAGGAGCACCAAATCGTGGATGCCATGCTGGGTCCCCAGTTGAAGGATGAGGTCACGAAGATAATTTTTGTGCAAAAGCAGTGGAGGGCCGGGCAGAGGACTTGATTCAAGGCCTTCGTTGTCATGGGTGACGGCAATGGCCACGTCGGGCTCGGGGTTAAGTGCAGGAAGTAGGTGGCCACGACCACCGCGGAGCCATTATTTTGGCCAAGCTTTCGGTTATTCCCGTGAGGAGGGGTTATTGTGGTCACAAAATCGGGAAACCCATGCCGTGCCTGTCAAGGTCCTAGGTAGATGTCGCTCTGTAACAGTCAGAATGGTGCCCGCCCCCAGAGGTGCTGGGATCGTGGCCGCTCGCGTGCCTAAGAAGGTTCTGTAATTTGATCATGCTTTTCATTGTCTGGAATAAAAATTGTCAAGAACCTGATTTAGATCCTGGGGTGAATGCATGTGTTGTAACATCAATTGCTGTTTGGGTCAGATTTTAGGCTGAATGTTTCCATTCAGAATTAGGATGGATATGTCTATGATTTAGTATTCATGGTTGTTGCAGTACGTTTTTTTAGCTTCTATTTGGCAGGGATGGCCTGATTTAGAGATGAATTTGCAACATTCATGATTTGTATTTTTGTTTTCTTACCGGAACTCGGGAGAATACCAGATAGTCTTGTGCCGATGCCAGGATCAACTTTATGATTTTAAATATTTTCATGGGATATGATACTTTGAATATCCATAATGATTTTTGCTGAAATATACATCAATGTTTGCGTAAGATTGCTCATATTATTGATTGGGCTGGAACTAAAACAGCACTGTCCATGTTCACCATTGATTCTTTTACTGTATTTTCTCTTTTGACCTAGCAAAGCTTGGGGTTCAAATACATTTCAATATTTATTTTTCTGTTTTCGATATAAAAAGAGAATCACTGGTCACTGATTAATGCTATGTAAGTCTTTTGTCCAGTATGCCCTTTGCTTTAGTCAGTCAGGGAATCCAATTTTTTACTGTCATGGAAAATTCTTCAGACCTGACTTGGTGTTCAGTTCAATATAGATATAGCTATGATAAGTTTTTTTGAACAGGCTGTAGATGTAGATAAGCTTAGTGTGCGAAAATTCACAGTACCAAAAATTACACAGGAGCTTCCTTAGCTACTCTGATAACAAGTGGGTGATATCAGCTACAAATTTTGTTTTATACCAAATTTAATAACAATGAATATGAAATTTGTAAGTATTTCCATGTTACAAAAGTGTACGACTCGTTTCGCCGCATGCTGAAAATTATTTCCTCTCTGCACAAGACTAACATCCTTTTGTAGTATCTGAGCATTGCAGTACATGAAAAACTACCTTCGCTATTTCATGGCACCCTCTCAGGTTTTTCCACACCCATAAACTCTGCACAATCATAAGGTTTAAACCCTGCAAGCTTTCCGAGCTCGTGTACAGCTTCTATGTCATGCTCCAGCCTTGCAACTATCTCCATTATAAGGGATGCCAAGGCGTCCATTGGAAGTGCCTCGGAAAATTCTAACACATATATGTCTTTCATGGAAAGACAGCCGGTGGTTGATACAATACATTTTCTTTCATATTCTATGTCATGTCTTCTAGCCGAAGATTCCAGCTCTTCTGAGAACAGTTCAAAGCTCGATTGGTGTTCGTCTATAACATAAATGAGTTTGTGCTCGACATCTTTGAATATTTGTATAGGTGTATAGGTTGACGATACAGGTCTTATTCAGTTTGAGTGGGATTTACATTGAGATTTATGGTCTTTGCAATTGAAATACATTGATTTTTTCATCAGAATGGCTAGGTGGAGTGGAACATTTTCAACTGACGACAGAATGTCGTTTTGAGTTTTTGTACTGCATTGGCTCTCCATTAGGATTTGTGAGGGAGGGCATTGCTCCATGCATCTTATGCTTTCTGCTAGTTGTCGCAGGACATGGGCTACCTGGGAGCCCACTTTGGTGAATGCTTTCTCGATTGCCGCTATGGTAAAGTGAGATGCCTGATGCATAAATGGGGATGGGACATTATTAAAGTCTAGACTCAAGATGGATAAAGAATATTTGAGGCCTATATCATTTAGTATTCGTAGCTATTGCAGTACGTTTTTTAGCTTGTATTTGGCAGGGGATAGCCTGATTCAGAGATGAATTTGCAACATTCATGATTTGTCTTTCTGTTTTCATAACGGAATTCAGGAAAATACTAGATAGTCTTGTGCCGATGCCAGGATCCCCTTCATGATTTTAGATCTTTTCATGGGATATGATACTTTGAATATCCATAATGACACTTGCTGAAATATATATTGATGCTTGCTTAAGATTGCTCATATTATTGATTGGGCTGGAACTAAAACAACACTGTCCATTCTCACTATTGATTCTTTTACTGTATTTTCTCTTTTGACCTAGCAAAGCTTGGGGTTCAAATATTTTTCTTGATACCCAAGTTCTCACTGTGGCTGAAAAGGTTTGCATGGATTATTATGTCACCATTGATTCTTTTACTATATTTTCTCTTTTGACCAAGCAAATCTTGGGGTTCAAATATTTTTCTTGATACCCAAGTTCTCACCGTAGCTGAAAAGGTTTGCATGGATTATTATGTCAGCCAGGTTTCTTATATGATTTCTTTTGCAGTTTTAAACATGTGTTGGTTTGTTATATTAGATAATAGGACTGTGCAGGCGCTAAAACATATGCAGATTAGCAGTGGAATGAGCAGATGAAACCCTTTTGACAGGTTAAACAGTGAGCAGAGATGGCAGAGGAGTTACTCTGAGCAGGGCAGACGTGCCTAAATTTGTCTCGGATACCATGTCAGGCCAGATGAGATAACTCCCAAAGCTCTGATAATTTTTCCATTAACCAAACACTCATATATATATATATACAATGATGTCGTCACCTTACTTCCAAGGTCCAATGTCTCTACCTATTTGTTTCGTATTTTCATATTCACATATAATTATAAAATATTTACAATTTTACCCAATCCCTAATGATTAGGTCTTTAACAATTTTCGATTCAAAGTGGACCAATCGTTCCTGATTTTTAGGTAGGCCTTTTCCTTCATGCTGGTCCATGTCATCCCCCATATCTC
Source organism: Pinus albicaulis (assembly GCA_034641835.2). Classification (NCBI taxonomy): domain Eukaryota; kingdom Viridiplantae; phylum Streptophyta; class Pinopsida; order Pinales; family Pinaceae; genus Pinus; species Pinus albicaulis. Next base: position 847,601,941 of record CM076582.1, on the reverse strand, counting down.
AAATCATTGAAGTTTGAATGTTGGATTATTGTTTTGGAAGAACTGTGTTTCCAATTCCAGAATTCAGCTTGCCAACTTTGCCTCAAATGCATGATATGAATTTCACCATTTCACTGTTGTTTTTGAAAGGGGGTTGTGTACTTTTTGCTTGGCTATTTGTAGTCATGTTTCATTCTGAGTGTATGCCAATGCAACATTCTTAGTATTGGTTGTTTTCTCTTCCTAAAAAGGTTACAGGGTTCATCTTTACTGTTATACGTTGTGATTTCTCTGGTGGACAGTTTTTTATTATGTAATTGCATGGAAGAGATATTGATCTCATATGTTGTAAATTTTTTGCTTTAGAACACTCTTTTGCCTCTTTGTTTTTGATCGAGTCTATCAAATTTGAAGTTTTTATTTTGAGAAAATTTTGTGTGACTTTTTTCCTTACTGAAACAACACATCCTCGAGTAGTCACAAATATAGGAATACGGGTTTGACTTACCATTCTATTTATAGGTTATTACAAGATACCAATGACAGATCTGATAGGCCTGCAAGGAGGACTGAGTTATAGGGATGAGATGCGGTTATGAATTTCTTCGTTGTCATCTTTGGAGAGTGATATTGGTTCAGCTGTAACACCAGGTTTTGCAATCTTGAACAGAGCATTGACTGAGTTATACAGATGAGAAGCCATTATGAATTTCGAATTTGAATAATTTGAATCTAGATCCTATAGCATGGGTATACTCGGCATCTTGACTTGATGCCCTTGAATGTCCAACACCAATGTCCATAACCTGTGCCTGTGGAAGTGGCTGCAAACAATCCATGATTAGTTCTGTCCACGATAGAAGTGGGAGCATCACTACATAGATCAAAATTAGGTTTTAGGGTAGTTGTAGGGCTTTTTTTTATAATTAAGTTCTGGGAGGAGCTGCACCAGTGCAAAACCAGTCAAACGGCTGGTTTTAATTGATTTTGTATTTTACCAGCCAGATCTGACCAATTTTGACCAGTTCAGAATAATACCTGTCAATTCTGCTTTTGAGAGGCTGGTTCTGACTGGAAACCTCCCAAAACCAATCTTTCCATCTCTGATTCTACCAGTTCTGGTAACATTAGTTGGTGTGCAGATCTCAAAATCACAATGAAGAATATACCATGTTAACCAGATTTTGTTTCCGAAACAAAATTGTCATTATTTATCAGTAATCTTTTGTTGATAAACTCATAGCCAGTCTTTGTTTGCAAACTGTTGCCTCTTTTTTCTCTATGTTATTGGAGTTCATGTACTCTAGGTACTAAGGAGATGCTTTCTATTTGTCTCCTTAGTGTCAATTGCAAATTTCTTACAGCAGAACAGCAGAGCTTATCCAGTCTAAATTTTTAACTGTGAAACTCAATTATATTTCTGATAGTTAAGTTCTCTCTTTTTTTTGGTAAGGTTAAGTTCTATTCATATATCAAGATAATGCAAAATATTTGGTTTTGGTTTTCCCTGGTATGCCACTTGGGAAACCATATGAATGACAAAACCGTAATTAATTTAGATTACCTTGGCAGAAAGGGTTGTTGCAGCTAATTGTTTTATTAGGCCATAGATTGGGCCTTATAGGACAAATTGTTGTGCTTTATGCTTTTACTATGGATTGGCACTATAAGAGACTAAGATGACAGGAATTTTTTTATTGTGGCCCTAATAGTTAGGTCGGGTCTTAGTATACTTGGCCTTTTTATAAAGTCATTCTTGTAACTATGGATTTGTTGTTAAATATGTAGGAATGATATACATGGCTTTTTAACACAACATTCCTTGTTGGAACATGTAGGACCTAGAATGAATTCCACAACTATGAATTCCTGCTCTTCAAAGGCCAAAGAGATTCCTCCTATAGCTATCCCATTGGAATCTAGAAATCATGTCCAACGAACTGAGCTAGACAAGGTCACAACCTCTAATCCTTCACCACTCGCATCCACACCCAATTCAAAGAACTGCTTCTGTTCACCAACCTCTCACGCTGGATCATTCTGCTGCCACCTACATCGGTCCTTGCAAAAACAGTGGAGTATAGGCAGTAACATGCTGCCATCACCTCCTTCGGAGGAAGAATGAGTCTCTTCCACAGTGATAGTTACAAAAACAGTTGAAGAAAATTGGCTTTCATGAAGAATATCTGAATGTTGTTTCATGTCTACTAAATATATATAAGCAACTTTATTATATGTATTGACTGAGTTGTTTAATCTGAATACTTTCCTCCTCGTTCTACTACTCAACCAAATCTCCTGACCCAAAAAAACTGGATTTGGATTGTACCTAATACACAAATAAACCCCCCAAAAAACTGGATTTGGATTGTACCTAATATACAAATAAACCCCAAAAAGAAATCTATGTATGCAGGTTTTATTTTAAGAATACTAAGGTAAAAAGTCTGCCTGAAATTCATTTTTGTGAAGATTACATCTTCTCAGGACTGGCACACACTCTTTGTTTAATATTTATTAGCAAAATCAAAAGAAGTGGAAACAGAATTTTCAAAACCACTTTTAAACTACAGGCATAAACTACAGGCATTACCGGTATTCATCTTCTTTAAGATATTCTACCAATACAAGAGACTTTTACCTGTTGAGGCCACAAACATAGAACCTTGATCATTTACGTGCTATATGCTCCAAATTAATACTAAACAATAGATTGACTCACTTGAAAAAGGTTTTCATTTGGTAAGTTAAAGCCTATAACTTATTTTAACAGAGTGGAAGATTCACAAAATACTGACATATGCATACGTTGTTTTTAACTTGTTGGAGACTTTTATTCAAAAGCTTATTGGGTTGGAGTAAATTTCACATTCATTTTATTGAGAATCAATTATGTAGATTGTTCCATAAAGCTTCAAAAAAATTGATTACAAAACTCAGGGTTTTCATTTCTTTTAATTTGTATGAATTCATGGTAGGAGTTTAATCAACAGGCAACAGTCTTGATTCCTTCTGTTCTAACTTTCCAAACCCCTCCAAATGACAAGAGATTGAAAATTTATTGTTTCCCCATGTGTATGTGTTTTAAGTAAAACACTAATTGAAGGCAGTTATTATTTGGCAGGGCTATGGATTGACATAGTCTAGCGGGTCAATATCATTCACTGAAACAGATGAAGAAAGAAGACATTACGGAACGACAGGCTTGCTTGCAGCTAATGTTGAAGCTAAAGTGGTGGACACAGCCAGTGGAAAAGCTATGCCTCCTAACCATAAGGGCGAGCTCTGCTTACGGGGACCTGCAATCATGAAAGGTGTGATCATCTCATCTTTTCCTAGGCATGAGAATTTTTAACAAATTTGCAGGCCTTTTTATATTGTAGTCCCTTTTCAAATGTTTTGAATTTGAGAGACTGATTTGAATAGCACCCCTATTCACCTGGACCACTATGAACAAAATCTTAAACTTCATAACCAACAAAATCAGAATTCCATATCCACAGCGAGAACATGGGGTGCCCAATAAGCATGTGGTACCCCAAGATCAAAATCACATCAAACAATCTACAACAATTCCACTAGGTGCTCTTGTGAAATTTTAAGGGTGTATGTTCTGTACCCAGAACCATATTATGAACAAAAATAGTATTCCTTGCCAAATGAATCTCATCCCTTCCTCCTGAACCACAGGTTCTCAGTATGATGCCATAGCACTCTCATCCATATATTGATTTTCCCAGCTTTTGACTAGAAAATATATTAAGTATTTCGCTGTTTCATGCAGGTTATTTTCGTAATGATGAAGCAACTGCATCAACTTTAGACTCAGAAGGATGGCTGAAAACTGGGGATCTAGGTTGCATTGATGAGGAGGGCTTCCTTTTCATTGTGGACAGAATAAAGGAGTTGATCAAGTAAAAAGCATTCAGGTACTAAACATTTCAAGGATCATTTAAAGTTCAATTCGAAACCCACAATATTAATCTTTCGAGGATCATTTAAAGTTCAATTCGAAACCACAATATTAATCTTCTAGGAAGTTTTCTAGGAGTTGATCAAGTACAAAGCATTTCAGGTACAAAACATTTCAAGTACCATTTAAATTTCAATTCGAAACCCACAATAATAATCTTCTACGGATTTTTTTTTAAGGTTGCGCCGGCAGAGTTAGAGGAGTTGCTCCTCTCAAACCTAGAGATTAGTGATGCTGGTGTTATTCCGTGAGTAGAATTTTCTATTTCTTGTTTTGATAAACCTTTAAAGTTCTACATATAGCTGGATTTACCACTAACTGGTTTCATTTGCTGGATTTACCACTTATTGAGCTAATAAATATTTTTGAAGTTTTATCTAGCTTGTAACACAGAGTTTCTCTGCAACATTAGTTGATGCCCCTACTCCTTTACGCATTGATCCAAAGATAATTGCATACATGTTACTTATTGAAGCATGCAACTCTCTGTCTTTTGGGTTTGTATGGTAGGTATCCTGATGATGAAGCAGGTGAAATACCAATGGCATTTATTGTGAGGAAGTCTGACAGCAATCTCTCCGAAGAAGATGTAAAATTTTTTGTTGCAAATCAGGTAAATGAAACACTGAGATATTTAGTTTGTGAACTTCCCTGCTCTCAACCTAAAACTTTGGTTTCTTTTGTTGGAGATCTGCTAATTTCCAAGAAAAAATATCTTTTGTGTGCAGGTTCGCCATACAGGAGGATATGTCGAGTAGCATTTGTCAATCAATTCCCAAGTCCCCCATCGGAAAAATCTTAAGAAAAGATTTGATTCATGAGGCTCTGTCCACCTCCAGATTGTGACTCCCACAGAACAACCTTTAATCTTTGTGAAGCAATCATCTGCTAGTTTTTTATTTGAAGTTTGAACGGCATTTTTTTATTCAAACAACATATTTTAAAAGTGTGTGTCTAGCTGGTATAATCTCACAATGTTGGTTATAAGCAGATATAATGTTGTAATTGACTTCCTCGACAGTTTAAGGTATAGATAATGGAAGAAAACTAAACATTTTATTATCATTTCCCTTTGCTTTATCATACCTGCTTTTGTCATTTGTCTACAGAACAACTAAACATATCTACAATCTCAGTTTACATCAAGTCTTGGATATGTTCATCATTACTTCTAGCATCCTGTTGACAGATGAAACTTGCAGCACCCAGAGAGATCATTTCTCTGATTGGTGTGCAGAACTTATAACACTTTGATCCTACTTGTGGTATTACAATCAAATACTCATGGAAATAGAGAAAGTTATAAAGTTATGAATCTAGACTTGTTTTCATTTTATGAAAAGTTGATTTTTATTGTGAGTTCGTGACATTCATGAGGATTCAAACATTACTCTACAATTGTTAGATAGCCACCTTATTCAGTTATGCAGAAAAGAGGAAAGGAGTCAACTGGTATGACACATGATCAGCTGGCAACTGTTGTAGAGAAGACACGATTTCTAGAAGAATCATCTGATCACAAGCTTGTCTTGGAACATTTGACTTGGGTTTGTCATATAATCCCAATCACCTTTATTATAATTCATTGGAATTTGGTTGGCTTCGTTTCCTTTTGTGTCTATACTTGTGGTTTTGTATTGAGATTATTTGGGCTTGCTGTTAGTGTTTTTCACTTTTGAGAATGCTCTGTTTTTGTTTTGCTCTAATTATGTGTTGAACATTTTTTAAAAATCAATGCTTCTTATAAAATTTCAAGGACTGTCATAACTCCTCACATAATTCTTTAAAGGGTGCTAACTCATTGGAAGAGCACCTGCCATGCAGGAGGTTGGTGGTTCGATTCCACTGCACCCTAACATGAATTATTCAATGATATTGTTGATTTTTTTAATTAAATATTTTTATATTGATTTATTTTAATGGTGAGATATTTTTCTGGAGTCGTTGTTTATATTGTCTCTAGAAAGACAATAGATAGGATTAAAGACATTGTCTCCATAAAGACAAATATGTCTTTAATTCCAACTATTGTCTTTGGAGAGACAAAAATGAAATTGTCTCAAGTTAAGACAATTTACCCAAAAATTGTCTTAAAACCCCTTTTTGTGTTGTAGTGCAACTATTGTCTCTGGAGAGACAAAAATGCTTGTGTTATATATTGTCTTTATAGAGACGATATTTTAAGACAATTTAATTTTAAGACGATTTAATTTGAGACACCCGCTTAAAGACAATATTTAAGACAATACACAAGTTTTCTTTTGTCTCAAATTAAGACAATTTACCCAAAAATTGTCTTAAATATTGTCTTAAAACCCCCCTTTATGTTGTAGAGTGTTTGTTGGTCTTCATGGTGGTTCTTGGTCCATTATGTAGGGAACTTGTTATTTCGTTTGGTTTCCTTTTCGTTTGGGCAAATGTTGGTCGCAACGCTACACACTAAGCGCGGTTGTATGTGTACTAGTTGTGGTAATTTTGTATGGTTGTGATGTTGGTATAATGGGTATATCCCTTGTGTTTGAAATTCGTTAGTGGCATTTGTATATGGGTATTTTGGTTGTAAATTTTGTTTGGGATCATTTGGTATTGAGACAAGCATATTATAGCCTTGGCATGAATGTAATTTGGGATATGAGAGTTTATAATTTTTTAGTGGACATGAATACTCTTTGATATGGTCATCAATTACAACATGTTGAGAAGAGGCTATATTCTCCATAATCATTCTAGAAATCCATGTATATCTCCATATCTGTAATAGACATTGTCACCACTTTTACGATATTAATATTTTCTTTAACCTATAATTTTCCAGTGAACGAGCATAAGCTCTTATTCTTTATTCTTTAAAATATTTCTAAATTCAAATCGCCTATGAAAATATCCTTAATATTTAGCATCCCATAAAAAATAAATAGTGTTTATTATTTACAATGGGAGCCTCTACGGAATGCGGAAAGTCTGGGTGGGTTGTATGGAGAGCACCGCGGGTTCTCTCCTCGCGGCCACAGATCACGACGACCATGACGATGTTGCCAGCACCGACGACTATTGTGCTCTGCAAGGCTGAGGAGGAAGCGGAGGGGGCGATACTATCATTCTACCCTTCCATTCGTAATTCCAGTCATATTTGTTTGAAAAAGTTCAATCATTCTGTAGCATAAAATGTTGAAAATAAACAATAAAAAGACAAGCCTAGTATTATACCCTCTTGGGTATTTGTTATGCTTCTTCAACATTAAATCCTAAGGATATAGTTGTCATTAAGGTATTTATGCATATTTATTATGATTCTTCAACATTAAATCAAGGATATGGTGGTCATTCACGTATTTATGCAGATGGTAGAAATTTAATGAAGAAAATTATTTGAAATGGGAAGGATTTACCTTTCCGGTGGTTAGTTTGGTCATATTATAAAATAATAAATTAAATTCAAATTAATTTTATTGATATAATTTTAAATTAGAATCAAATATCAAACTCTAACTAGCAATAAATTGAAAACACTTTTAAATTGATTGTCACATTATATTTAAAGTCCAGTTTATTTTCGATGGAAATTTGAAGTATTCGTTGGAGTGGGAATATACTGGGTATTTGTTACTTTGTGATTTATATTTAATATTTGTATTTTATTTTTATTATTATTTTTTATTTTTCATTTTCTATTATATTTAGATTTAAATATTTTTATGTAATAATGAATAATAATTAGTAAATTATAATGATGTAATTAATTTTTGGGGATGTTGGTAGGATAATAGGTGTTTATTTTAAATATTCATTTTCACTTTATTTTTATTATCATTATAATTTGTATCATTTTTCATATTATCAATATTATATTGGATGATAAAAATTATAAGCAAAATATTATATGAATAGTTCGAACTGTTTCTTCTCTCATACAATCTCAATGCCAATGGAGGGGTTAACTCTTTTTTTTTTGGTGGGTTGTTCAAGTAATTTATTTTCTTGGGTTATTTTATGTGTCTTTTAAGATGTCGTTTCATGCAGGTGTTAATGGAGGGGTTAACTCTTTTTTTTTTTTTTTTTGTGGGTTGTTCAAGTAATCTATTTTCTTGGGTTATTTCATGTGTCTTTTAAGATGTAGTTTCATGGAGGTGTTTTTGGATTATCAAGAAATAGTTCTTTCAAAAATGTGGTTTAGAAAATTTTCTCAAGTGTTTTTGTGGTGTAAGAAGTTCTCGTTATTTTTATCTTTATGGGTGTTAAAGGTGATGAAGAAGTTGAAGTTTTTATGAGCCTACGTTTGGTTTGTCTTTTCAATAGCTTTTGGCCTTAGTTAACCCATCTCCATGGTTGGATCTTGAAGTCTTGGATCTATTGATGAAATGAGTATGTTTTCATCTACACCTATGCAAGTGACATTTTTATCATTGATTTTGACATTGTCAAAGACTCTCATTCTTTGTTGAATCCCATGGTTTAGGGGAAACTCAAATGTGCCCCTAAAGCCCTAGTCTCCATCTTTCAATTGTTTGATCAATTCTTTTTTTCAACGCTTGTTTGGGTGCATCTCCCAATTTTTCCCTTACATTTTTGGGGTTCGTCCTCCTTTATTGTGATTGGAATAGCTCTTGAAAATCTTCATTTTGCATCTCAGGGAATTGAAAGAGATTGCATTTCAATATATGTTTGTAGCTGCATGGAAGTGGATTTCAATGAAGGGTTCCCAACATAAATTATGTTGATAGGTAAAAATTATAATTGTTCCTAGAATCTAGACTATAAAAGTTTCTTTGGAATGCAATAAGTTCTTCGAAACATGACACATTGTAGCTCATTGTCCTAAATGGTTTAGGAAAAGCAAGAAATATCAGAATAAATCAACCTAGTGGGTAGCTCTCCAAAAAACCATGAGATAATCTCACATTTCAATGGTTTATCACAACCAACATATCCTTCAATTTAATAAAATCCTATACCTTAATAAACTCAATAATAATTGAATCCCAAAACTTGAATATTGACGACCTCAGGTCTCATGATTTGGGAAAGAAACATAAAGCTAGTTATGTCCTTGGATTATGTCGCATTGGGTTTCCCAAGCTGAAGGAGTTGAGGCTCAATAATAAACAAACCCATCACATCAAGAAAATACAAGAATGATAGAAATAGCAAGGACCCGCAACAAATGACAAAGAATTTTAGACAAGTGAATAAACAAGGACTTGAACAAATCTAGTAGCAGTTTAGACAAAATTATCAAAGAAGATGAAATTCTCAGCAACATTTCAACTAATAGTGGCAATAAATCAGAGTAATTATTTAAATTAATTATGTATTTTATATATCTCTTAGTGTGTAGCTGATTTGTAAGAATTTATTCATATCACAAATTTTAGATTCTAATTCTATTGGGTATCAATTGTAACAAAGTACCATGGAAAATTTTAGGGGCTAATATTCATAGGTGGGCTAATTTTCCATGGTTTTTCTAAAAAAAAGATTCGTCAATTTCCATTTTTTTATAAAAATGATTCGCCCAAATTTTACAATATCAAATTATTTTACATTAAAAATCACCAACATTATATAGAAAATATATATAATATCATTATAAATTTGAAAAATTTTACAAATACATCAATAAACATTTTATAGTTTTCATATTAGGGACTAGTGAGATTCGCCAATTTTTTAAACTTCAAGATACTTTTCCATCCTTAAAATTATCCCTGCAAAGTACTAACCTTTCAATTTTAATATCAACCCTGAACCTTAAACCTTGAAAATATCTTTATTTCTAAGAATCAAATCTAACTTTTAAATTGTATTATCCACCTTGATATTTATTTTTTAAAATCAAATCCTTTTGACAAGTGCTCTTTATAAAATGATAAAAAAGTTATCATAATCATTTAAATATTTAACTTTTCAACTTTTCTTGCTTATCACAAGACTATAAAATAATAGAAATGTATTAGAATTTGTAAAGTTTTATTTATTTTTTAAATTTTTTTATCATAAAAAATTATATATATATAGATACAAATTTTTTTTTCTTTGCCTTAGTGGAAAGGGGAAATATCATGTGCATAGTGTTTAGGGAGTTGTCAGGTATGTTGTTATTCTTTTCCCTTGGGAAAGTTGAAATATAATATTCATGGAGTCTAAGAATTGATTCAAATAATCAAGAAAATGTTTATGCACTTCTCCAAGGCTTAGTTTAGGCCTTCGCCTACAATCTAAATAATCTGGTGATTATTAGAGATTCAAGGATTTAAATTTGATATCTTGACGTAGATAACTTCACATGAGAAATTAAATTGAGGAGTATACTCAAGAGAATTATGTTGGAAATGTTGTCATTGATGGCAAAGGAAATGACAAAGGAGGAGCACTTGAAACAACAACAAGGCAAAGAGAGCATGAAACATGAAGGTGAGGTAGTTTTATAAGGGTTAGTTGATTTCACTTGGAGATCTGGAAAGGCATCAAAGACATCAAGGAAACAGAGGCAAAGGAGATGGCAAAGGAGAGAGCTGCTAGGGAGAGACAGGGTAATTAATTGAAGGGCCAATTGAATATCTGGCCAAGACCAGGAGGGTTTTGTAGTTGATTTCACTTGTATATGTTGATGAAGAACTATGGAATTATGTGTATTGGATCCAATGGATTAATGGCAATACTGTAGTAGGGTTAGTGTGAAAATGTGTATCATTGGATGAATTAGTGACTCTGTGTGACTTATAATCAGGAAGAATCGATCACCGTGCATATTCCTGTTTGTTTAATTGCCTGACTCAGTGTATATAGGACAAGTTGTATGCATTCTAGAATGAACCAAAAGTGTGAACCCATTGCAGGTTGAGAGAAAGGCGCTATAATGGTTTGCAGTAAATCGGGGTTTTAAGTTACATTTTGAGATCACGGTTTATAGAGCATTCGAAAGAGGAGATTACACGTTCTGCCATGTATTTTCATTCAATATTCATTGAGAATTTAATTACACTACAACAACAGAAATACAAACCTCGAATGCAAAGAAGACAGAGTGAGAAGTAAGGGCTTTGAAGAATGCGAAATACAAACCTCGAATGCACATTGTAATTACTGTTAGAACTGTTGGCTTAGCATGTGAAAATGCCAAAGAGTGCAACAGAAGTGTTAAAAGGAAAATTGGGGGCATACTGTATCATTCTGGTCCTACAGGAAAAAACACCCAAAATATACTAAAAATCAGGGTGAAGTCGTGTTTAAACAGAGATCCAGACTTCAGGCAGAACCGAAAAGCAAAAGAACAGTGGGGTATGTATATGGTCGAAAGAAGTTGGTAAATATATAATCTAGTTATAAGGCAGGGTTAATGCACAAACTATGTATTTAAGCGAAGAGTGGAGGACAAATAAAACATTGAAGAGCTGGATGGAACCTTGAGCCAGAAAGGAGCGGAACCATGACTTGTGAACAGTAGAAGCGGTTTTGAACCAATAAACCAGTGGTATTCACGCGAGAATTGAAGCAGTAAGTGGTTTTTGCAATGGGAACGCAATATGCGTCGGAGTAGGACACGTGTCCTCAGGCAGTTTTACAATACAACATTTTTCACGTGAGTTTTGTGAATTATGTGCCGTGCACTTAATCTGCGTGATATTGCGTGAGGACCATCGGATTGAGGTTTGTAGCATGATAAATTTTGACCCGTTAGATCCGCCTGACATTTAGTCAAGGTAAGTTGGTCAGTGGGCCCAAGAAAGTCATTTTAACATGTGCTAAAATCAAATTTTAAAATATTATGGTCGCATGGGTTCTTATGTATTTGTGTTGAGATATAAATCCAAAGCAAGGGTTTATTTATAATGACTCTTAACATTTGAATAGAGAGCATGATATATATGAATATATGTTGAGATATGTTATGAGCTGAATGTTATAATATGGAGTCATGACGCATATTAACTTATGTGGAAAAGGAAAAGTTTTATTGTTGGTTTATTATATGTCATATAGACCAACAAATAATGTGAATTACTCTATAGCTCGAGCCTAATACATCGCATTGGAAAATAGAGCATAAGGGTTTATAAAGCTGTGGGACCCAGTTTTTTTTTAAGGGTTAGCGTTGGTTGTTCAGTAATATAAAATCCAAGGTTTATTAAAAAGGTTTTATAATAACACCGAGAGTTATTTTATGTTTGATTAAAAGATAGTTGTACAGGCAGCAGTTATGCAACTACAATAAACAGGGAAAATTAATATAGTGAAACGAAAAATTGAGGTGTGGTGTTTATTGAAAAGAGAGAGAGGAAAACAGAGAGAAAGCAGAATTGTTGAAATGATTCAAAATTTATACTATAATTGAATGAAAGTTTGTAATTGTTTACATTGTTTGTGATGTAATTGGCAAGTCTCTGGAGAAAAATAAAATCCCACTGTAAAGTTGAAATGGATACATTTGTCTCAGTAAATTGATAAAAGAGAAGAGAATGCGGAATTGAAGAAAAAGAAATAATCAAGCAAATATGAAGATTGGAGTTCAGCAAAAAAAACAGAGGTACAGAACAGAGCTGATATCCAAGTTAAATCAGCAAATGTTTCTTTTATGAAAAAGAGGGAGTTGAAGTTTCCTTGCAAGTTGTAGCTTGCAGAATTTGAGGTTGGAGCCTCCTGCAGGTTGGTGCTTACAGAAAATCAGTGGTGAGAGGGAGTTGGGGCTTGCCTTTACATCACAACAATAATAAGATGTGGTTTTCTCCCTTTATGGGTTTCCACGTATATCTGTTGTCTTTGTGTGTGATGTCTATGTGTTGATATGGTTATTCAGTCTGCTTAATATTTATTGCTCTTGTCATAATTCTGATGTTACATTATCTTAACTTTTCTACACATATAAGTTTGTTTCCATATGAAATTGATCATGAAATATGAATTGTAAATAAGTTTAATTGAAAAGTTTTAAAAATTCTAGCGAAGGTGTTAAAGTAGTTCATACACACCCCTCCCCCCCCCTCCCTCTTAGTTTAACTAAGGTTTTATAAACATTTGTATAAATATACATTGAAATTTACATTATTAAAGGGAAAAAGAAAATTAAGTACATCAACACCTCAAAATCAAACTTTAACGGCTAACCTCTTAATTTTAAAACTTTTTCAACTTTATTTATTAAAAAAACTATAAAACTTACATTAAAAATTGCAAAAATAATTATTCACATAAACTAATTTATCATTATCATTATCAGGATATGCATTATATTTTATAAGAAAAGTAATATCGATGTGAAGTACAATATTTTTTTTAAATACACAACTTTAATACTTTTACATTTTACCTTTTTATATTTTTTTAATAATGATAAATACATTGTGTCAATGTCTTTTTAATTTCCACTAAGAAAACCATTTAAAAATAATAATTTTAGTTTACCCCACCCATAATTTTTTTAAACATACAATTTTAATAGTTTTACATTTTATCTTTTTATATTTTTTTAATAATGGTAAATACATTGTTTCAATGTCTTTTAAATTTCCACTAAGAAAACCATTTAAAAAAAAAAAAAAATTAGTTTACCGCACCTTTTTGAAGAAAATTGAATTATTATGTTGACTTTGAAGAAAGAAATCATTTCAACGTTGAAATATGATTTTGAATTATTTATATTGACTCTGAAGAAAGAAATCATTTCAATGTTCAAATATAATTATTAATCATTGAGTTGAGAGGCTCATTCTACAATCCAATATGATGTGTAAGGGTGTCCATCCATCATCAAAGTTGAAATTTTGCTCATGTGGACCAAAATAAAAGAAATAAAAAATCTAAATAATAATAATAATAATAATACTCATAAAAAAAAATCACATGAAGAAATTGGATCCCTTTCAACTCATGTTCATGTTAGATCCATATTTAAAATAGATTTATGTGATATATTTTGATTTAAATGTTGTTGTGGAATTTTTCATGCATTAGCAAAGAGTTGATGGACCTTATTCAATATCATACACATGGGTGGTGGCCACCTACTATTACCTGGCAAATGGCAAATATTCAAGTCACCAATATGAGTTATTATAAAAAAAGTCTTAATTAAATAAGAAATCAATATATAAATTTTAATAAGAGTAAGGAGACTAATAAAATTAATGAATTTAAAAAATATATAAGAGTGTTATGGTCTCATGCAGCTCATTTAAGAACTTTAGTTTTGTTGTTTTTTTCAACATGATTTAGGAGATATACAATGTTGGGATTTAAAGTATAAATCATGAAATTTAAAGTATAAATCATACATATGTGGTAATCCTTAGTAAGAAAGAATTAGTAGTACCAAAACTCAGCAGACCAACTTTTTTTTTAAGAACAAGAGCTTCCTTGGACTTCCTTGTAGCTTAGTAGTACCAAAACTCAAGTACATAGAGCTAACCAGCGCTTTTTAAGAACAAGTACTTTCTTGTATCTGTTTCTAGGTCATAATATACAATGTTGGCCTTCAAAATATAAATCATACATATGTGGTAATGCTTCTTAAGAAAAGAAAAAGATCATTGCACCAAAACTCACCATAGAGCCAACTTTCTCTTCTTAAAAATAATTGGAAGTACCTCTTTGCAACTTCTTCCATGTCTCTGATAGACATTGTCACCACTTTTACAACATTAGTTTTTTCAATAGTATTCAAATTTTCTACTAAACAACCATAAATTCTTATTTTCTCAAGCCTTTTCAAATTAAAATAACTCTTTGGCAATATCCTTAATACTGGACATCCCATAAGCGTAAAAATTTGGAGTGAAGGCATCCCACCTTCTTCTATCACTGGCAACTCCTCTAACATAGATAGCCAAACAAGTGAAAATATCTCCAATAAACAAAATGCTCCTGTATGACCGAATTCTATGGGAAATTTCCTTAAGCTACAACATCTAATAAGCTCTAGTTGCCGCAAGCTCCTAAGCATGTGTAAAGAAGGTAATTCTTCCAACATCTCACATTTCCACAATGTAAGACGGCCCAGTTTTTGAAAAGCACAGAAGTTATTATTCAATCTAATCAAATGAGAACAATCCAATAATGTTAGTCTTTTCAACTTTGACATGTTACTCATATCACCGGGTAGGGTTTCCATCTTAGTCAGTGATAAGGTGAGAAAATTCATTTCAGTCATCTTCCCCAACGTTCCATCAGTAATAGTCTGTCCATTGTTTTCTAATTGTAACCTTTTGAGCTGGGTTAAACTTCCCAAGGTGTTGATGCAGGCGTATTTTTTGTTTCTTTTATCCTTGATGTTGTTCCACAGCACCGGACAACCATAAGTCTCGAGCCGTTGCAAAGATGTCAACCATGAAATGCTTTGAGGTAGATATTGCAAATATTTGCATCCTCTAAGGTCTAGTTTCCTTAGAGACCTCAACTTATAAATGTCATAGGGTAACTCTGTAATGCTAGATCTGCTCAAAACCAGGATCTCAAGGTTTATAAGATTGGTCAGAGATGCAGGTAATTTATTGATAGGCATGTCTACAAAACTCAAGTACACTAGCTGCTGTAAACGCCCCAGAGTCTTCGACAATGATTTCACTGACGTCCCACTCAAAGACAAAAGTTTAAGAGAGATCATCCTCTTCATCACCCTGCCTGGAAACTTCGTTAAATATGCATTTCCCGTCATTGATAGTGTACATATTTGTGGACATGATGTCAATGGCGGAAAAGAAGTCAATTTATTGTGGCCCAACAAAAGGCGAGTGCAACTGGAAAACTCATTTTCATTCAAAGAAGTTAAACCCTTACCTACACGGCAGTGGAAATTTTCTTCTTCCTCTGCGATTAGGATCGCCATGTCGCGCATGAGGTCGTGCACCCTGAAGTATAGGACTTGCCCATCAAAGTCTGTCATCATCGCTTCAATCAAACACCGATCTGCAAGAAGGTTGACATAAAACCAGCCCAACTCAAATGGGTCATAGAGCTGATGTTCATCATTGGGAATCTTCCTTGCAAGCAATCCCTCTGCTAGCCACACCTGAATCGCATCTTGGGCATGAAAAATTGCGTCTTCTATGCCGATTGTAGCTAGGTATAAAAAACACAATTGCAGATGAACTCCCTCTTTACCAAGTGCATCATAACTCAACCGTAGGCAATCATAGAGGGTGTTGGCCTTTGGCAAACTCCGGAGAGCCCATTCCCACTGCTGAGAATGAGTACTGCCGGCAAGCGCCCTCCCTACCACTTTTATTGCAAGGGGAAGCCCTGCACACTTACGACACACAAGCTTCGCTTTTTCCTCATCGATGTTTGCTGCCAGATTTCCATTATTGTATGGAAAGGCATGATAAGCAAACAACTTCCAACTTTCATCTTCCATCAAGTCCTCCATTGTTATTGTGTATTTATCTGCAACTCCTATTTTTAACAGTGCAGAGCGATCCCTGGAACTGACAATAACTTTGGAGTTGCAGTGGTCCCGTAAAGGGCGCGTTACACCCAATTCCTCCAACAATTCCGCAACATTCTCTCCCCATACATCATCTAAAAACAACACAAACCTGTTACTCTGGTGCAGCGTCTGATTCAGCCATTGTTTTCCCTCTTCTCCCTTCATAATTTCACCCAAATTTACATTTTCTTGTGTGGCTATTTGTGTGCGGAGCGCATTCATAAGGCTTGCAACACAAGGACTTTGGGAAACGGTAAGCCACAGAAATAAACCTTCACTAAAGTGTTTGCGTACCGTTGGGCTGTTGAACAGAGTCTTGAGAAGCAGAGTTTTTCCTGATCCACCCTTGCCAAACACGCCAATGTTGTTCGCCTCAGCTACTTCATATATCACTAGCTTTTCCAGATTTGAAAAAGTTGTGTGTTGTCCCACTATAAGGGGTTCCTCGATCAATGTCATCTTTGCAGAGCTTATTGGAGGAAGAGCTCCTCGGGAAGTGCTTGCAGAACTGCTTGAAGAACCCAAAGTCTCTATACTTTCCTTAATCTGCTCAAATTCGTCTCGAAGATTCAGGGTCTGTTCCTCTAGGAGCTCTGAAATTTGTGCCAACTCAACCAATGGGGACAATTTGACATGTTCATTGATATCTGAAATCAAACGCTTTATTCTAATGCTCATTTGATAGCGAGAAATAACGTTACACGTAGGTATTGTGCAGGGTTGCACCACTTTTGATGCTTGTTGGAGAAGGCCGTCCAACTTTTTAAGCCATTCTGTTACAGATGAAGCCTTATCTTTCCTCTTCCTGTTTATTGCAGCACGGTATTGCTGGATTTCCTTTACCAGAGGCTTGATTTTCATTACCAGATCTTTGAGAGACGCCATTTCTTTCCTGCAGCGAACAGCAACGTTTATGTGATCAAGAATCTGCTGGATTGCTTTGTCAATACCAACACCAATAAATGCAGAAACGCAACCCGGATCAGGCATTTTTGTTTCGATAACTTCTACAAACTCAGACAGTAATATATCCAATCCCTTCTATAACATAACAAAAACAGTCCCTCAATTTAGGTTCAGAAATCTCACAGTTTGACATTCAACAAATACGAACTGAAAATCCCTCAAGCAAAAAGGCGCCCATAAAATGCAACGAAGACCTAAAATGGCCAGTGACCATTGATGTGCAGTTTTTCCAAACGGCTCTCTCCCACAGCACTGATCACAATCTATTGCATATATACACCATAACTCCTTTGGGGAGCTACACCAAAATTGGTTCTAACTTCTACGGTTTATTGATGCTACACAAAACAAGTTTCAAGGTTGATTGACTTGACCGTGTATCTTGGGTCCATGATTAGACTAGACTTATATTGTGGTCACCAATAACTGGTCAGCTTCTCCTCGTCCATATTGACGGCTCCGACACGGACTGAATTGCTCCCTCAGAGGTTAGAAAGTTTGAATTGGCTCCCTTAATGGAAGACTGATTGACTTGCCAATAAACGCGTTTGAAATGGTGGCACAAATTGCAAATCAATTCCAAACGCTCAAGGCCGAAGTTGGTGTTGTAACTTGCATTCATATTATTTGTATCTTTTTATATTATAGGTATAGGTATAGGTATATGGTGAGGTTTCTAGTGATTTGTAAATAAATTATAAATTCTAGAGGTTGAAGTTGGTGATGGGATTTGCATTTATATTATTTGTATCTTCCTATACTACTTGAGTATGGGTGACATCTCCATAAATTTAAAGAGAAAAAGGAGAGTTAGTGATGGGACTTGCATTCATAATGCTTGTATCCTCCTGCTCTACAAGGGTATGGGTGAAACCTCTAGAGATCTAAACACAAGTAAGACTACTTGCAAATCAATTCCAAATACCAAAACTACCGAAACTAGTTAAAATGTTTTTTAGATGCAAAACTCGGAATTTCCACAGTCTTCATTTTTAGTTTATGACTCATCTTTAGGACAAACTTGCTAAGAAGAGAATAGATTAGGGTGAATAAATAGAGGAAAAAGAGGATGGATAAAAAAGCGAACTAGTTTTTATTTGATTAATTAGTTATTTAATTTTGTTGTTTTTTATCCACTTTTATTTCTAATTAGATTTATGAAATTTAAAATATTGTAATATTATTTATTATTTATTATTTTTTTATAATGCCCTATATTTACATTATAGTAATTTTTTGAAGTTTTTTATTTTTCAATTAATAATTGATAGTAATATTTATAAATTTAAGTAATGATGATTATGGTTATTTATAATAAATTTAATAAGTTTAATTAATCAAATGAATGTATAACCTAGATTATAATAAGATATGATAATTCATTCTACATTTATGATTATTACTTTTTTATTTTTACATTAGGTTTTTTTAACATATTATTAGTATTAACTAAGGTTTGATTTTGTGCTAGTAATGTAATTTATTAAGAAGGGTAGTTACTTATTCTGGAAGTTTTTATTAAGAGTTAGTTACTTGATTTAAGATGAGATTTTAAGAGTGTTTTTTTTAATTTTAAAAGTTTCAGAAGGGCAGCATGGTATTGGGATGGAGAAGGGCAAGGAGAGGATTTGAAAAAGGGAGGATAGAGGGAAGGGGGAAGTGTGTAGGGAGGAGCACTGTAGCGAAAACCAAAAGGACCATGTAATGGGGGAGGATGAAAAGGGTGGAGGCAATGGAGACCAACGACTCATGGGGGCTAGCTTATTATCGGGAAAGAACGTGTATCCAATTCTTGCTAAGGTTGTGAGGGTGCTTGATGATTTCCAGGGCTTCACGAACTTTACGCTTAAAATGATTTTTTTTTTGGCAATGAAGGTCCTACCTGTTTCCCCAATATAGCATTCTCCGCATAAACAATTAATTTTGTAAAACACGTTTTTGTTAGAGGTGTTCGGGTCGTCTTTGATCGATTTCATCCTTTGTCTGATGGTTAGTAGAGATTTGAAAGATGCTCTAATGTCCTTTCTACTAGAAATTTAGCTATCTTGTCCGTGACTCCTTTCTAATTTAAATGTATTATATTTTTTATTTTTATATAAAAATATTTAGTAATTATAAAAAATTTAAAATTCAAATTTATATTTTCAACAAATCTCAATCAAACTCTCAACAAATTTTTAAAAATAATAAATAAACAAAAACACAAAATAAAATCCAAATACTTACAAAATCTAAAAAAAAAAAAAAAAACTAAACTATTCAACCTAAAAAGTATAACCATAAAAAAAACTCCACAATCTTTGACATGTATACTATGGCAGTTGAATGTTGAATTGGCTCGGCTATTGGAAAACTGATTACGAAGGCTCCGTTATTTAAAGACTGACTGACTTACTAATTGACTGCTCCTTTATTGGAAGACCATCGTGATTACAAAAATTTATTTTCGTCAACTTCTGGGGCATTCAAATATCTTCTTGTAAATTTCGTCAACTTCTGGGGCATTCAAATATCTTCTTGTAAATGGGGAAATATGTTATGGATGAAAAATATCTGAAATCAAACTAAAATGTACCCTATAAATATTTAAATAAATTGAGAGCTTTGGAATTAACTGAAATAACAGAATAATATGATATTATATATTTTTATATAATATTTATAGATTGAGAGTTTTGGAATTAACTTAAATCATTATTTACAATTTCTAAGTTATAATTTTAATGAACTAACATAATAATATAATATTATATATTTTATATATTAAATTTTCAAGTAGTTAATATAATATTATATATTTTAAATAAATATTAAATTTTGTGTAGAAATATGAAGGTGATATGTAATTTATTTTGTGTTTAAAGTGAAGTTGATATATATTTCTCTTAAAATAAAGATAAAATATTTTTTAAATAAAAAATATATTATTAACTGTAATAAAAAATAAAAATGAATATGCAATAGATGTATGTTTTGTTAGTTGTTTATATAACATAATTAAAATAATTAATTTTAAGTAAAAAAATGTGTTTGTAAGATGTTTATAAATATTTCAAAATAGACTATTTGAAAATCTATTTTAATTAATTTATGTGGATCTCAACTTTATATATATTTTTATATATAGAAAAAAATGTTAAAATAAAATATTTTAATATATAATAAAATTTTCAATATGAATTATTAATAAAATATTTTAATATGAGTTATGACTTATACTTAAAAATATATTGATAACTAAAAAATCATTATAATGTGCATTAATAAAATAAGATGTCTTGATGCAAATGCTATGTAAAATATTTTAATGTCAAAGTATGTATAATATTATAAATTGTTTTGAAAATATTATATATATATATATATATATATAAAAGGATTGAAAAAATAATTTTTTTTTATTAAAATTTTTGAAGTCATTTTAGTGTTTTTATAATTTGGTTTTTTTTAATTATATGATTTTTTTTTTTTAAATCCAATAAAAAAATTTTACACTTACAATTAAATTATATACTCTAAATATTCAAAAATATAATTTAAACCATCAAAATTAAATTTTACACTTGCATTTAAATAAATTTGATTTTTCAATCTATATTAAATCCACGTTTAAAATAAAATCTAGATTAATTATATTCAACAAATCCATCCTTAAAGTGAATCTATACATGTTATATTCAACAAACTCATTATGTTATTCGTACGTGTGACAAGATTTTCATCGCCTCTACTGGTATGTACACGGAATTCCATCTCTGTCCTCTTTTCTTTTCTTCTTCTTCTTTTCTTTCTTTCTTTCTTTTTTCTTTTTCTTTTTCTTTTTTCTTTTCTTTTCTTTTCTTTTCTTTTCTTTTCTTCTTTTCTTTTTTTTTCTTTCTTCTTCTTCTTCTTCTTCTTCTTCTTTTTTTTTTTTTTTCTTCTTAGAAAGAAAAAAGGGTTGTTTTATATTATGGAAATAAAAACAGTACATAATACAAAATAAGAAGTGAAGGGAGTATCACTTCCAAATAATGCAACATTGCTCCTAAAACCAAAAATATTGTGATCTGGCAAAGCATACCCATCACATGAGACTCATAATCTAGCAAGGAGTCGATGATAATGTCTAAAAAATCCTCCAAATGCCACTTGGAAATGTAGCATGGAGAGAAAAGAAACATATACATATCATGGGGACAGTCCCACACCGTAGAAGTGAACCCATATCCACCAAATCGCAGAGGTGGAGGATCAGACAAATCTGAAGATATGAACCCACAACATTCGTGACAACAAGAACCCCTTCTTCGATAAGCCAAAACGTCTCACGGCATTACCGTAGCAGCATATGAATAGGGGCATATAGATGAGCCATAAAACCCCTGATAGAATCATATAAATCCATCTGCAAATAACTATTTGCCCATGCCACATGATCGGAAAGAGAGGGCAAGAATCATTTGGAGACCCGAGGGGGGTCACAAGCTCTATCCACCCTGGGATCATCAGCTGAAAGAATAGGGACCTCCGGGAGGTCAAGAAGTTCATCCCGGAAGAGAGATTTTGTTTTCGGCCTCCCTCTGAAGTGTCTGGATGCAGACTTCGTTTTCTTCCTCACCGTGATATTGCAACCCGAAGCCGGCGAGATGACAATATCAGGATTCCTAGGGATATTCTCAAAAATAGTGAGGGCAGCCAAGTTAAGGTTTGGGTTGTTTAAAAGGGATTCAACATCACATCCAAAAGTATTTATAGGTGATTCCAAAGAGATCCCATTCGCAATATTATGTGGGGAGGGAGGAGGGTAGGAAGGAGATGGGGGTGTATATAAAGAAGCCGTTGTGGGGCATGTTTGATGGTGGTCAGCTATAGCAGAAGAGACTTTAGGTGAGTCCGGCAAGTTCACCTTTTCGGTATTAAGTGGAGAGGGAGGAGAAGGAAGAGGAGATGCGTTTTCTAGGGGCGGCATTGAAGGGGAGGTATATAATGGCGCAGGGATGGGTAGTCTTATGAGAAACCTTTTTCATAGGTATATACGGTTGGAATTTTACAAGTGAATTCCTAGACACCCATCAACAACCCTGTGAAAATTAATACATTTTGAAATTCCATTTGTGTAGCCAATAATCTCTACAGATACTTTTCGTATTTCGTATTGCAAATCGATTTGGAAAAACAATATTTATATTGTTATTTGACTTAGGCAAGCATATGCTTTCTGACATGGAAATATTGTTTAATTTCGAAATATTGTAGATCAATACATGTTTATTTTGATTCTAATGAATATAGGTTAATTTTTAATTTTTAATTTTTATTTTTTTTATCTCATAGTGGTTGCACTTTAAAATTATTTAAGAGGTTAGAGGTTATATATATATATATATTTATATTTGAGCTTTTAAGGATAAATATTAAATTTATGTGTAGCTGCTATGTTTTTTATTTTTATCTACTTTTATTTTTCTCTCTTAGTTTTATCATGTAGTATCATATTTGTATTATTGACTTTAGGAGGAACATCTTTGCTACTGGTATTCTGGCTCATTTTTTATATTGAAAGTTTATTTTGGTATTGTGGTAAACCTAATTTTAGTAGAAACGATATGTTGGTGATTTTTGTGTAAGGAGAATAATGAGTAGTTCTAAAACCAATATTGATAAAGAAGCACTTAGTGAATGTGTAATTTGACTCCTTATATTTGGAGTAGGGAGAGACATTATTAAAGAAGTTGGTAGATGCTTCTCTTGCATAATTTCCTTAGGCATAGAATGGATCAAGGTGTAGCATAAGTGGAAGCACTCATATGATAGTATCTAAAGAAGTACTTGGTTAACGAATCATTTTTTTGGTTCATTGTATTTAGAGGAAGGTTATTGATAAGGAAGTGGGTTGAAGTTTCATCACATACTCAAATATAAGTTGAAATCTTTATTTTAATAGAGTTGAATTTTATCACAAGTAAATGGGTATATAGTTGTAAGAGTTATAATGAAGCATATTAAATGGAATGAGATATTACGTTGTGATATTCTTCAAGTGCCTAGAGTTGGTCTCAATTCGTCTATCTAACTAAGGTTATTAACAAAAATATATTGATCCGAGAGGAAAATAATTACTGCGGTTAATAATTAGGTTGTTAAAACCATGCATAATGCATGATAATAATAAAAATAAATCATAATATGAAAGTGAGAATTTAATCGCATGATGATTTCTATTTTACGATAGTAGTTATGATAGTCACCCATGGTATTCACGCATGTGTTAACTTGTAGCAAGAAAAGACTTAATTTGACTTGTACCTTAGTCAAATCGAGAAATTTGAATTTCCACATCAATAGGATGACTTGAGTTGTAGTTAGTAGAAGTGACATGGCCAAGTCACTTAGTTAAGTCATTCAATTGTAGTTTATGGGCAAGAAGTAGAGTTGTGCATGAGTTGATTCCTAAGATCTAGAAATATAGTGGAGTTGTAGTAAGTGAAACTCAATTATTTGAGCTATAGTCATGAATAGAGTCAGTGAGTAGTTTAACTCACTAATATTTGAGTTAAATAGTCAAATTACTAAAAATAGCCCTAGTCATGCATGCAATTTTAATTTCCTAGTTGAGTGGAGGGAAAAGGCATAATTGTATTTGTTGTTGTATATTAGTGAGTGTACAAATTTTGCATGTAGAAGGTGAGGAATTCTCTTGGGATTGTGCAAGGAAATAGGAGGAAGCAGGAGGCCTATTTTGGATAAGTATTGGCTAGTTTAGACCCAAGAGGAGATCAATATTGTAGTGAAGGTTGAGTTTCAACAATTGAAGTTGTCATTGTAATAGATAATTTTTTTCTCATCTCATATAATGCAAATAGAGGAGGGTTTTTTTGAGTTGCGTTCCCTGGTAAAAATACAGTGTTCATTGTGGTTGAATGGTTTCATGTTTTTGCATGTGTTTCTATTGTATGTTTTCCTTCCCATAGATTGAGTATAAGAAATTGGTATCTATTGTTTTCAATCTGAATTCATTAGTAGTTACAAATTTTGAGCTATTTATACATGTTATAAGAGCTACATAAGACTACATAGAAACCTTTTTCCAGGCCTTCTCTTATATAAAATTTCAATTTGCGTAGTTTTTGGCGTAGATTTTAAGTGTAGGAAAAATGTCTTTTAATGGATTGAGGCTTGAGTATGCATTGGAAGGCACCTCAAATTTTTGGGCTTGTAAAGATATGATGGAAGATATCCTTGATGACAATGGAGTATGGGAATATAAACAGATAGATATTCCAAAACTAGCAGTTCCATATGCACAAGCACTTGCTCATTGGAAGAAAGACATAGAAAAATCCAGGGGGATTATTATTGAGGGTGTTAGAGATCATGTGGTTTTTAACTTTCATGGAAAGGAGACTCCTTTTTCAATGTGGAAAACTCTCACATATCTACTCTAAAGAAGCGGTGATGTCAGGAAATTGGCATTCAGAGATAAAATCAGGATCATTTGAAAGCATACAAATGGAAACAATCCACAATACCTATCCAGATTCACTCAGGTTCAAGATGAACTTGGAGGAGTAGGAGAAAATGTCCCATCATCTAAACTTGTGAGAATAGCACTCCTTGGCCTTCCAAATTCCTGGCACAACTATTAGGATTCAATTAATGGAAGAGACAAGCTATCAGTTTGGGAGATACTTTGGTTTGATTTGGTGTAGGAGGAGATTAGAAGAAACCCTAGAGATGGTGTAACATCCAGAGTTGAGGAGGAAGAACAATTTTCCTTGGTAGGAAAGGGAAAGAAATCCAAGGGAAAGAAGGCCCAAGGCAAGGTAGAGTCCATCAAGAACTAGGGCAAGAAGAAGGACCTAAAGAAAATTCAAAAATGTTTTTACTGCTATGAATATGGACAATATGAAACCAATTGTCCACATAATAAATCGGGGAATAAGCCTACAAGGGGAGTAGGAGGTGATGCTCTCCCATCACAAGTCGAATTGGATTTCACCCTCATTGCATGCATGGAAATTACTATGCGAGGTAGTGTATGGTACTTGGATTCGAGTGCTTCATTTTATATGAAAATAAATAAGGAGTTCTTTAACAGCCTAGAGGAGAAGGGCATACAATTACACATAGAAATTGGAGATCATAGAAGATATAGTGTTGTTGGAATGGGGTTCCCTAACCTGTGTTTTTGATATAATTTTGTAATGGTCGGTCTTGTGTAGGGATTTTGGGGTGGGTTAAAGCCCCTAATGTTTTGTAATGGGTTAAAGGGTAGCTCTAGGGTCCGCAAACCACGGTTGTGGACCACAGGGTAACAAAGGCTACGATATTATAAATAGATATATATTTGGGTCTAGTATGTACGAATGACATAAGATTGATGCTACGTGTAAATTGTTAAGATCTATCTGGGTTGTTTTGTGTAAGGACTCCTGCTGGCTGTGTGCACGGAGATCCTTAGTCCTGTTGTGTGTGGACCTCGCTAGGTTGTGTGCCGGGCTATGTTTGAGTTGTAAGTGGATTTTTGATGGTAATGAATATGGAATATATTTGAAGTACCTTTGTGCTATTTGGATTAATTGTGTTTACTGTTGAAGCGCATCTGTGATATTTATTTAAGCTGCGAATGTATCTGTGATCTGGAATTGGCTACGATTATAATGTTCTGTGATGGTATTTGCTGATGCGCACGTGGATGCGAATGTATTGATTATATCTATTAATGATAACACATTTGTTATGGTTATGTGCTAATTATACTGTTAAAAATAGCTGCGAATAGACTCATTCTGTGTGAATATGATAAGTCTCAAACGTAGATCTGCCTCAAATTACCTACTCTCTCTTAGGGTGCGAAAACCTGGTTCCAACACCCTCCCATACTACTTCGGGTGAGACCTGGCCTGCGAAAGTAGGTCATTGCTGAAAGGACCATTAGTATAGGGGTTGTTGGAAAACCTTAATCTCTGAACCTGGGTTAGGACCCCTTAAGCCAACAAATGGTTCTGTTGCCGGGACCGGGAGTATTTTGAGAGAGAGATCGGGTAATGCCATGAGGTCATTGGAGACCTAAGAAGTTGGAGATTGAAAACTGGTTTGAAAGACAGATTCAGGAATTTTCTGTAAAAGAGAATTGCAGCACGAAGCTGACAGCTGAGAAGTGGAAGAACAAGTACATCTTCACCGAAGTCTATGAAATTTTCTTTGTAACCTTTGCGCAGGAGCTTCAGGGGTGGTTAGCAAGGATCGTAGAATTCCAGAGGTGTTGGAAGGACAATTAGGTTACACATTGGACACCAGAATTGATTCAAAAACTGGAGAGGACTGACAATGCGATCACCCGTATGGTAGATCACTGGGTGGATATCATGTTGGGAGGGTTCGTGATAGAATTCGCAGTCAATCAGTTCGTATCCTATTCTGAGGCAGAGCGGAGGTTCTTCAAATATTTTCGGGGTAAGTTCCTGAAAACATTGCCATTGTTAATCAAAATATTACTGTGCGAAAAGGGTGTTCTATGTAGCCACACCGAATGAATGACCTTTGATCAGAGCGAGAGTACAAAACAAAGTGGGAAGTAATACTGAACTAATCGAGAAAGGGGATAGATACATCTATAGTCCACCATGAGAATCGGCTGCGCACAAAGGAAATAGTCCTCCAGGCACACCGCCTTCAAGTCAGCATAAGGGTAAGAACTCCCCCACACTTTTCCATTGCCAAAAGAAGACATGGCCACACACATGAAGCTACCCACCTTCAAGGGTGTAGGAGATGAAGATATGGACCGATTTTGGTTTGTAGTAGAATCAATATGGACTACACAGAATGTGTCTACCGATGCTGTAAAGAGAGCACAATTATCCCTCGCCTTTGAAGGAAGGGCCTTGGACTGGTATATGGGATACGTAGGCCAACATGCGGATCCATCTATTCAAGAGATTAAGAAAGCTTTAAAACAATAATTCCGGAAGCCTAAGTCCTACTCGCAGCTAGTAGCTGACCTAAAAGACTTTAGACAAGGACCCTCTGAGTCTGTATGGGAAGCGGATCAATGGTTAAAGAAGGTTATCAAATATGGGGAATTTCAATATGATGATAGGCAACACAAGGAATGGTTTATCGCTATGTTGCTACCTCACCTGCGCGGACCTATGGGTCAGCAGGAAATTGAGACACAAGAGAAAGCCTTGGAAATTGCTATGAAACTAGAATCTGTGCCAAGAAGAAATGCACCTTGAAATATAGAATCTGCGAAAAGAATGATAACCTTCACCCAACCATTGGTCACCACTTAGGGCTATAAAAGTAGGAGGGGAGCTCAGAAGAGGGTTCCATGCATTCTGAACAACTTGAGCCTTGCAATTTCTAGTAACTATTTTCCTCTATTCATGTCTGGGCATGCTATCCCCTCTAATAGTAGCAACTCTGAGTTCATTTTCTGCGCAAGAATGACTACGACTCATCGCACAGAATCTTCCCAGACTGTGGCCTCGACGGAGATAGAATCCGAGGAAGTACTGGAAGTCACCACTGAGGTTGAGGAGGTTGTTTCCACACCAAGCAAGGGAAAGAAGGTGGAGTAAAATAAGGGGAAGGGAAAAGTCCAGGAGCAAGGGCCGGGGAGGACTACCAAGTGGGCTGGGGTGAAGCCACACACCTCCCCTCGAAATGTGAAATCCCTGCGAACGGTTCCCCAGGCACGTTCTCCTAAGCCGTAAAAGAGAGCTCTATCTGCTCAGGAAGAGGCCCGGATCGTTGAACCGATAAGCTGTCTACCACCCTATGTTTGCCCTCGCAGACTCTCAGTTGGCACGCCCAAGAATATCTATGGGATGCATACCTATCTGCAGATGCCTCTGATTCTGGGCGAGGTCCCCATCATTGGAGAATCCTTTGGCAAGATCCACATGGTCAAATTCGACAATCATGACATGGCCAACTTGGAGGCCTTCCCTGAATTGGCACCAGAATCATACCTGGAAATGGTATTGGAGGATGACGTACTGAAGGTAGTCCCTATTCCATGGGCAAGCGGATTGGCTGGGTCAGGGTTATTAAACCTGCTGCGAATGCCTCACTTCGGCCACTACAATATCACCGAAATAATTGTATGACAGCTGCTCGCTCTGGTCCATGACGATTGCTTGTGGATCCAGGACCGCATTCCCATAGATGCAATGCTCATTCACCGTATCACTGGTCTACCCATAAATGGGTTGAGTCCCGTGGAGCGCGTCGGTAATAAATATGAACAACAGATCGCTGATAAGGTGCATGATGATTACCACGTTGAACATAACACTAGGGGGTTCATAATCAACACTATCAACGACCCCAGTGCATGCATGGGAACCTTGTTGTTAGCATGAAAAATGATGCGCAAATTTCAGGTTGCCACGGTCCCTGCATATGTAATTCAGCTGGCAGGCTGCTACGAAAAAGGGGTCTACTTCAACTAGTCCTAGTTCCTATGTAATGAATTTCTGGAGAACGTGCGCAAATCCCAGGATCATGGAAAGGCATTCTACTGCTCCTGGTTGCCGCTCCTCATTTCTTTGGTTACATGGGAAGCCCCAGAGGATTCGGTCTCCCCGAGATCAAGCCGGATATGTGCGAAGGGGCATAGTATGTGAATCTATTGGATTCAAAAGATGAGAAGTGCATTGAAGATAATAAGGTCTTTTGGGTTCTATTTCAGAGTGGGATTGCAGCTTCCATCCACTCCTAGATGTGCTTGTCACCAGCAATCTATGACAAGTATAAAAGCATCGCAGCGTTCCAGGTTACGATGCACAATGTGCAGATATGGGGTTGTAAGGATCCAACGTGGGTATCGCTACCATATATGGTAGCTGACGAAGAGATTGACCATCTTATTGCTACTTTGCCTCCACATTGGAAGCTAGGTTTTAAATCAGGTACATAGGACACTGCATGTACGAGCACCAAGAAGGTCACCCCACCGGATACAACCAAGGAGATAGACGAACATTGCAAGGATGCTAAGAAGGGTGCGAAGTAGGAGTCACAGCGGGATCTAGGCACGGAGGGTCTGGATGCATAGGGTATTGATTCCCCGCGTGGTATGAAACAGACTAGAGACCCTATTAAAGGCCAACGAAAGAAAAGATGAGCTACAAGGTTGGATTGGGAGACTAAAGTTACTCTGACAGAGGACGACCTGGAGCAGATTGCAGACACAGTCACCCTTGCCTCAGAAGATAAATGGCTGGCTTTGGAAGAGCAACAGAAGGCCATGGTTACTACACTCCAGCCTGAGCTCCGAGCTCTGCAGCTCAAGACTGACACCTTGCAGAAAAGCATGATTTGGACAAGGTCAGCCCCAGCAAATAGTAATGAATTGATCATCACAACGGAAAGCCACCTCTGCCCTCTACCAGGTGCAGCTGTCATTCTGAGCCCACCTGCCTTTGGAGCGCAAGTCTAGGCCTATGTAGAGGTGCAATTGGATTTAGCTCGACTGCCGCATGAACCACTACATGTCCTCTACCCATCCCTTTTCGAGGAGATTCAACATAGAGACTAACAAGTGCACCAGCAACTCAGTACAGCTCAGCAGACAATATTGGAAAAAACCGTTGAGGTGTCCTATGCACAGGTTGCATGCACCCTCACTGCCACGCAGCAGACAGAGTTGGAATGCCTAATCAGTAGGCTCTGCGTAGATGTCACTGAGGATATCCCGGATTCTGCGACCCCCCAGGCCAATATTGAGGGGCTTGTTGCAGTGCTAAGGGCTTCGAGGACCGAAATTTAGGTTGTCAAGACAGAGATGGAACATCAGATTACTGCCTTACAAGCCAAATTGCAGCCAGAAACTCCACCTGAGGTAAGAGCCCAACAATTTGCGCTGGTCACAGAGGCCACCAATACTATTACATCTCAGATTGATCAGGGCGTAGAGCTGTTGGATACAACTATGTATTTGTGGTCTAAGGTGCAGCGCGAACCTATCCTGCGTGATTTTACTCAAGAGCTGTACTAGAAGGAGGAAGAGTTTGAACAACTCAAAGCTACTATGTCAACTTTGATTCCCGCTTAGCGCCTGGCATGACTGCATACGAGCCACACACTTAGAGATAACATTAAAGAGCTGTAATATCCCGTGTGCGGGTAGGGCCCGCAACCACATGTCCGGGTCTGTGTAATGAGGGGTGATGCGCAAGGGCCCCCGCCATCAGATGCTCCGGTGGGGTTAGGCCCACCCTTAACACCCTGGGATGTCGTCCTCACTAACAGTTCGAGTTTTTGGTGTAGTGGTTGGATCTATGGGGTATCAAAGCCGAGGTCTCGAGGTCGAGACTCACGGAGCATGGTGGGTTGTAATATCCCGTGTGCAGGTAGGGCCTGCAGCCACATGTCTAGGTTTGTGTAATGAGGGGTGCTGCGCAAGGGCCCCAGTCCTCAGATGCTCCGGTGGGGTTAGGCCCACCCTTAACACCCTGGGATGCCGCCCTCACTAACAGTTCGAGCTTTTGGTGTAGTGGTTGGATCTACGCTGTAATATTCCCAATTAGCCACTGCTACTTGGAATATTATAATTGCTCCATTTTTTAAATAAAAGAGTAGGAAGGACAATAAAACATATCCCAGTGTGAAAAGGGATTGGATTAGGAGGACAAAGAAAGCCACTTTGGTGTGAAAGAGGGGCAAATCAATGAGCTAGATCCAGTTGACCAAGTCAACAGCGCTGCTACAAGAGGAGGGAAACCAACTAGGGCAGCGCAGTTTTGAAAGGGGAATCTTCTCAAGGAAGTCACCTCATCAATGAGTGGGGTTCGGGGTGAGGGAGCTCACCAAGGATAAGAAGGAGGAGATAGCAGCAAGGAAATTATTTCAATAATCATCTTTGTTTGGTCTTTTGACTGATTGTAAGCTCCAACTATTTAGCTGTAGTTGTAGCACTGTTTAGTGCAAAAGAATTCTCATGCGGGAATTCCATCTTCACCTTTGGTTTAGCTGATTGTAAGATCTAAGGGGAAGGTCCTGAGCTTACTTTTCATCATCTATCTTGAGGACATCCATTATACATAACATACAGTGCAGTCACTTCCATTAACTGCGTCATTTCTGCCGTAGCAGTAGCTGTTGGGTTAAACCCTCCTATTTTGTGCTTGTTTCGAAGGAGGATGTGTCTATTTCACTCCGAGAGGTCTATTGAGAAAGGCCTTGGGCCAATTTATATATTATCCATCTATTTCAGATCATATTCAGTATTTTCTAATACAAATTTGTAGGGTACAACGTTATTTTCTGCAGTGCTGCATTTTATATTGCTATTTTGCCAGAAACCCTTGCCAGGGTGTTCTGATGTGCTTGTAAAAGGGGTCAAACCTCTCATTTATGATTCTATGATTAATGAAAGCTCTAGATATGTATTAAATCATATTTTTTTGTAGATTCCCTAATAAAGATTATGCTGTTGCATTATTCAACAATTCTATTTTGTGAAGTTGTGGGATTGGGGTGTTTTTGAGCATATATGAGATAGGGAGATCTGTTTAGTGTAGCTAGAATGATTTGTTTCTAATGCCATTTCATATTTAAGATACATACAACATATATAAGAGGATCCAAGACCTTTTGTGTGTTTTTATTGCATGGTTTTCCTTATACATCGTCCTCATTGAAGATATTGCAGAAAATCCTGAAAAGGAATATTATAAGAGCTCTGCCACAAAAATAAGGTCCTCAGTGACTGCCTCAAGCCTTAGGTCGATGAAGCCCTCAAGTTCTCTCAGGAAGTTGACATTGTAGTTAAGCAACTGAACCAAACCTTGGAAAGCGTCACTGTTGCGACAGAAGGTCCAACTTCGTAAAAGTTGGTGGATATTGCTCAGAATGCTACTGCGCAGAGTGAAGGAGTGTTGCCCCTACTGGTTGATGTGATCAAGCAACTGCAAGCGAATATTCAAACCCCATGGCCGCAGTGACTCAGGACGAGTCACAAGATTGTGTTGGGGGCCTGTTGGAACGGGGTTCCCTAACCTACGTTTTTTATATAATTTTGTAATAGTCGGTCTTGCATAGGGGTTTTGGGGTGGGTCAAAGCCCCTAATGTTTTTTAATGGATTAAAGGGTAGCTCTAGGTTTTGCAAACAACGGTTTGTGGACCATAAGATAAAAAAGGCTACGATATTATAAATAGATAGATATTTGGGCCTAGTAAGTAAGAGAGACATAAGATTGATGCTACGTGCTAATTGTTAAGATTTTTTTGGGTTGTTTTGGGTAGGGACTCCTGCTAGTTGTGTGCACAGAGTTCCACAGTCCTGCTGTGTGCGGACCCCGCTAGGTTGTGTGCACGAGCTGTGTTTGGGTTGCAAGTGGATTTTTGATGCTAGTGAATACGGAATATATTTGAAGTACCTTTGTGCTATCTAGATTGATTGTGTTTACTACTTAAGCGCATCAGTGATATTTATTTAAGCTGCGAATGTATCTATGATCTGGAATTGGCTACGATTATAATGTATAGTGATCATATTTGCTAATGCACACGTGGATGTGAATGTATTGATTAGATCTATTAATGATAATAACTTTTTTATGGTTATGTGTTGATTATACTGTTAAAAATAACTATGAATAGACTCATTATGTGTGAATCTGATAAGTCTCAAACATAGATCTGCCTCAAATTACCTACTCTCTCTTAGGGTGCGGAAACTTGGTTCCAACACCCTCCCATACTACTTCAAGTGAGACCTTGGCTTGCGAAAGTAGGTCATTGCTGAAAAGGCCAGTAGTATAGGTGATTGTTGGCAAGCCTTAACCTATGAACTTGGGTTAGGACCCCTCAAGCCAACAAGTGCAAAATGGATTGGCACTGTCACCTTTAAGAGGGACTTAGGCTCTCATATTCAGCTAAATAATGTAATGTATGTGCATGGTCTGAAGAAAAATTTAGTTTTTGTAGTTGTACTTGAGGATATATGATGTGTTGTTTAGTAAAGGGAAATCTTATCTGAAGCATGTTTTTACTCCACAAGTAGAAAATATTTTTGTTCGAGTTAAAAATACCTACAAACTAGAGGTATATTTCGCTATGTATTTAGTTATACCTCTAGGAGTGAGGTGGGGTAGTGTAGAGCCTTAGTCTTAGAGTAGCAAATATTTGGGCAGGGTCCATAGGAGAGAAATAGTAGTTATTCAATACTATTCTCATGGATCATTACCCTTGGTATAGTGGCCCATAATATTTAGTAGTAGAAGGATCAATGCCATTTGATGCAGTCATATATTAAGTGACAATGTAGAGGCTAGTAGTAGTAAGAGACTCAGGAGACAGTTGCAGCTCAGAGACAATTGATTTATTATTTTGGATTCTCTCAGTTATAGTTGTTTCCATAGCAATAACAATAGTTAGAGGGATAATTATTTGAGTTATAGTACATTCCTATAGAGGATGAGGATTGGGGTTGTGAAAAAACCTTTTCTTACTAAGAGGGAGTGTTAATTTGTAGCAAGAAAAGACTTCATTTGACTTGTGCCATAGTCAAATGGAGAAATTCAAATTTTCACATCAGCATGATGACTTGAGTTACAATTAGTAGGAGTGACATGGCCAAATCACTTAGCTAAGTCAGTGAATTCTAGTTTATGGGAAAGAAGTAGAGTTGTGCATGATTTGATTGCTAAGGTATAGCAATATAGTGGAGTTATAGTTAGTGAAACTCATTTATCTGAGCTCTAGTCATGAATAGATTCAGTAGGAGTTCATTTGAGTTTTTGTAATTGTTGTTAACTCATTGATATCTTAGTTAATTAGTCAATTTAATAAAATATCCCTAGTCATGCATGCAATTCAAATTTCCTAATTGAGTGGAGGGAAAAGGCGTAATTGTATTTATTGTTGTATACTAGTGAGAGTACATAGTTTTCATGTAGAAGGTGAAGAATTATATTTGGATTTCACAAGAAAATAGGATCTCTTTCTATTATTTAGAAGCAGGAATTGCATAAGAAAATAGGAGGACTAAGTGTTGGCCAGAGCATACTTAGGGAGCTTTGATACCAAATGTTATGCAACCAGATCACAAAATAGAAGAAAAAAATAGATCAATAACTTAAAACTTATCCTCTTCGAGGGGGAAACCTCCTTTACATTACATAAATGAACAATTCTTGGATGCTTCAAATGGAAAAACCTCCTTTCTATATATATGAGTCTAAGGAGTCATAATATAATCAAAGCCGACATAACAATAATAATGTAAGGGCACAACAATAACAATAATGGGCTTCTATGGGGCACAATAATAACAATATGGGGACTACATGGGGTACAATAATAACAATAAGGGGGCTATAATAAAAATAATGGGATACACTAGTATTATAGGGACCTAACATGGAGTGCATGTTGAGTTTCAAGGATTGAAGTTTTCATTGTAATAGATAATTTTTTATCATTTTATATAATATAAATAGAGGAGGGGTTTTTTCCCAGTTGGGTTCCCCAATAAAAATATAGTGTTCATTGTGATTAAATGGTTGCATGTTATTGCATGTGTTTCTATTGTATGTTTTCTTTTCTGCAAATCGAGTAGAAGAAATTTGTGTCTATTGTTTTCAGTTTGAATTCATTAGAAGATGCAAATTTCGAGTTATTTCTACACCATGGATTTTGTAAAACATTTTATTTACCCATGGTATCATAATTTATTATATTTACGCATTTTTTCGTAATTTATTATATTTTCCCATGGTATTCACCCATATATTTTGTAAACCCTAGTATTTACCCATTGTATTTGAAATGTAACATGAGGCATGAGTCTCAATGAAATATACCAGTAAAAAGTATAAATACGGAACTTCACCATCGAGTAAATCATCCTTTTTCTCATAATGTAGTCTCATGGTATATTAGCCATTTCAATAAAAAATTGATTTCCTCTTGTGTTATTTTTCTACAATATTTCTCTTACGCATTGAGTTCTTATTATAATGTCTTTATACAATATCTCTTTTATGCATCATGCCATATTTTGAGTTCTTATTATTCTTTTGTTCTGTAATATTTATATTAAGAATTGTGACATATTTCTTTTCCATTCATGATTTTTTCTTTATTAAAAAAGTTGGATCACAATGACATTAATGCATTAGATCTCATGAGAACTCTACAGTTAAGCGCGCATGGACCAGTGTTGTACTACGATGGCTGAATTGTTGGGAAGTTATAATGTTTAACTCTAGTGTAATATTTAACCCTCATTCCTCCAATGATCCGGATTAGTGGTATCAGAACACACTACAAGAAAAATACCCTTTAGCAAAGTTTTTTTGGGAATCCCCTATAAAAATAGCCCAAAAATCATTTTGTAGTGGAGGTCACTAACGAAGTTGGACACACAGATGTTTTAGCAGATGGTTTTTAATGATGTGTCTATAATACACTAATGCACCAATGTATTACTATGCCTATATGTACCGGTGCTTAATAACATATGGTGCACCGTGGAAGAGTTATTTTTTATAAAAATAAAAAATAACAGTGTGTTAAGTACACAATCTGCATAAGTGCGTATATTACTTGATAGCACTGGAAAAGGTTAAGTTTAAAAAAATGTCGATCATAAAAATCAATTTTCCTAATTCATTGTAATACTCTCATGACACCCTGGTGCTACACAAATACACGAACGCCATGTTGCATAAATAATATAATGCACCATTCTGGGGTTTTTAACTTAAAAATAGTGGTGTGATTATTATATTATATGCATTGATTCCATTATTTGAACTGAAGTCCCCAATGCTTAATATAAAGTGTTACACCGTCGAAAAGTTATTTTTCATAAAAATAAAAACAATGGTGCACTACTTATATAAGGTGCATTGGTTCATATAATACTCGATAGCACCATACAAAGATTAAATTTAGAAAATGTTGGTCATAAAATTCATTTTCACCATTTTGGTGCTATACTCCAATGAAGCATTGGTGTTATTCATGTATTGAAACACCCCAATGTGTAAATAACAAGGTGCACCATGATAGTGTTTTTAATTTTAAAAAATATCGGTGCACTTAGGAAATAATACG
Organism: Pinus albicaulis; assembly: GCA_034641835.2. NCBI lineage: Eukaryota > Viridiplantae > Streptophyta > Pinopsida > Pinales > Pinaceae > Pinus > Pinus albicaulis. The sequence goes on along the minus strand of CM076582.1, from coordinate 847,565,548 downwards.
CACTGGAACAAGGTTAAATAAAAAAACATGCTGGATGTAAAATTCATTTTTTACCATTTGCAATGATGTAGAGCTCTCAAGCACCAGTGCTACTCTTTCCTCTCTCAAGTGCCTTATCTTTGGTGATTCCCTTGCTTTCCATCCTTCCATATGTTTCTTAGTGATTTGCTTTAAAATTTTCTCAAACAATGTTCAAAATTGTTTTTTTCATTTACGTTGAAACCATGCCTCCTCGATGAGCAGATGTGTAGGTAATGTCTATGTTCCTCTCTAATTTAACTTTTATGTGGAGTAGGATTGAAAATTAGGTAAAAATATCAATTGTTTTTTTTTTTTTTTTCCTGCATGATGCGTTCAGCAAGTTTGGCTCACACCGATTGTGGTGCAACTTCTAAATTTACAGGGTGAAACGCAAGTTGGTGTGTTTCGTTAACACACCACAGTTTCGTAGTGCATTTGGTAAATTAATACACATCGGGAAAATTTATAATTTTTAACTTGGTGCTTCTAGTAAAATTTACTTCCCGGTGTGTTTATTTTTACCAAACACACTGCATGCATAATACTAAAAATTATAGCTTAGTGCATTCATTAACCTGAACATTCTATTTCGGTGAAAAAAGGTTATGCATATGGACTGATGTGTAATATTATGTCGATGCACTGTGTGGAAAAATAAAAATATCCAATGTTTTTGTATGTATGCGAACCAAAAGTGATGCTTCAAGTTGATGTGCACACTGTGATCAGTGCTTTCCTATTTTGCAGGGCATCATGGTCAGTGTTTTCCTATTTTGTGGGGCACTGTGTCTGATGCATTATTATTTTTTTGGTGCACCGAGGATGATTTTTTTTTTAAATGAAAGTTTTATGTCCGTATTTGTAAATACAATTTTCATTTAATAAAATTTTTTATGTTTTAGGTATGAGGCTGATGTATTTTATATCTCAATCATGCAACAAATATGTAAATAGAAGGAAAAACAACAACAACTTGAACAAATGGCATACCGATAGAATATGGTCTGACCATGTGCAATATTCCCATTTTAGCTCATAGCTAAATGGAATATTAAATTTTTGATTTTATCACATAGCAGCTAAATAAATGGGTAAGAAGGCCCATGCTCATGGAAAACATGAATAAAATCCCTCATAATGTGGAAGGGATCATCATAGTATCTTCATTTTGCACCCTCAAGTGTGAAAAGGGGAAAATGCATGAAGACAAGGTCATGTTTGACCAAGTGAACAGCGCTGCCATAGGAGAAGTGGATCACTTTATGAGACAGCGCAGTCTGAATGAGGAAGAGGATATTTTGTGGAGGAAACCCTAATGGATGGGGTCCCTGGAGATAGAGCTTTCACTTGTTTAAAAGGAGGGTAAGGCAGCCATTGTTATACATGCTTGTATTATTCATTTCATTGTCTATTCAGACAATTGTGCATCCTTTGCTATTTAGCAAGAGTTGTCGGGGGAAATCCTGTTTAGGATTCCTTGTCCTTATTGAGAGGCCTCTTGAGGGATTGCACTGATTTTCCTCACATCTAGGCTTGAGGCCAAGCATCCTCCATCAAGACAACATTATTTTTGCAGCAAAATAATGTTGTGTTGCTGGGTGTTGCAGTGAGGGTTCACTACACCACCTCCATCAGCTATTTTTCAGAGGAGGAGTCTCTCTTCTCTTTGGGAGATCATATTGGAGGCATTCCGGAGCTTATTGTAGACTTTGGCATTAAGGCCAGCTCATTCCCTAGCCACTAGTAAAAAATGATGAAATTAATGACTAGGTGACTAAAAATGTTAGTCACCGCAATTATTTCAAGTGAATTACTACTAAATTTGAGCAATTTTAAGTGACTGAACTAAAAATGATTAACTTAAATGAATAATTTAGTCTTGGAATAAAATATACGACTAGATAATAAGTGACTAAACTAAAAGCGACTAACTTAAATGATTAATTTAGTCTAGGGATAAAATATATGACTAGATAATAAGTGACTAAAGTAAAAGTGACTAAATTAAATGACTAATTTAGTCTAGGATTAAAATATATGACTATATGACAAAATTAATAATGATTAATGTAAATGACTATTATAGTCCAAGAATAAAAATATGGCCAAATAACAAGTACAACAAGTATATGAATTAGTCATTTATGTCAGTAATTTTTAACTGTGTCACTCCATATATGGAAAATTTCAATTTTGGTACCGAAGTGTTACATTTCACTATAGGTGTCTCTGAATCCATTTGCAGTGTTAAAATTTAGAATACCCTTTTGTCTCTAAAGTTTAACAGTGCATATGGATTCATCTACAATTAACATAATTGCATATATATATCATCTATCAACTTTACACCAATGCCTTCATTATAATTTTAGTACAGGTAATATTAATTAGATAGCCAAATTTATATTTATATTTATTTTATTTAATATTTGACCATAAAGTTTAATTTTTAAGCTTCATCAATTTATGTTAAAAGTGTGAATTGTTTTAAATCTAAGGTTTCTTCATATTTACATTTAATAACTAGATAAATATAACATTTCTTATTTTAAACATGTGAGTTCACTAGTTAAATCTAGTATTAAATCATCATATTTACATTTAATAAATACTAAACAGATAAACCTACAATAAATACTAAATAGATAAACCTACAATATATATTTATAAACCTATTTAGTAAATAGGTATGAACATTTGTTAATTTAAGTATGAAACTTAATTATTTTTTTAATGGTGTATGAAGCTTTTTTTTTTGTAAGTTAGTGTTATATTCATGTAGGAAAAAAGGAGTACATATAGCTAGTTACAAAGTAGGTGGTCTCACCTCGACTAGGTTTGTTGACAAAAATTTGCACCAGATGCAAAAAAATGCAAAAGAGGGACTACGGACATTGCCCATAAACGGTTTGGCCAGAGGTACCAAAACACATATAAAACATAAAGAACACCAAATAGCATACTAATCGTCCAATGTGATGGATGCAGGGTTGTCCGGGGTTGTTCCTAGATGCGGTGGAGGACAAAAGTCACACTGACTGTGCCCTTCAAAGTGCGCCAACCAAGTCTCCAACTTTTCTACTTTCTCAGTGAGTTGATTTTGGCCTCACCAAACAACTACTAGTCTCTCCCGAACTTGGCACTGTAAATAGTGCATTCAGTGCAATGTTTCCATCTGCTCTGCATGGTCCTCATGGCAAAATCTCTCAGTTATGTCCACTCTTTCCATCAGGTTGTTGATAAGTGCATGAACATTCTCTAGGCAACAATGTTGGATAACCTGCCCCTCATTTACCTCAAATAAATCAAACCCGCGATTCCCCTTGTACCACGACCTCCTCCGCCCCGATGACTCTACTTTTGAACCCTCAAACCTCCACCTTTGTTATCCTCCCACTTAGCTCCTCCACCACCTGCATGTGCACCCACACTAGCGAGTCACGCACACCCCGCAATATTTACACCCTAGCGTGGAGCCGCCATGATTATTTCTGAGACTGCCACCCCCTAGGGTCATGGATGACAGGGGAGGGAGAACACCCACACCACACTAGGGGCTTCATAATTCGCCAAGGTCTAGGAACCCCGCTGTGTGCAGAGTCGATAGACCAGACCCCCCACTATAGAAAACAAACACCACCAACAAAGGAGCCAAATGTTGTCTCCCACCACCACAAGCTGGAAGCACAAAGACACCTCCCACTACTAGATAAAGACTTCCACCACCAGCAAAACCAAATACCATCACCCACCAAACCAACACAGGAAATTGAACAACAAACGATGAAGAAGTAGCCGACGCTTGAGCGTAAATCCCCCTAGGGCAGTGACCAACCTCGAAATTATCCACATAGAGACCACACACCGATCCACCAAACACCGTCACACCCATGCTGGAGGGCACGAAATTTGGAAAAGAAACTAGTTTCCTACCACCACCCTCGAGGTTTCCTAGACTAAAAATTCTAGCTCCTCTCTTATAACGAAAAAACATGCTCACTGAAAGCCAAGAAAAATGGAAATGAGTGATCTCACTTCCCTTAAAATTCCTATCCTCAACCCAGACGCAGTCAATGGCTAAGAAACCAAGCAGCAGGGACCCATTGAACACACCACACCAACAAATTCCTATGACAAGCACACACAAGCCACTGCCTCCGTAAAACTTTTCGCAAAGTTTACACTTCCTCTTCAGAGGCCACCATCAGGACCAACACCAAACCATATTTAAGAGTCTAATGTTGGGCTCCTTCATCTTCCCTTGCCTTATCCTTTCACCAACCTCTGAACTCCAATGCACAATTATTTTTCACACAAATTGCCAACGTGAAGTAGTAACTCTCAACCCATAACCTATTAACCCCTCACCCCTAAAATCCTTAAATGTTAAATCCCCCAACCCTTAAGCCCCTAATACCTAATCCCTTAACCACTAACTCATTATTCACCTAACCCCTAACTACGCCTAAATCCCCTAACCCATAAGCCCCCAATCCCTAATCCCTTAACCACTAACTCATTATTCCCCTAACCCCTAAATGCGCCTAAATCCCCTAGCCCTAACCCCTCAATCCCTAACCCCTTAACCACTAACTAATTATTCCCCTAACCCCAATCCCTAATCCCTTAACCACTAACTCATTATTCCCTAACCCCCCAATCCTTAACCCCTTAACCACTAACTCATTATTCCCCTAACCCCTAACCGGAAGCCCTTATTCCCCTAAGCCCTAAGCCATTATTACCCTAAACCTTATAACAGTCCTTAAAACTCGTTGGGATTATCCATTCCAAATGAGAGCAAGTCTAGTTTGGACCTACAATCGGTTTAATTTCCCCTTGTTGGCAAGATTAAAATGGTTAATCTTCGATATACAAAATGTAAATCAAATATTTCCTTAAAAAGAGGGAACCATACCCTCTCTACCAGGCTATGCCTATCAGTCACTTGGCCTCTTCTTGCTCTCACATGAATGTAGTCTTGCTTGACTGGTATAGAAGAAGGTTTCACATTATCAATTGTTTGTTTGGGACAACTTTCAGTTGTTTAATCACTGTTACATTCTTCAAGCTTATCCTTTAAATCACCCTAGTCTTTTCTACTCTCTCCAACTTTGTAGTGCTTTCCATTCATCTCGGTCTCATATGTTTCCTTGGTCTGTTAAGGGACAAGGTCAACAACATTAGGATGCTTTTGCAACAAACAAGGGAATTTCTAAGACACAATTAGGTGGAGGCACAAGAGTATAATAACCAACTTTTTCATGAATGTGGGACACTCGAACTTAAGCTTTTCTGTAGCAGTCATGAGGTGTAGTGTGGTTATTGATACTTCATCATATGTCCATTCTCTAGACTTAAATTGTGTGACAACACTGTGGTTGAGTTTGAAACTGGAGATTGAGCATACATTTGTTTTAATTTAAATAGACACTTTCATTAATAAATGTAAAGCAATGGCTAACAAATACTAGAAATTAATAAATAGAGAAGACATGGCAATAAGCAATAGTGCCTACAAAATTGTTACATTGAGACACAAATAATAAAGAACTATTGTGCACAAACATAGACCAATGAAACTATCATCGTAACCCCTAAGCCCTTGAACACTAATTCCCAACCCCTAACCCATTTAACCCCTAAACCCTAAACTTCTAAACTCTTAACCCCTAACCCCTAACCCATTTAACCCCTAAACCCTAAACCTCTAAACCATTAACCCCTAACCCCTAAACCCTTAACCCCTAACCCCTAAACCCTTAACCCCTAACCCATTTAACCCCCTAAACCCCTAACCCATTTCACCCCGTAAACCCTAAACATCTAAACCCTAAACCCCTCACCCATTAAACCCTAATTCCTGACCCTTAACCCATTTAACCCCCTAAACCTAACCCCATTACCCTAGCCTATAAAATCCTTAACTACTAAATCCCCTAACCCCATAAACCTCTAAACCCCTAACCCATTTAACCCCTAAACCCTAAACCTCTAAACCCTTAACCCATAACCCCTAAACCCTTAATCCCTAACCCATTAAACCCCCTAATGCAACAAGAAAATGCCAAGCCAAACTGCACTACCTTTTTATTCACAATGATGTTATTCATTGACAAAAGTTATTCAAACCAAAAAAATTTCCATGGCGTAGGGTAGGGATTAACTCGAAATCAATGGCCTTTTTGTAGGTTTTAACCCTGAATATAAATTATCTACACATGAATCTTATAACAGAAAATAAACAATAGCGAGAGCATAAAACATAAAACAAATAAACACATAGATTTTCCCCTGGATCCCAAATCGGGACGACCAGCTTGATTTTTTATTATATTCCTTTTAGTGTTACAACACATATATATACATGCTGAAGCATACATAAACCCCAATCCATTAACCCTGGATTAGAACATAATCGTAGTTCCCTTGACTGGATCTACAAAATACCAGGGGCCGAAAACCATCATACCCCAAAACCATGTGAAAACTCATGCACAAAACATGGGTGGGTCCGCCTATGAGTGGGTCCGCACACCAAAACAATTTTCGCCAGGGCGCTGCCCTGGACCCCAACAGTGGGGGCTGCCTCCCCCCTTGTGACTCCCCTGCTGCGCTCGACGCAACGTACAATGCATGGGGCTAGTTGTGGAAAGAATATAACACATACCCAACATTCTCCCACTTGTTGTTTTCTTTCCACAAGGGGCCACATGAGAGCTTAATCATTGGGCCAATTCTTCAATACCCATTTTTTCTCTACACCAAGAGAACTTTTGAGTGCTCATAGACTTCGTCAATCCATCTGCAACATTCTTCAAAGTGTCCACCTTTACCAGCAACACCCTTTTAGCCTCAACCATATCTCTAACAAAGTGATATCGAACATCAATGTGTTTTGTCTTTGAATGGTATGCAGGGTTCTTAGCCAAGAAAATTGCACTTTGGCTATCACAGTCTATCCTTATAGCTTGCTGTACCAACCCCATACTTGAACACAATCTCTGAAACCAAACTGCTTCCTTGCTTGCATGAGTGGTTGCTATGTATTCTGCCTCTGTAGTTGAAAGAGCCACTACAGACTGTCTTTTACTCATCCAACTGACTGCACCTCCAAATAGGCTAAACACATACCCACTTGTAGATCTTCTTTGGTCCAGATCTCTAGCCTAGTCTGCATCAAAAAAACCATGAATGTCCAACATTCTTTCCAATCCTGGTCTTCCCTGGTAGCACAAGCCATAATCACTAGTGCCACGTAAATATCTGAAAACCCGCTTCACTGCTGTCCAATGCTCCTTCTCTGGGTTTGACATAAACCTGCTCAATACTCCCACTGCATGTGCAATGTTTGGTCTAGTACAGACCATTTCATACATCAGGCTACCCACTGCACTTGCATATGGAACACGGGACATATCCTCCTCTTCTTCTTGTGTCTTGGGACACTGTTCAGCAGATAGATTTACACCTACAGGAATAGGAACATTCACCGGTTTACTATCCTGCATATTGAACCTCTGCAATATAGTCTCGACATACTTCCTCTGGTTTAACCAGAGCTTCCTCTTTGCCCGGTCTCTCTTAATTTCCATGCCCAAAATATAGTTTGCAGCACCAAGATCCTTCATGTCGAATTTGGAGAACAGTTGGGTCTTCAAATCTTGGATAATTTCTTTGTCATTTCCAATCAACAACATATCATCCACATACAAGACCAAATAAATACCATGGTCACCAATTAATTTAAAATAAACACAGTGATCCTCCTTGCTTCTGGTGAAGCCAAGTCCCCTTATATAGGTATCAAATTTCTGATACCACATCCTTGGTGACTGTTTTAACCCATACAGAGACTTCTTCAACCTGCATACCAATTCTTTCTTACCCTTCACCATAAAGCCTTCAAGTTGCTTCATGTAGATCTCCTCTTCTAGATCCCCGTGAAGAAATGTTGTCTTCACATCCATCTGTTCTATCTCAAAATCAAATGTAGCAGCAACAGATAAAAGTAATCTAATAGAAGTAACTTTGGCAACAAGAGAAAAAATATCACCAAAATCAATTCCCGGCACCTGGGAATAACCTTTCGCTACCAACCGAGCTTTGTATTTCTCCACCTTGCCTTCTACATTCATCTTCTTCTTAAACACCCATTTGCTCCCAGTGGGCTTCCTTCCAGCCGGCAACTCCACCAGATCCCATGCATCGTTTTTGTGCAAGGATGCCATTTCATCAGCCATGGCCTCCTTCCAGAGTTTTCCATCCTCTGAATCTACTGCCTCCCTGACAGTTCTGGGTTCATCATCAGTTATAGTTAAGGCAAAACCTGAACAGAAAGCGGATGGACTATACCTTTCTGGTTGCCTTCTTTCCCGAACTGATCTTCTCAAAGCTGGAGTTTGTGGCTCTTCCTCTTCTGAATCTTCTTCTACTGTAGAGTCTGATTCATCCTCCTTTAGCTCAAACTCTATCTTCTCAAGTTCCTTTGGTATGATTTCATGTTTAACAACATCTTTCACCTCTCTAAACACCACATATCGGTTGTACACAACCTTCCTCATTTCCAGGTTCCAAAGCTTGTAACCTTTTAAACCATCCTTATACCAAATAAAGATGCACCTTTCAGATTTATTATCCAACTTGGTCCTTTTCTCCTTTGGAACATGTACATATGCATCACATCAAAATACCCTTAGATGTGAAAGAGAGGGTTTCTTACCAGTCCATACCTCATGTGGAGTCTTATCCTCCAACACTGATGAAGGTGATCTGTTAACTAAGTGACATGCAGTCTCCATTGCCTCTACCCAGAATTCTTGTCCTAACTCGGTACCACTGAGCATGCTTCTTGCCTTTTCCATCAGTGTTCTGTTCATTCTTTCTGCAACTCCATTTTGCTGAGGTGTGTATGGAGTAGTATTTTGTCGTGATATACCACACTTCTTTCATAACTCTTCAAATTCCTTCTTGCAAAACTCCCCACCATTATCTGTCCTCAGCGCCTTTATCTTCTTCTCTGTCTGGTTTTCCACCAGAGCCTTAAATTCTTTAAATCTGTCAAAAGCTTCAGATTTCTTCCTCAAGAATTATATCCATGTATTCCTTTAGAATTCATCTATGAATGAAACATAGTACACATATTTTCCCAGTGATGGAACTGACACAGGTCCAAACACATCACTGTGCACAAGTTCTAATATCTTGTTCACCCTCTTAGCACCAGAAGGAAAACTCACCTGATTCTTCTTCCCATATACACAATGTTCACAGAAATTGAAATCCAGAGAGCAATTAGACATACCTTCTATCATACCATTTCTATGCAATATCCGAAGGCTCTTCTCTCCAATATGTCCAAGCCTTTGATGCCTTAACATGGTCTTTTCTCCAGAGACAGCTAGGCTTTCCACTCCACTTTCAGGAACCATAGAACTGTTACACCCATCAATAACAGTGCTACCTTGTAGCTTGTACAGAGTTCCAGTCCGAACTCCCCGCATTAATACCAGTGCTCCTCGAACCATCTTGCAGGAATATTTCTCGAACACTGTTTTTACACCTACATCATCCATCTTGCTTACAGTAATCAGATTTCTGGCCAATGTAGGAATATGGAGAACATCAGGAAGTGTTCTAATCCTTCCACCTTGCAGCTTTAGCTTGAACTTTCCACGTCCAACGATTTTGGCCTTCCTATCATCCCCTAGAAAGACATCGCCATCATATTTTTCATACTCGCAGAACCACTCCCTATGGGAGTGAAGTGAAAGGATGCGCCTGAGTCAATCAACCATGACTCATGATCTACATGTGTATTTGAAGAAGAAGCAAAATACACATATCCAGCTTCATCTGAGGTGGTTTTTGCCTCTGTAGAAGGAGCATCATCAGATCCCTTTCCTTTCTCAGGAGCTTTAGATCTGTAGTCCTTTTTGTAGTGCCCTTCCTTTCCGCATTTCCAGCATACCTTTACAAACTTTCCAGGAGATTTAGATCTCCCTCTAGATTTGGATCTCCCACTCGAAACCTTATTCTTGTTTTTGTTTTGGGACCTTCCTCGTACAGATAAGGCATCTCCATTCTGGCCCTCCATATTTCTCCGTCTCATTTCCTCCAACAGCAAGGCTGAGACAATGTCATCAAAATTCAAGGTAGTTGTATTGCTACCTATTGCAATAACCAGACTGTCCCACGAGTCTGGTAGAGAGCACAACAAACTGATGCACTTATCTTCATCTGAGATTTTAATATCAACAGACGACAACTGACTTACCACAGTATTGAAGGCGTTCAGATGCTCTGTCACTAAGTCTCCATCCTTCATCCTCAGGTTATACAGCTTTTTCCGCAGGAACAACTTATTCACCAGAGACTTAGATTGGTACAAAGTCCCAAGTTTTTCCCACAAATTCTTCGTCGTAGCTTCCCCAGATACATTCAACAATACTGAATCTGATACACACAACCGTATTGTGCTCTTAGCCTTCCGATCCAGTTTCTTCCAGTCTTCATCTAACATTGTCGTTGGTTTAGTACCTGGATCTACCGCGATCCACTGATCTTTATCCACCAGCAGATCCTCCATCTTGAGCTTCCACAACTCAAAACTCTGACCATTAAATTTCTCGATCTCTATCTTTCGGCCGCTCGCCATATTCTTTCACCGCAAGAATCGATCCCCGGATCTCCCCTTGAGCAAGGTCTACCTGGGCCGACGAAAAAAACCCTCAGCCAGGCGTCCCCTTGAAGCCGAAATAACTTTGATACCAAATTTAGGATTTAACCCTATACATAAATTATCTACAAATGAATCTTAAAAATAGAAAATAAATAATAGTGAGAGCATAAAACATAAAACATATATACACAGAGATTTTCCCTTGTATCCCAAATCGGGACAACCAGCTTGATTTTTCATTATATTCCTTTTAGTGTTACAACACATATATATACATGCCAAAGCATACATAAACCCCAATCCATTAACCCCGGATTAGAACATAACCGTAGTTCCCTTGACCGGATCTACAAAATACCGAGTAAGCCATTGTACCCCAAAACCATGTGCAAACTCATGCACAAAACATGGGTGGAGTTCTCAATGGTTCATTATGAGGTGTTACAGTTGAGTCATATAATGCTGATACAAAGTTTTGGAAGAAGCACGTGGAGGCCTATAAAAGAATCAACAAATGTATTGGAGAGATTAGATATCATAATGTTATGGACATGAATGCAGGTCTTGGTGACTTTGTAGCAGCACTTACATTGAACAAAGCTTGGGTTATGAATGTTGTCCCAACCATTGCAAAAGACAATACACTTAGTGTGATATATGAGAGAGGCCTTATTGGAATTTATTATGACTGGGATGGTTTCCCTTCATTTCTTTTTCATTTTTGCAAGACTTTGATTTTTGTAAGGATTATTTTTCCGCTGCAGTTTTAGTAGTTTCACCAGTTTTTCTTTGTAAACATAGTTCCATGAAATTTGAAGAATTATTTTTCATGTCTCTTAGCTTTCTGTTTGTGTATTTGGGCACGCAACAATATTTTTTAGACTTTTGATTGGGGAATTTCAAATTTTTTGGAATAGGAATTGAAATTCATGCTTTGAAAGGCTTGGAAAAAGAGTCAATTCTTTGTATGAGTTTTTCATGTTTAGAGGCTTATATATAAAGTTACGAATATTTAATGTGTGGGATGAGTTAGTGCATGTAAGGATGAATCAAACAGGTTGGCTCAGATGGTAGGTTGTAGATTGTGGATCTTGGCAATAGGATGAAATTTTTGAAATGAATGAAAGGAATGGGCATTAAGTAAAATAGCCAAATAAAAAGATGTAGGTTGAACTTGTTAAGTACTTCACATGTATAGCCATTTTTTTTGAACTTTAATGAGATTTTCTATCATAGATCAAAATACTAGGTTCATTGTTCGTTCTCATTGGTGAATATGATGAAGTCAGAAGCTCGATGAACATTATTAAAATTCTGACCAAAATTAGCTCTTATTATCAAGAAAATGATGTTTGCAGATTGTTAGCTATGATGATAGGCCTTGTCAATTTTACAAGAATTTCTACCCATCATGTAAGAAATGAGTTTTTAAAAATTGTTTGTGCTTCCTATTATAATCTTAACTTGGTCACGGGGTGATAAGCAAGGAAAATGTAGGAAAAATAACTAATTTCTATTCAACCAAAAGTACCTGAGCAATTTAAAATGCCAAAACTACTATTCCTGAAACTAGGAAAACAAATGTAGTATACAAGATTGCAAAATTTTTACTAAACATAACTCTATTGATAAAATGAACCTCCAATATACCAAGACAGATGAATTTTCTTGAGAAGATATGGACGTTCCAATTTTCCAGAGTTAAATATTTCAAAGAGTAACTGCAACTAAACATTCCTTTCTTGAGGCTTTTGGGCCTATTTATAATTTCCTCTCCCTATTAATCCTTTGTTCTTTGTATCTGGGATCAATGGCTTCACATGCATTTATTTTTTTAACCTTTTGAAACCTACCAAGATTCTTATTGCTACTTGTAGTTTGATTTTAGAATCTCACTATCCATTAAGATTCTTATTGCTACTTCTAGATCACTTCCTTTTTGTAACTTAACATTTGTTGTGGCAATAAATGGCCCACAAATTGCAACAACCCTGAATTTCAATGACTAACATAAATTACTAATGGCTAACATAAAACTAGGTCATTTCCACTTGTGGGTTGATTTCAGAATCTCACAACTATATAAGATTCTTATTGCTATGTGTAGATATTTTTTTTAAACCTTTTGTTGTGAGTAGGATATTCTATTTATATATTCAAAATTAGGTTATAGACATGTTGAGAGTTTGCTAGAGCTTTGGTTTAACCCTTGAATATTTTCAGAATAGGCCTTATTCATAAAGCTAACATGTATTCAAACAAATAAATATACCAAGAAAATTTTCTAGCTATCAGTTTACTAGTGTTTGTGTTTATAAGGATACATAATGTTCCATAAGCTAGTTGCATGGGCAGACCCAATGCTCCCTGCATAAATGTAGTGAATCTCAAACTCATACCTAGATGTACCATGATCAACTATTTATCATTAAAAACTACAATAGCCTAAGGATAATTCATGTGACCTTGGCTAAGTGTTGTTAACATCAATCTATCTGCTGTTGTTTAGCCATGTGTATGTGACATGTCTATAGATTGATCAAGAATTACTAGAGTGTAGGCCACACATTTTTTCTTTCAGGGAGATATATTTATCATCCAAAATTTGCAGGATATCTAGAATGTTCTCTAGCAGGAGGTTTATTTCTCAGTCTTGTGATCCATACTATTGGAAATCATTTCCCTAGTGTGCTAGTGCAAGTCCACTCTTTTGTTATATTGGGTAATTTGACTCCTAGAAATGTCTATGTGTAGGATTAGCATCTTTATCTCTCTATCCATAGGCTAACTAATAGTGGTGCACCTTTCTTGGTGATACATATAAATGTTCCATGATTTGGTTGCATGGGCAGGCCCAATGCTCGTTGCATAAAATTAGTGAATTTCAAACTCATACCTAGATGTACCATGATCAACTATTTGTCATTAAAAACTACAATAGCCTCAGGATAATTTATGTGACATTGGCTAAGTGTTGTTAGCATCAATTTCTCTACGGTTGTTTAGCCATGTGTATGTGACATGTCTATAGGTTGAGCAAGCATTACTAGTTTGTAGGCCACACATTTTTTCTTTCAGGGAAATATATTTATCATCCAAAATTTGGAGGATATCTAGAATGTTCTCTAGCAGGAGGTTTCTTTCTAAGTCTTCTGATACATACTATTGGAAATCATTTCCCTAGTGTGCTAGTGCAAGTCCACTCTTTTGTTATATTGGGTAATTCGACTCCTAGAAATGCCTATGTGTAGGATTAACATATTTGTCTCTCTATCCACAGGCTAAATAATAGTGGTGCAGCTTTCTTGGTGATACATAATGTTTCATGAGTTGGTTGCATGGGCAAGCCCAATGCTCCCTGCATAAAATTAGTTAATTTCAAACTCATACCTAGATGTACCATGATCAACTATTTGTCATTAAAAACTACAATAGCCTCAGGAGAATTCATGTGACATTGGCTAAGTGTTGTTAACATCAGTCTCTTTGCTGTTGTTTAGTCATGTGTATGTGACATGTCTATATATTGAGCAAGATTTACTAGTATGTAGGCCACACATTTGTTCTTTCAGGGAGATATATTTATCATCTAACATTTGGAGGATATCAAGAATGTGCTCTAGCGGGACGTTTCTTGCTTAGTCTTGTGATCCATACTATTGGAAATCATTTCCCTAGTGTGCTAGTGCAAGTCCACTCTTTTCTTATATTGGGTAATTCGACTCCTAGAAATGCCTATGTGTAGGATTAGCATTTTTATCTCTCTATCCACTAGCTAACTATTAGTGTCACACCTTTCTTGGTGGACCCTGCCTTCAAGCTCATACAATTGTTCCATGGTGGTTGAGTTGTGTCTATAATCAAGGCCTTCTACCAAATGTGTGGTATCCATGAGTTGTTTATTATTTCATGGGAGTGCTTAGGCTTTCTCCCTTTCTACTTTGGCTGGGGCTTTGTGTTGAAGATTGTAACTAGCTTTTGTAACTAGGTTTGGTCTTCATAATTGTATTTGAGTCATAATGAAATATATTTATCAAAGAAAGAAAAATAAATTTATTATTAAATAAATTGACTTATTAAAGCATGGGTTTCATGCTTGGGTCAATTTAATTTAGGTCAGGTCTCAATTGAAGACCTCCAAGGTTTATGTCAAGTGACCTTGTCCATGTCATATTATAAAGAACCCTTCTTGGGAATTATTTTTCAAGAAAGAAAATTATTTTATTTTAGGCCCTTTGAGACTACCTTGAGTTGGGAGAGAGATCCATATCTGGATCTCCATTATTATAAAGATCTGGTCTCCTTAGGTCATTATGGTCGAAGGAAATATTAAGACTTTAGTTCCAACATTTTTGGATCAAATAAAGGAACATTTTTATCTTGGCCATAAAATCAATGTTGCTGACAAGGGGTTGTTTTGTATGGGAAATTAAAGCTACCCGAATATAATTTGTAGTTAGGAGAACAACCTCCTTTGAAGATCAATTATCATAACTATGAACAATAAGATAAAAACCTGGAAATGATTCTTCTCACTATGTAAATCAATTATGGGTTTGCGGATGTACTCTTGTATTCCTAGATATTGGTTAGTTCTTCCAATATGATAAGACTATTCATCTTCAATAAGGATGCCTTCAAAAAATGGAATTGAACTTCCTGCCTTTGTCTCATATGGTTCACAAAATAACTTGATGACATGATGTTCTTTTCTTCCTCATTAGAATCCATTTCATATGTAGGATAGATGTCAAAGAAAAAAATATAGGATCTTGCATTGTTATATTCGAACTTAATAGGTAATGTTGATTGGAGATGCACATCATTATGGGTGCCAAAGTTTTTACCATATTCAAAATCACATATAGGAGTGTTGGTCTCTTGAACCTTAAGGGATCTTCAAGATTTCCCTTCATTAATGAATTTATTATTACTCTCATTCTCAGAGAAAAAAGAACTATAGTTTCGTCCATTATCTCCATCTGCGCTCAAGATTTTGTCATATGTTGGTTGAATTTCAATTTTCCAGTGTATAAAAAAGGCATGGCATGATACCCCTGTCATCACATGCTAAGTCTTCTAGGGTGATTGCAATATTGGTAGAAATTTGTTTCCTACCTTCCTGCTGAGATTACTCCTTTGCATTCAGGACCTTTTCTCACATTGTCAATCATTTGGAAATATGGGGGTGAATCAAATGAAGAGAAATGCCCAAGTGTAGAAATCCAGTTGAGCAGGCTGAAAAACTTGTAGGAAACTGTTCTTTGTCTTCTTCAACATGGTGGTCATTAACACTGCCTCAAAATGAATATTGGCTAGAACAAAGCATCCCATTGTTTTTACTTCACGATCTGTCTTAGGAATAAACCTCTCTTTATCTCTACCACACTCATCATTGACATAAAAAAGAAGTGTAGGTGTCATATTTATGTTTTGATCAAACTCAGAATGTAATTTTGAGCTGCCAAATGTGTTTCTAGGAATACCCATAGCTTTATTACCCTCACTTATCCTTCTACATGATCTGTTTATATACATGTTTATAAGGATGTCCTATTATTGTATTCTTCTTTGCTTCATTTTACCCTAGATTTAGTTTTGGCATTTTCTAGGAGTTGCGTTTTCACTCCCACATTGTACTCGTACTAGTTGTACCTTTCAGTCTCATTGACCTATTTATTATCATTCATTGGATATATAAAATTATATTATCGTATCTTATCTCACTTTCTGCTGATCAAAATACACTTCTCTAACCTGAGAAGTGTGTTCAAGTTTCAAAGCATCTCCAAATAGATTATAATTGGATGTGTTTGGGCTTCATCATATCTGCTACGTGATTGTTTGTCTTGTCAAAAGTGGGTAAATTGTTGCTAATCCATATCATCATAGTTTGAGCACTGGAGGTGGTCTATACACTGGTGAAAAAATGGAAAGCATGGCCTTCACCATCAAAGGCTTCTAAATCTATGCAATGGTATTTATAGCAATCATTTTTTACTTGAATTTTCTCTGAAATCTGAAATAGATGCCTCGTCATTGATAGAGATCCATATTGTTGTAATGTTGGATTTCTCACTATCTACAGTAATGCTGGGGTCAAAAGCTAATAGTTGATCTCCTTGTGAATCTAGGATGTCTTCTTTCAGATAACCCCATTCCTCTGCTATGTCTAGTTCCGAAAATCCTTTAGACATAATGATGTTGAAAGGGTCTTGGTGAGGTTTCAATAGCCCATATTTAAAATGGAACTATGCTTGCCAATATCGCTATAGGATACCTAGCTCAACAAAATCCTTGTCAAACATTCATTGTTGTGGTGTCACTTTACAGTAATTAATTTTTCCTTTCTTGTGGACCAGCTCATACCATTACTTGTGGCCCCTCTTAAAAAAATTATTTTGGTACACTGATTATGTTTGGCTAAAATTTGGATAACCTCTTTTATGGACCCAATGGTCCCATGACAAATACCCGTAGCATGTCAGCCATGAGGAAGTATGGAAAATAGTTGTCTTTCACCTAGTCAATTATGAAAATGGAAACCAATATGTCTTCCATCACATTTCACATTTCCCCCATTTTCAAACAATGGCCCTTTTTCAGAAGCTTTTCCATACAATGGTATTTTATTATTTCTCTTATGGTTTCTTTGGAACCTTTGAGCATGTAGGAATTTCTATTCTCTTGAAAACTCGTGTAATTCCAAGAAATCCATAGTGATAGGTCCTAGTGTTATTCCCCATTCATCACCCAATGAAATATCACAGCCACACATTTCAATGGAAAACACGTGGCTTCCTTGTGAGGGAAGACATACTGGTTTCCATTTTGCTAATTTAGGGAACAATTCCTTGTAAGCAAGGAGGAAGAGGTGAGAATAAAACTAGGTGACAAGTGGCATGTGTGAATGTATCACGATGTATTTTTAAACATCTAATTGTAACTCCCGTGTTTAGGAGACAAACAACCACCAATGACTCCATTGATTTCTCCGTCATTTGACTCCATTATATTTTTTATTTTATGTACTATGATATATCTACATTTGTGCCATTCCTCTTTTGTATTCTTCCTTTAATTTTTTAAATGCCACTTATATTACTTAAACTTATGAAATTAGTTAAACTTGTTATCATCATCTTATTTTTATAAGTCTTCTCATCTTTATTTGTAAGAACAATTGAGATATTGGGAAAAATATTGCCATATTTTAGTAACAGTTTGATCTATTTTCAACTGATTAGCACAAGCTAATGTGCATCTTTGACCCATCCAAGGTAATGTGAGTTGGGATGAGTTGAGGTTGGTACCTTAAGTAACTTTTCCAATTGAAGCAAGAAAAGGTTATTTTGGTTGCCATTATCAATGACCATATATGCTAGTTTGTGCTTGATTTGGCAGTTCTATGTACAATGAGCTTCCTTGTTGTTGGCAAGGCTATCTTTATGCATTAGCATAAAATGTGGGTCAATGTAGCTAGGATTTTTGACATCAACCTCTAAGTCTCCAACCTCTCAATATTTCTTATAAAGGAAGTATTTTTCCTTTTGGAGCTCTTTTGGGCTAAATGCTTGACATTCCTCATTGGAATGGGCAAGCTTCCTATGATAGGTGCCATATTTCTTCTTCCCACAGTGGGTAGAGGATATGGAATTGGTTTATTATTTTCTCTATGGTCTACCCACTATTTTCGGGCTGAGTAATTAGTAGAAATAAAATGAGGATGAAATTCCCTTCATCCACAGCTTCTTGAACCACCATTTATTTGTTGATGTTTCTAGGTTTTGCATTGCAAGATAATACCCCAAATTAGTTAAATAATGTCCACTTGTGGTGTTATAGGACCAAGAAATTTCATCATTGGAATCACTTAAACGAATGTGGGCCTTGCTTTCTTTCATGTCCCAAATCCTGTGCTTGGACCCATCTCTATCTCCAAATTTGCATTCAATTGACAACAACATGTCTATTAAGTGTGCATTGATGTGTCTTTGGAATTTGAACAATAAGTGTCTCTAGTAGTAAGATATTTTCCCCAATCACAACTATTTCATCTTTGCCAATTTTGACCCATGGGATTGAACCCAACTTCCATGCTAGGTATTGTCCAGCTATGAGAAAGGCTAGAGTTAAATCCTTCCATTGGTTTGATACATTCTGGTATTTTTTTGGCGATTGCAGATCCAATTCGAACTTGAGAATTTTTAGGATTAGGCTTTAAGAGGGGGGTGCATTTTTATGTTATTTTGTTTTTGGTTTTTATGCATTTTGGTGCTCTATGGGTTGCCTAAGTTTCAAATGGATTGGTTTGGAATTGGATCAAAGGTGGGTAGGTCTTGTCCAAATTAGAGGGTGGTTTAACCACACAAAATAGTGGTCTTGTCAAGGTCTTCATGAGAGTAAATACAGAAATGAAATATGACTGAGAAAAATGCAAATCAGCAAGCATAAAGACACTCAAAATACTATACATAACTCTTAGAATATCACCAAGTTGAGTGATAGGAGCCCTTACAAATTGGGAGGTGAATAACTTGCTATATAATTTAGTAAATGGTTGTATATGATAAAGTAACTTGCTGTTATGAATCTCTAGATTTGAGGAATGTAGTAAGATGTGGAAAATAATAAGCCAAACCACCCCTTGGGGGCCACCCACAAGTGTAGAGGCACTTTTAAGTGTTGGATCTATGGGTAGAGAAGCTAGGGAAATGAATAGATAATAACAAAAACCATCCCATAATTGAGAGTAGATGAGTAAAGCTAATGATAATAAAATTGATTACTCTACAATTGAGGTCAAATCCCCATAGGGTCAAAACCCAATTTTATTTTTATGTACACTTTTTTTTTTCTAGCAAGTTTAAAAATTTTTATCACTTAAAATGATGATAAAATATAACGCGGAAGTTAAGAAAATAAAAAGGATCATGAATACATACCTTTTTGATCAAACCCTTGAATGAGGGTTTCACTTACATAGTAATTATTACAACAGCATTTGTTGTTAAATATATATGGCGACATGAAATTAAAAAACAATATTTTAGGGGAAAATGGCACAGATATTTCATTAAGAATTACAGTTGTTACATCTAGGAGCCAAAAAGTAGTCAAATAAGAGTTGCTTGCCTAAAAAACAAATAACAGTTAATACTTGTTGATCCCAACTTAAAGACTACCCACATCTTACCTAAAAATGGCAATGTTGGGCAACAATTACATAGTTAAACTTGATCTAAATAATATATACATAAATTTCTTCCAAATTGAACAAAATGTTCATCTCATGAAACGTTTCCTAACTTTGTCACTTCTTAAGTAGGAAGGGATTGTTAGAAAGATAACATCCCACAATTGTACATGCTTCTTGAACTATCCATTTTCTCCCAAATAGAGCATTATTCCAATGACCAGAAGAAACAAAAAAATTAAAGATTAAAATAGAGATTAATATTAACAGATTTGAAAGATAGATTCAAAGTTGTAACATGTCATACAATAACCACTCATTACACCTCTTACAACATAATAATTTGGAGCATGTATGATCCGTTTTGGAAAGCATGGTCAATAAGTCATGTTCAAGACAGCAGAGGACTTTCTGTGGGATGCCTGGCCACCATTAGTTTTTCTAGGTAGCAAGATCTTGTCTTTGCGATCTCTCTATGGTGCACCCAAGCTTAGAACCATTGGTTAAGGAAAGGTAAGGATGCGAGGGGTCCTCTTTGAGGTACTAAATCCAAATAGGAGGTAGCGAGGTTTTTCTCAACCAAACAGGAGATCAGTAGGTTACTAGGTGGTTTTTAGGGCCCAGTTTGAAGCATCTAGGGCATCACCTGTATGCGGTCTTCCTCCTGAGTGTATTTAGGGCCGCAGAAGGTATCTCTTTCAAGGGTCTGTGATCACATGAAGCTTTGAAACCACTCCCCAACAATTATAGGTCTCCAATTATAGGCCAAAAATTACTAAACATCCCAAGCAGGCCTCTAGAACCTATATTTTGTTGATGTGATGTAGCAACATAATCAAATCTCCAACCATAGGTGAAATTTGGATTAAAAGGGGACTATCATAAGATCTAACCAGCCATTTGACTAGGTTAAGAGACTACTCCAACCGCAAATTGAAACTCCACTTAGAAAGGGTTGTCACAAACTCTTCCTAACAACAAACAAGTTTGGAGGCAACACAGTTAGACAGTGAGCTGTTAATTAGTATATTACCAACTAAACTTGGATAGTTCTAGTATGGGTTACAGATGGAATACTTATCTATTGAATATTAACATTACAGTCAGAATTATATTGGTGGATTATTGGTTTTATAGGTCTATTGTTCCTTAGGTGGTTAGCCCTAACTTGTGGTGGTTTGCTGAAGAAACATATGACTGTTAAATATCTCTTATCATTAGTGAATTATATAGAAGGGTACTTACCATTATATGAGTTGATAAATGTGCATTGCTGTTATGATTATTTTCATGATTGGAAAATCCTAGATAAGGATTGAACCCCAAGGCCAAAAATTACCTAGGTACACTGCATACTTCCATTAGAGAAACAGTAAAAAACACATTTCAATCTACTTGGATCATAAGCTATAACCAAAGATGTTGTATTGTCAAATCCATGAGAGGTTGGGGTAGGATGATGGCCTGCAAAAGGCAGAAAGGAGTTGCAGCAAGGTAGACTTTAGTAGGTTTGCATTGCTATTGAAGAGGATCTCCATAATGTGTCCCTCTATGATGAGGATGCATGGTTGGAAATAATCGTTCAGAGGGAGGTGAAGCAGAGGGGAATATATTGCCAAGGTTGTCTGAGTTTGTTTCACGCTGCAGTAGATTCATAAGGGATATGAGGGCTCAAAATTCTATTTTGACTTTTTAGAGGTATTGAGGGTGAAATCTAGTAGAGGTGTAACTCCTTCAAGGCATTTGTAGTAGTGCAATGTTACTATTTAGCATTAAAGGTTTCGCTGTTGACACATTTAAGCCTTATGGCTTCGTACCCGATTTCCATAGTGTATGCTATAATTTCAATCCATGTATATCAGAGCATAGGTAAGGACAAGCCCACGCAAGAAGAGAATGCAATACAACTAAGAAGTGAGATATTCTACCTTGAAGGCATGACTCATTAGGTATGTAGTTGAAATGAGAGATAGCACAAGAGATATTTTTCCTCTGAGATCCTTACATTGAATATGAATTTTTTTATTAAATGTTGAGGTTTCATAGTGACATGATTTTGTATAAGAGTCTAGCAGTTATTTGTATGTCAGAATAAGAGGCAACTTGAAATTTTTAGCTAGAATTGAGTTCATCGAAGTCTAGCCTAATCCAACAAGAGGACTAGTATTGACTTGATTCTTATACTCTGAAAAAAAAGGAGTATTGTTATAGTACCACTATAAGAATGAAATTCTAAACTTGCCCACAGTCCTGAAGCAGTCATTCAGACCTCCTTAAGGACACAAGGTTTTGTTTGATCTTGGATTTTTCATTTTGTATGCCTGTCACTTTAAGTGGGTATGCTCTGAAATATTTTGACCTTTGGAGAAGTAATAGTCCTATTGTGGTGTGGGATTCATTGGATACATGAAGGTGTATTAAAGACTCTAAGGGCTCAGTCTATAGGAATTTCTTGACAACTATTTGACACTTGGCTATATGAGTCATAACTATACGTTGATGAGACTTCATGCTTGTGGGAGCTTCAAGAATGACTTTAGCTCATGTTGATCCAAGTTTCAAAGATTGCAAGCCATTATTATCTGAGTTTTAATGGAAGATTACAAATCTAGGTACAAAGGTTCTTCTATCTGATTTTGAGGATTTATTTAATCACTCTCTTCTACCCTAGAACAAAACGACCTGTCTTGTGGATTGTTCACTTGAAAAAACCTCAA
This sequence comes from Pinus albicaulis, assembly GCA_034641835.2. NCBI lineage: Eukaryota > Viridiplantae > Streptophyta > Pinopsida > Pinales > Pinaceae > Pinus > Pinus albicaulis. Next base: position 847,542,933 of record CM076582.1, on the reverse strand, counting down.
TATAGACCTAGATTTATCTGGGCTGAATTATCTTAAAGTTGATTTGAAGTTCTGAACCAAATTATAGTTTTTTGTTGTTTAAGGTTCTCATAAGAAGTTGTTGGAAAGCTGCGGCCTCTCCTCTACTCTTTGAACAAGACTATTGAACACAAGTATGATAAATATTTGTTATCAGAACTAGGGCCTAAAAAACAAAAGTGTCATTGGCGTAACTCACTTAAGTTTCATGCATGGATATTTTACTGTTTGAAAGGCTAGTTGTCTAAGTATACATCTGAAAGTGAATTTGGGAAACATGGATGTTCTTATATCAGGATTATTTTGTGTTCAGTGTGATAAATTTTTTTTGGCTAACTCAGGGAAAAGTGACCTTGATGTGACTTTATATAAGATATAAAGGAAATATATTCTTAATAATACAAATGTTAGAGTTTTCTTCCAGTATCTGTTAGTATCTCTTTTCTTGACTTATTTTTAGTGAATCATTAGAGCAAGTTCGTGTTGCTACTGTGGGAAGAATTTCTCGTCTTCTATGCCATGCAATCAAGTGGCCTTCTGGGAACAAAACCTTTGTGGATAAAATACCTAGATATACTTCCACTTTATGAGAAGAAGGTTGTGAGGAGATAATTTTTTTTAAAAATCCATTACTTCATTGAGAATAATGTAATGGATATTTTGTTTGAAGATGATGACGAATGCAACCAAACAAAAGAAGAAAATATGCTTGGAATATTAAACATGCTTTGGAAGCCACTGATGATCTAGATGTATTTGAGACTTTTTTTGAAATGGTAGCAGAAATTATGAAAATGGCTGATGTCCATGGATATTTTTTTTTTCTCATTTTATTTATTGATTGATTAACTTAACAATTCAAATAGTTGGGTAAGAGCAACAACTGCTAGGTTAATACATAAATCTGCTAGTTTTAAATAGAAGGGAGGAATCAGATCAATCCTTTTCAAGTTTGATGGAATTAGAGATGAGCTGTTTGAATACTTGAAAGAAAGGTTTGTCACACACCTAGTTATGAGAATTGAATTTTCAGAGGTCATTTTGGGTATACCAAGTTTAGATCTTGTTCAGGAGATGGTCCCTTTGGTTCTTCAAAAGCTTGTAGTTCTACAATAGAAGAATTTCTATGCATTAGCTACTTTGCATGAATTGGAAACATAGTTGAATACAATTTTTCTAGTTTTATTGTTGGAATGGTGTCACAAGGCTCTATCATTTGTGTTTCTTCACTCAGATAAAAGGAACTGGTTATTGTAATGCAATTCTATGAAGCCCAGACATGATCTAATACTAGAGATATTTTTACTAGAGTGTTTCCAGTTCTGCTTGAGGAGTTTGTACATTTCCTTAGGGATGCACAAAGTGACGATATTGATGAAAGGCTATCAAAGGTTCTAGATATGATTTAAGAGGTGGCTAGTCTTGTCAATAGATCAGATGATATTCTAGGATTTTTAAGGAATTACTGGTTTCCATTTTTCTAGTTTAGGGAACAATTCCTTGTAAGCAAGGAGGAAGAGGTGAGAGTAATACCAGGTGACAAATGGCAAGTGGGAATGTATCATAGTGTCTTTGTAAAATTCTAATTGTAACTCGCATGTTTAGGATACAAAAAACCACCAATGACCCCATTGATTTCTCCATCAATTACTGCATTAATTAACTTCATTATATTTTATATTTTGTGTACTACAATATATCTGCATTTGTGGCATTCATCTCTTGTAGGCTTCCTATTATTTTTTAAATGCCACTTATATTACTTTAAGGAAAAGGAGAAATTAGTTACATTTGTGATATGTGTATGCACATATTTTCTCAAGCTCCACACAGAAGAAGGTTTCAGAACTACGGAAAAATATATGATGTTACTTGTTTACAAATTTGAGAAAGCCTCAAGGGTTACAATCAAAATATAGAAATTTTGTTTCCTGGTGGAATGTGAGACATTCTTGGATTTGTATAACACTTCAATGCTTGTTTAGGATCTAGGTAAGTGTGAATGAATAAAATATTTTTGTCATCGTTCTATATTGGATTCCCATTCTCTCTAAGTTATCAAAGGCAAGTTAAAACCTTATTAGACTAAGGGAAAACATATTCCATTGCCAAAATTTAACCTTATAGGGAAGTGCACTACACTTGTTTGATACTTCCACACATTTTGAGGGCATGCCAATAGAAGTTTCAATGTTGTTGGATACACCGACGTTGGTGAGTTTTAGAAAAAATCATTTGTCAAATATGTTGGTTTCATGAAGTAATATTTCCAACCAAGAGGATAAAGACTTGGCATGTCTAGGACATAGTGGTGTTATTTCTTGCTTGTATTTGTGATTTATTGGTATTCCACCACTAATAACTTCATTACGTAGTTGTCTGTTTAGCAGTATATTACAATAGTGACTTGTTAATGGAAAATGATTCTAGTTTTTTTGAGCATCATAACTTGAAGGAAATATAGCATTGAATTAGAAAAATGGAATATATTCTGAAAAATATGTTTTTTGATCAAATATAGGCTCGTTGCCTGATTATTTAAAAAAAACAGTGATGACAATAAACAATGATTTTGGACACGATGAATTACATAACTCTCCAGCTTAAAAACAAGTTAGCATATTCAATTTTGTGTGCATCAAATAAAAATTAATAACATTAAGTTTCCTTTGAATATTTATAGAACCATTTTAGAGATTCTAAATGGAAATTGCATGTGCTAATATTTCTCAATTAATTACATGGTAAACAAGGGGCATACATAATTTGTTGTCTTATGGGAATTGGATTCCTTTTCCCTTGGAATAATACATTGATAATTGAATATTACTATATTGAAGCTATATTCCTGGTTAGTATCGCAATTTAAAAAGTCTTGCCTTATTCTTTTTTAGTTTCTTGTTGTAATCTTATGTCAGCAATACTTTTCTCCACCCATTAGATTTCTACTAACCAGTTTTATTGTTGAAGTGTCACTTCTTCTTAGAGATAACTAGAGGAAACGATACAAATACAAAAGTGGAGCATGAGACATCATTAGTATAAATTGCTAGCTCTGTTGTGTTTATTTGTGACATTTCATTTGCTTTGTTAATACAGGTCTTCTGACCACTTAGTGGCCACTATTTCCCAGCTAAAGAGAAATTGTTCGAGTTTCTTGCTTTTATGGGGAAAAATGACACTAAAAATATTGCTTTATAGTCTACTTTAGTTTATATTCCAGTCTTCATCGACTTTCATATATTATACTCTGTATTGTAACTTTTTTGTTTTTTTTTTGCAGAAAATGGACTCAGTATTGATGGTAAGAAGCAAGGATTGAAGAAAGAAGGGAACAATAACACTAGAGTGAAAAAGAGAGATAAGTGTACTGATCCAGTGGTACCTGTAGAGCCAATATCCCACATAAGACACATAGATAAATACTGATGGTCAAGTTTTCAGAGTGTTGAATTCACTTGCAATTCCTTGGCAAGATAATGATAATGTTTTGAAGTGATGAACAATATTTTATCTGTAGATTGTACTCCAACCAATATTAAGTTGGAAAGTCATATTGTAATACTTGACATTTTATGTAATGTAATTTGTGGTTGGAATTATTTATAGTTTCACTTGATATTACTTGGTATTGTAATTAACATATGTAACTTTGTGTTTCATATTAGATGAACATGTAAATTGTATGACATTTTTTTAAAATTTAGTTGCAACATCATACTAATTAATTTATGTTGATTAATAATGAACACAAAATCAATCTAAAACTATTAAAATAGTAGTTTATATTGATTAATGATGAACAAAAATAAAATGAATATATGACTAAATTAGTCATTTATAATGATTATTAATGAAAGTAAATGAAATGAATATAAACAACTAAATTAGTTGTTTATATAATCAATAAATGACTACTACAAATGATAAATTTGTGACTACAAATGACGACTAAATTTTGCATATATATGACTATTAGTAGCTAATTTACAGTATCTTATAACACGACTAAAATTTAGTCATATTTCTTCGGTCATTAATTGGTTTCAAATGATGACTAAAATTTGCATATATATGACTATTAGTAGCTAATTTACAGTATCTTATAACATGACCAACATTTTGGTCATATTTCTTTGGTCATTAATGAGTTTTCTTGGGTGATGATATAGTCATATATTTTGTTGTATATTTGGTCATTAATTGTGACAATTAATGATCAAATCAAAGATTAAATCAATGACCAAATCAATGACCAAATTAATCACCAAATCAATAGCTAAATTAATGATCAAATCAATGACTAAAATAATGACTAAATCAATGACCAAATTAATGACCAAATATACAACTAGACAACAAAATTGAGATACCCAATTAATGACTAAGCTAAAAACGACCAAAAGTTGGTCGCGTTATAAGATACTGTAAATTAGCTACTATTGGTTACCGATCGAAAAATAGTCATTTATATGCAAATTTTAGTCGTTTTTTTAGTAACTAATTAGCCATTTTCTACTAGTGATATAATCATTAAATACGTATTGGGATCCGCAACACGTCCTTTCCATGTCATATGAAATAATTACTATTCCATTCATCGCACTTACCATACTTTTTAAAATAATGGGTTTTGGGGGGTTATTTTAAATATAAGGAAATTAATAGTATACAGGTAGGTGTAGTTTTATGGATTTAATAAAATAGTTTAGAATTTGGTAATTAATATGAAATGAAGGGATAGTAGAAAGCAAACCAAAACACATGTTATCTTTAAGTAAAGTATAAAAATAAAGCATTTCTTATTTTTGTTATATTACTTCACTTATACTTAGGATAAATGCAATTTTGAGGGTTTTATGAATGATTTTGAAGGGATGAAGTTAATTATTTTAGGGTTTCAATTTTAATAAGTAAAAATGTGTCTTCACTTAGGAAAAAAGGGGTTTTGATGTATGAATGAAGGGTAAATGCTGATCAATGTGGGTTTAATGTAGGAACTCAATATTTTTAACTAACCAATCATCGAGCCTTGGGTCCAGTCCCAACAAAAGTCAGAGAAATTCTCTGAGCCTTTTTGACTAATAGTTTAGAATATTGAATACTTTGAGGGGAGGGGAAATAGTGATTTTGCCCGATGATGCTTTATTACATAATTTCTCAAATGCTTTCTACCTACCCATCTTTATTTCTAACATTTTTTCATCATTTTGGTAGGTGCATTTAGGCTTGCAACCTTAAAATATTTTTCTTTCAAAGCACAAAACTATCTAAGTCTACCTTATTTCATCCGAGAGCTCAGACTAAATTGTTTAGCTCCTCATTATTCTCTACCTTTCTACTGATTTGTCAAGTTTAAACTGTTTGACAAATCTTTATAAACTATCTAAAACATGAAATTGAAAACATGAAAAGTTAAGATTTAATTGTTTAACTGATCATGGATTGTTTAGTCAATTTAGTGTCCTAAATTGCTAACATAAATTATCGACCAGGGCTAGTAAACTGATGAAGTGTGATGCACTATATGTGCCTGAGTATCCATTTTTCTTACTTCGTTTTTTTTAGTGTTTTATTGATGTTTTGGGGTTTTTATGTTTGATGCTTAGTATGCTACTCTATGCTAAAAAAATGAAGTTAGATCTATGTCAAAAGGGAGAAAATGAAATGTTAATATATGAATTAAAACAGAGTTTATTTGCAAATTATGTTCCTAACTAGAAAATGATGAAAACAGAGAGTCCTAATCCATGGATATTACAACTTCTAAATGAGAATTCATGAAATGAAAAGTCACTCAAAACACTACAACTTAATCTGATTCATTTAGTTAGAGATTTGTTGGAAGAGCTTGTGAGAAAGATTAATTCTAATGCAATGAGGATCTTCTAAAACATAAAAAGAAATGCTGAAACAAACAGTAACTTAAAACATTATAGTGAAATCTCATTCACTTGATAGAAGTTTATTGGAAGAGCTTGAGAAAAAAATTACTATAATGTAGTAAGGATCTCCTATGAAATGCTGAAACAACTTATAACATTAAAACTAAATCTCATTCATGAGTTAGAGGTTTATTGGAAGAGATTTTGAAAGAGATTAATCATAATGTGATAAGGAAAAACAATCAATAACTCACAATATTACAACTAAGTCTTATTCGTGAATTAGAGGTTTATTGGAAGAGCTTTTGAAAGAGACTAACTGTAGTATAATGATGATCTTCCTTTTAACTAAGTAACAGAAAATGAAATGCTAATAACTCAGAATATTACAATTGAATCCCATTCATTTAATAGAGATGTATTGGAAGAGCTTGAGAAAGAGACTAACTGCAATATCATGAGGATCCTTTATCCAAGCAAATGACATGAAACATAATGCTAAAAGCTATGATTTCAGAAAGCAGTCTAAGTAAGAAAATATGGCAAAACAGAATTGAAAATGACTTATCTAGAAAACATGTAAAACCTCCTTGAATAGCAGGGGCCCTCTACTACCAATTTGGTGAAATTCTTCAGCTTCTTAAAGTTGTAATCAAAACAACATCAATGAACTGAACTTCTTTATTTATAAACTCACAAATCTACATCCCATTTCATCTTAATCTTTGTTACAAAACACTCTCTAATCCTTTCTCTTCTTATCCTATTTTTCACTTCCTTTGATAGGAAACAGATTCCCCTATTTATACAAAAATATGAGAAGTTATCTTATTAATGAGAGTCCATGAATCTCTCCCTCTATCTGTAGAGTTACAATCAAAATAGGAAATGATAAGACATGTGTTTTTAGAGTTTCAATACAAATAAGAAATGAGACACATATCTTCTTAGAGTTTCAATACAAAAAGGAAATGAGACACATGTCCTCATGATCCCATGATCTTCTCCACTCAAATTTGAATTTGGTTTTGGGAGGCCACATAAAGGTCTTTTAGAAGCTTCCTTTTGACCTACACATGTCACAAAACTCATAACACATATATAGATATGTGAAACTATGTTAATTTCCTAATTTGTAATCATAAATTCACTTTAAACACATAAAATAAATAACTTTGGAAGACAAGAATCCTAACCCATATATTTAAGAAAATGGTTACTTGATGTAGGGTTTTAGGTCAGATAATTATGAAATGAGAGCTGAATGGTAATGACATAATGGAAATATGTATGAATATGGAAAACACTTTTGAGACTCAACATACCCCCCAACTGAAGTTGTTGCATGTCCTCATACAACTATTGCAATGATTCATTTGTTCATGAGTTGATCTTTTATGAGTTCATTCCAAACTTTGCTTTATAATATTTACTTTTGGCAAAGTATAATCAATTTGATTGCAACATTCTTTTTTATTTTTATTTTTTATGGTCGGTTCTTGTGTGACAACTGATTTTTTGAGCAATGGTTCTTGTGTAACAATGTTTTATTTTCTTTGTTACATAAAAGTTCATGAAAACATTTAGAATCAATTACTTCATCAATGAATTGATCATTTGCAAGGCATATAATCTTTTGTATCATGTTGCAACAATAGTTGGTTGGGAAGTATATGCGGGTGGAAATGAAATGAAAATGTGTGATAGTGTATGACATGTGGATATGAAATGATGTCTCTTCCCCCCCAACTAAAGATATGACTGTGAAAAAGGGAGTGAGGAATTTTTCCAAAGTTACAATTTTAGCATTCTAATGAATTACATGACTAAAAATTGGAAAACCACATACCTTCACTTAATTTAATCGTCGATGAGTTATGTATACTGAAGAGTGTGGCTGTTGATGTTGTTGGATCAGGAACTATGTAAACAAATGAATTTGATCTGCTTCTTTGTTCTCTTTGTTCTCTTTGTGTTGATGGCAAGATTGGGATCTTTATTGCTGCTGATACAAATTGATTCCTGCTGCAAACTGTTAAAATGATGTAGTCTTCAATTGTTACAAAATCCAATGGTACAATTCTAGTCATGGGAATAGAAGTGTTGATGTCGAGCATGAAGAGAAGTCATTGGATTACAGACCATTGATGAATGTTGTTAACCAATGCGAGGCAAACTCACCATTAATGTCAATGAGTGCCAAGGTACCTAAGTACATCTTGCAAAGTGCGAATAAATGGGCTGATGTCGAGCCACTTGCAAGATCTGAAGATCAAGGGACATTGATGTATTCCCATGATTGTCAACGAGAGAACTTGTCATTAATGCATACAAGCCTTAAGGTACTATTAAGGACTCTAGTCTTGGACCTAGATAATGTGCTGATGTCGATAGGCCAAGACTTGTTTGAAGGGAGACCTTAAGGAATACTCCATCATCTAACGCGAGTACGAAAGAATAATTTTTGAAGGACTATTGATTCAATAATTTGCATTGAAGTAAGGTTTATTTGCAAAATGAAAAGGATAGGAAAAAGAAAATGGAAATAGACAATGAAAAATGGAAAATGACAATGGGAAATAAGCATGTAGGTGAGCTTCTTGCTTTTATTTGTGGAGTGGACAAAAAGTAATGGAAAGTGTATGTGAATGAAGGAAAATGAACAACTAACTCTTGCTGGGAAAATAATGGTGGTTTTCTTTGAATTTCTTGGTTGGATTTACAATTCAAAAAGGGAGGAAAAGTAATGGTCTTGATGGATATGAACATGGACTTGTTCTTATGTTTCTCATGAAATCGGTCCTTTGAAAACCAATCATACGCACAATTAGTTTCCTTCAATGATCATTCGATCATCCCAAATCTACAAAAAAAAAACTTGACATAAAAAACATAAGTGTGTTAAAAAATAAGTAGCTAATTTATTTCTGATTCTTATGCAAAAATTAAATGTCAAATGAAATAGATTAAGGTAAATCAAAAATTTTTATATTTGGTCCAATTCATGATATCGATAACAATCCATTTTTAAAGAATAACCATGAAAAATAAATCAACTCCCTATTGTCAGATGACTTCATGCACTGTGCTTAGTAAAACAATTGGCATCACAAAGATTCGTTGTGTTCTGCAAGTTAAAACTTTATAGAAAAATACACATCAACAATATTAATGTCAAATGTTTAGAAATCATATAAATAATCTTCCAATTGTCCTGCAAACCATTATTAAGAAGATTTTTTTTTTTTGAATTTTTTTTTCTTTATTAAAAAGAAATTATTAATAAAGATTTTATTTTATTTTATTTATTTATTTTTCTAAATATTTTTTTTTTTTAATGAAATAAAGCATGTATGAAATAATTGTCCTTATGAATATTTTGAAACAAATTCATGCCAATGTCTCTTTCATGCAAGATAAAAATAAAAAGCTTGAAATTTCTAAAGTCAAGTTCCTAACTATGAAGGAGATGAAGGCAGAATTATTCTCAATTTATACAACTTGCATTTGATGCACATGTGATAATGTCTTTGCCTCAAATAATCCATTTGTCACTCATCATGTGCCACCACAGATGAATTCTACCACATTTTTCTTCAAATAAGGAAATCAGATTCTTGATTATTTCTCAAAATTGAATTTTATAAAACCGTGACTGTTTTGATAAAAAAAAAACATTTTTCTCTCACGCACACTGCAAATTAGTGCTCCTAAGAACCCTGGATTTATCCCAAATGGCTACGAATTTCAGAAAATTATTATGAGATTACCTAATTCACCCTGTTCCCGAAAAAACCCATGTTTTATTTTTTTCTAATTCGACTCGGTTTGCTCAAAAAAATTCGTTTTAAAATTGGGTGTTTTTGTCAATTACGCATTTCGTTTTCTGGCAATTACTTATGGTTTGATTTGTTTTTATTTGCAGGTTTTGAAGTGTAATGGCTTGTATCTCACAGAGAAGTTTAGATCGATCTCTCTCATTCCAATTACTTGAAATAGAATCTGCAATCTTCTCTTCATCAACAGTCTGAAATCTTCTCTTCATCAGCGATTTCTTCATATGATACACTTCCATTATCTGTCCCTACAATTGAATTTGTAATCTTCTTTTCATCAGAAATTTGCAATCTTCTCCTCATCAACAATTTGCAATCTTCTCCTCATCAACAGTTTCTTCATGTGATATACCTTCATTGTGTGAAAATTTGTAAAAATGATTTCTAATAACTGTTGTTTGAGGAAAAACGAATATGGAAAATAGAAGATTCCTTCTTCTTTTTTTTAAATTGCAATACATGGGTCTTTGTGTGGATTGAAGGACTACATATATGCGTAAAGCCAAGCCAAAGGCTTTCCTCATGCGTATGCGTGGGTCTTATTTCCATGAGCCAATTTTTTTTTTTAAATTTTGTTTTTAAAATTAATTTTTATTTATTTTTAATTGATTTGTTAATAAAATTATATATTATATTTTCAAAAATTCAAAAATATACATATATATTTCATTAAACAAAACAATTATTGAAATTAAATTTTTTCATCATTTTTAAAGTTTATTGTAAAATGAAATGAAATGATGAAAACATAATTTATTATTATTTTTAACATAAAAATTCTTTTTCTGATTATCTAGATCACACAAAGTGCAGGAGGAGAGCATACTTGAGAAATTATTAATTTTTTTTAGATGTAAGAAATAAGGCTACCTAGATACACTTCCCCGGCAACGACACCAAAATGTTTAGTCAATTTAGTGTCCTAAATTGCTAACATAAATTATCGACCAGGGCTAGTAAACTGATGAAGTGTGATGCACTATATGTCCCTAAGTATCCATTTTTCTTACTTTGTTTTTTTTAGTGTTTTATTGATGTTTTGGGGTTTTTATGTTTGATGCTTAGTATGCTACTCTATGCTAAAAAGATGAAGTTAGATCTATGTCAAAAGGGAGAAAATGAAATGTTAATAAATGAATTAAAACAGAGTTTATTTGCAAATTTTGTTCCTAACTAGAAAATGATGAAAACAGAGAGTCCTAATCCATGGATATTACAGCTTCTAAATGAACATTCATGAAATGAAAAGTCACTCAAAACACTACAACTTAATCTAATTCATTTAGTTAGAGATTTGTTGGAAGAGCTTGTGAAAAAGATTAATTCTAATGCAATGAGGATCTCCTAAAACATAAAAGGAAATGCTGAAACAAATAGTAACTTAAAACATTATAGTGAAATCTCATTCATTTGATAGAAGTTTATTGGAAGAACTTGAGAAAAATATTACTATAATGTAGTAAGGATCTCCTATGAAATGTTGAAACAACTTATAACATTACAACTAAATCTCATTCATGAGTTAGAGGTTTATTGGAAGAGCTTTTGAAAGAGATTAATCATAATGTGATAAGGAAAAACAATCAATAACTCACAATATTACAACTAAGTCTCATTCGTGAATTAGAGGTTTATTGGAAAAGATTTTGAAAGAGACTAACTGCAGTATAATGAGGATCTTCTTTTTAACTAAATAACAGAAAATGAAATGCTAATAACTCAGAATATCACAATCGAATCCCATTCATTTAATAGAGATGTATTGGTAGAGTTGAGAAAGAGACTAACTGCAATATCATGAGGATTCTTTATCTAAGCAAATGACATGAAAAATAACGCTAAAAACTATGATTTCAGAAAGCAATTTAAGTAAGGAAATATTATAAAACATAATTGAAAATGACTTATCTAGAAAACATGTAAAAGCTCCTCAAATAGCAGGAGCCCTTTGCTACCAATTCGGTGTAATCCTTGGCTCCTTGAAGATGTGATTAAAACAACATCAAAGAACTTCTTTATTGATAAACTCACAAATCTACATCCCATTTCATCTTAAGCTTTGTTACAAAACAATCTCTAATCATTTCTTTTCTTCTCCTATTTTTCATTACCCTTGATAGGAAAAAGCTTCCCCTATTTATACAAAAATATGAGAAGTTATCTCATTAATGAGAGTCCATGAATTTCTCCCTCTATCTCTAGAGTTACAATAAAAATAGGAAATGATATGACACATGTATTTTTAGAGTTTCAATACAAATAAGAAATGAGACACATATCTTTTTAGAGTTTCAATACAAAAAAGAAATGAGACACATGTCCTCATGATCCCATGATCTTCTCCACTCAAATTCGAATTTGGTTTTGGGAGGCCACATAAAGGTCTTTTAGAAGCTTCCTTTTGACCTACACATGTCACAAAACTCATAACACATATATAGATATATGAAACTATGTTAATTTTCTAGTTTTCAATCATAAATTCACTTTAAACACATAAAATAAATAACTTTGGAAAAAAAGGATCCTAACCCATATATTTATGAAAATGATTACTTGATGTAGGGTTTCAGGTCAGATAGTTATGAAATGAGAGCTAAATGGTAATGACATAATGTAAATATGTATGAATATAGAAAACACTTTTGAGACTCAACATGGATTATGGCATTTATTTACACTCTACACATAATCATTATTCTTGTAGTAAAAGTAAAAATAGTGGTTTTGGACTTACTCACTTTTAGGTCTTATTTTCATCTTTTTTCTTTTTGGGTCTATATTTTCTAAGTCCTTTGATCTTTCTTTTAGGATTTTTTACCCTCTTTTCATTTTTTATTATTTTTCATTTTTTCAAAATATGGGAAAACAACTTGCAAAAAGCAAGTTATGCACATATTTACAAGACTATAAAAGTCAATTCAAAATTTATGAACCCTATTATTATAGGACCCTAACAATTCCTAGGATTCTTTGCAATAATCTATTGTTTCTTCCCCTTATTTTTGTAACTATTGTTGGGAGAATTTTTATTAATATGATTTAGGTTAAGTATTTTTATTGTTCCATCATGTGACTGTTTTTGTAAGGTTATCACTGTTTTATGACAAAGGAGGTCTTACATAAAGAATGTTTGATAAGTTTACATATTTTTAAAGTCCTTGATGTTAAATATTTAGTTCTGGTATTATTTTTATTAGTTTGTTATTTGTATTCATTTAAATTATCAAACCTAACATTATTAAATGAATTTAAGTACACATAGATCATTTAGAGATAATAATAATGCATACACATAAGCATAATGATTCTCCATTATTTTAGAAACATGACAGATATCAATTAATTCCAATGTACAATTCAAAGAAAAGCAATTAATATGACTTCAATACAATGTAGCTTAAGGCAAGGCAAAGTGCTTGACTCTTAACCCTTATACAACTTTAAGAAAATCATAAGACGATAATCAAGAACTATCTCTCTCTATTACTCTAATTACTTTATAGGCCACACACACATTGTAATATTCTATTGAATCTACTAGTTGTAACCCAAACATACAAGAGCATAGAAAAGCATATGTTCTTTGAAGACATTTGTAGAGGATTAGGGAAACTAGGTGTAGGGGGCATAAAATATGACTCCTTGACTTTTATGTATTTAGGTTTATAGGTTTCTATGGTATTATTCATTGGGTATGTGTTATATTATTTGAACAAGCAATGGGGATTATTGGGGACAACATCATTCCTCCCTATCTATGGCTTTTGGGGTGAAGCCCCCAATTCTTTTTTGGGAGAGCAACTTGTTTTATTTGATTTTGGGTTGATTTTGGTGTTTTTCAACTAATGTTAAGTCTCTATATTAATAGTGTAGCCCCTTATTATGTTAGTGTAGCCCCCCTTATTGTTATTATTGTGCCCTTACATTATTATTGTTAGGTCGGCTAGCATTACATTGTGGCCCACTAGGATTACATTATGGCACCATGGACTCCTATATATAGAAAGGAGGTTTTGTAAATTGTATCATCCAAGAATTGTTCATTTATGTAATGCATTGGAGGTTGCCCCCTCGAAGTGGCTTATTTCTAAGGTGTTGATATCTCTTTTCTTCTATTTTTGGAGCTGGTTACACAACATTTGGTATCAGAGCCTTTGGATTCTAGGGTTTCGCTGCTCCAAACAGGTCATCGTGGCATTTTCGCTATAAATATTTTTCTACGAAGTTTCAGAAGCTGAAATTTTTAGGGTGCGAAGAAAAAATCCTGAGGAAGCTTGTCTAAAAATTTCAAAACTTGGTTCGCAATATTTTCGGATATATCATCTGTGGAAGTTAGGTATTTTTTCAGGCTCCTAAACAGGTCATCGTGGAATGTGCGCTATAAAATTTTTTGTACGAAGGTTCAGAGTCTAAAATTCATATGGTGCGAAGCTGAAATCCTGAGGAAATTCATCAAAAAATTTCAGAGCTTGGTTCGCAATATTTTGGGAGATATGATTTGTGGAAGGTAGTGCTTTTTCAGGCTCCTTAATTTCATCTCAAAGAGGTGATCGTGGGAAAATTTCAATAACTCTCTCTCTGGGCATCGGATTGGAGTGCCGTAAAAATTTGTTGCAAGTACACAAACTTTAGTTTCTTTTATATCAATTTCAGATACAAAGGATGAAACAGTGACACGTGGCAAGTCGTACAAGTTCGCACTACTGAACCAGTCCATAATTAGGTCATTGTGGGAGATTGGACACAACTTTGTCTTGGAGAATCCAAATCAGGTCAGACCTGTGGCATTCAAAAGATAATTTAGAGGGCTACGTCAGTACTGAATTTCAGATATAGAAGAGCCTCAATCACAGAGATAATCCAATTTCATTATCGAGCTCCTCAAAAGCAAGAGTAAGGTGTGTATCTGGTTTTTAAAATTGCATAAAGTTTGTTTGAAAAAGTAGTTGAAGTGATTCCAAGTGCATATTTTAGAATTTTTATCAGTATTGGGTTCTATAATGCCTCCAAAAAATAATTACATACCCATTTATCCCTCAAAAATCTATACTATGACACATGAAGAGGAAGATTTGCAGTATGAGATATCAAAATTACGGTACCAAGTGCAACAAGTTTCGATCTTACGAAGGGCAATTGAAGATGAAATAGATGTTTTAAAAGAAGAAATGGAGGCTAATTTGGATGGTTTGAAGGATCAAGTAATATCAAATATGGATGATAAATTAGTGGAAGATCACATCGAGCATCAACAACAAGTTCTCCAACTCTCAAAGGATAACCCAACTTTGGTGCAGAATCTAATGAAACAACAGGAAGATCAACACGACATCGAAAGAAGTTATGAAGCAGTCATAGAAACAAGAACTCGACAAGTACGATCAATTTCAGAGTATCTCAGCAAGTGGAAGAACTTTCATGTAGAAGATTTCACATGGGAGGATGAGAATTTTATACAGAAGCATCAAGAAATAATCAAGCGTTGAGGAAAACACCTTTTTGAAGGATAGGGGCATGTTAAGTCCCTATATTAATAGTGTAGCCCCTTATTATGTTAGTGTAGCCCCCCTTATTGTTATTATTGTGCCCTTACATTATTATTGTTAGGTCGGCTAGCATTACATTGTGGCCCACTAGGATTACATTATGGCACCATGGACTCCTATATATAGAAAGGAGGTTTTGTAAATTGTATCATCCAAGAATTGTTCATTTATGTAATGTATTGGAGGTTGCCCCCTCGAAGTGGCTTATTTCTAAGGCGTTGATATATCTTTTCTTCTATTTTTGGAGCTGGTTACACAACAACTAATATCTTTTTGGCCCATTGTAATGTAATTCTAAGAATCTATTTGAGATAATGAATTAAGGTATTGGATGTCATGGAATGCTATATATTTTGTTTAATTGTACAACTAATACAATGAGAGTTATAGGTTTTCCTAGTTAAGGTTTCCAAGATAAATCTCGAAGTGTTGTGTGATTAAAATTTCTAGTTTTTTAATTTCATAAAGAATCTATTTATGCAATGCTTTACAATAACTATTTAAAATATAAATTATCTTTGTATTTTGTTAACCTTTGCTTTATGTTATGCCTTAGCCAAAAATAATCAATTTTTGAACACAAATTCCAAAATTTCCTTTCAGCAATGCTTGTCTAGTTTAATATTTTTTCTAGTTTTTAACTTTCTATGATTAATTAAGTAGCTAGTTGTAAACCCATTGTAAACTATATAAGAAGGTTTTTGGCCAAATGAATAAAGTTAAAAAATTGTTTGAATATTGTTTTCTTCTTATTTTCTATTGTTTTAGGTTTTATTGCTAGTTTATATATGTTTTATATTAATATGACCATTACCAACACCATAAAATTTAGATATATTATCTATATATTCAAAATCCATACGCTCTTAGAACTAAGTTTAAATTATTCTAAAATTATTCTAGAAACTATTGAGGTACCTCATCATCAATTGTGAATTTTCCATATTCATACAAGAAAAACTCTTAAATGAAAGAAGAAATACATGAATCCTTAAACCTTGCAATATTTATATTTTTTTATGTTTTGCTTATCTATCAAATGATGACAATAACACTGCTTTTGTTGGTCTATTTTTAATTTCAAGATATGAGTAGTGACCCGTATTGTTACTCTCCTTATACACATCATTTCAACTAAAATATGGGTGGCTAATCCAACCCCTTAATATGTCACAATCTACTAGGCCAGATTGTTGAATGAAATCCATAGATTTTGTTGACTCGGTATAGTGTCACCATATTTTTCCAACAATAATGAGCATAGTAATGTGTCTTCCCAAGGAATCTCATTGGGAAAATTTTTCTAATTATAATATAGAGGACCATAGGCTACATTATAAACAAATTGTTGCACGCTATTACCTCTCACCCTTGCATAATATGGATCGGGAGGGTGGAGACTGAATCCTAAAAAACAATAAATAGGCACATCTGCTAAAACACATTTGATGTTGAAATTTACATATAATTTGTGCACATGTATAACAAATAAACATTATTAATTAAATTAGCAAGTGATATTTCATAACCAATCCCAATGTATTAATAAAACAATTTTTTCACATTATAAATTTAAGTTTGAATTCACCTAAATTAAAAGTGCCATTAGGTGAGGTAGTTATACTATGTTGTTGATGATTTTGTCACCCCCCTAGAGACAGTCTAGAGTTGCCATAGACCAGTGCCTAGGACATCTTAATATAGCAGGGAGGCACATAATATAGCTTGGGTTGTCAATCCAAATGCCTTCCTACTATCTCTCATTTGAACGAGGAAATAAGTTTTAAACGGGACCAATCTCTCTCAGAAGCTGACACAGAGATAAGAATAATGTAGGAACATCATGTAAAACTCCAATACAAAGGCATCAGACAGTTAAGAGACAGCTTACTATAAAGAGGGCCAGTTCAAATAATACATCACAGAAATCAAGTATCAAGAGTGAGTGCAGTGAGGAGACATAAAGAAGATATTAGTTAACATGAGACTGATACCCAGATACACAACAGAACCACATAAGGGCATACCAATCTATGAATCCTTATATGACAATGGCGTTTTAAAAGCACCCTCCTCATGCAACTAATATAGCAGAAAATATGGAAGAGATGATCATGGAACAGTATATCATGACTAGGCCTATTTAAAGCACTTGACTAATTCCAGAAAGGGCACCAACAAAGATGAATCCTTACTACAAACTAGTGAGCCACTCACATTCTAGAACATGATACAAGAAGATAAATAGCATGAAAGAAGATATTGTCTTAACACATAAGAGAAATTACATATTGTGAGATACCAAAGACCAGAATCCTCATTACAGTTATAACTCCTCCACACTGAGACCCTACGGGCTCTGAACCTTCATACAGAAATATTACAAAGTGTATACAAAAGCCTTCTCACTGCACCATTTGCTGATAGAAATATGGAACCCCTACAATGTCTTCTTTTTGGGCCTTTATAGGAAAGATAGAGAATTCTAGAGGAGGAGATAGATGAAGCAAAATTAATGACTTATTTTGAATCAAATGGCAGAAAGAATTCGCGCCCATACTATGAATGACTAACTATAAATAATTGTACTTTACAATCTGTCTATAGAAATAAATGATGGGAGATGAAAATCTCCTTTATATGAAACACAAATAATAAAATATATACAATGCTCTGCCTTTTGCTGAGGAAAAATCTGCTGTCGTAAGAGCCCTGAGGTAGTCTGCAATTTCTGTACTGTACTCTCGGCCCTTACTTTGGATTCGAATCCTGGATCTTTAATGCAGGGAAAATTTCTCTGGAGGTTTCTGTGAATCCATATCTTTGTCTTCTTTAATGGCGATCATTTCTCACACCTACCCTCGGCTTCTTCTTTAAGTTTCACTAGCAAAATGTGTCCTTTTATGGGCTTTAAACTATTGCAACATCGACAGCAAATTAAAATGCCCTTTCTATTGCTTTGAGACCTGCAAAAACCCACAAAATATTAGAGAAAACTGACATAGGTGGAGGCGGGGACGATGGATACATGGTTGACCAGGAGAAATACACAGGGTGGCGGAAGAAAAACAGTGGAGATTTTGATTGTACAGAGAGACCGTGAAGTTTACACGTAAAATTGTTTGGTTGTAAAGAATAAATAGGATGGAGGATACGAATGGAAACACACTCACATATTATATATATATATATATATATATATATATATATATATATATATATGATGAGGGGTGGGGGGGGGAATATGGTAGACGCGCGAGAGCAGACACGCAGATGTATGGAGGGAATAGGTGGAAGGGCGACGTGGCGGAGTCAACGGGTGAGGGGACTGAACTCTGGACCGTCGGATTACAAACATAGATCATCGGTTAGAAATGGATGAGAGAGACACAATGGTGGGCCATATGTCATAGTGGACATGAGGTAACGGGCGGGCAACTCTGGAGGATCTTCACCGTCGGATTGTCATCGCCAGATCTGACGGTTCAGACGGATTTCGCTGCCCGACGATTGTACAGGCTTTAACACACGTGGAAATTGGTTTCGTGGTTCGTACCAAGGACACGCGGTGCATGTTTAGTGGAATTGCTGGCCTGATGGATAATACCGCCAGCCTGGGGTAAGCGGTGCGGGGGTTACCACTGGTTTTCTGCGCGCGGGGCCCTACACACAGGATAATTACCGCGCCGTTGATTTGAACTTCGATCGGACGGCCACCATTGTGCTCGATCATTTAAAACAATAGGCCCCTTTTCGTTTTGGCTTACGGTTTTCAGGCTCGGGTCATATGGAAGCCAAAGCGGGAGGGAGTTAAACTCTTAGGGGCTCGGCCCGATGCATTTAAATTTGGGTTTTTGACCATTATAAAGCAGATTTTCGGGCGGAGATAGTAATATCAAACAGGAGCATGAGGTTTAAAATGGATTTGAATGAGGCAGCAGGCCAAAGTTTGCAGGCAGGGGTAAATAGGTACAACATCGGTTCCATCTGGGGATGGCATGGTCGTCCTCGGGCATGTCGAGAACATGCATACCACTGAATATTTCACTCCATTCTTCAATTCCCCTGGGCTTCCGCCTCAGGTAATTATCAACATTCTTCTTCCTTATAAAAATAAAAGCCAAAACAACTTATATACAATATACACAATCAGGAATTTCCAGCCTGGGTCAGAATTGGAAATACGGCTTGAGGAATTGGGCATTCACGGGTGCATCCAACAAATTAGATTTTCTAAAGAAAAAGTGTTGTTTCTTCCCAGCTTCACTATTTTGAATGGCCCAAACCACAGCGGGTCAAATTTAGCATGCTTGCCCTTTTCTGCTCTGCGAACATCCCATCTAAGAACCAGGTCTCCAACTTGAAAATTCCTGTCTTTTGCATGCTGATCAAATACGTTCTTCATCTTCTCCTGATATTCTATCAATCTCTGATTCACCTGGTTCCATGTTTCTTCCAATTCTACCAGTTGATTAATCCTTCTGATCATGTCATCTGGTTCCTCCTGATTCTCCTGCATAAAACGTGCCACTGGCAAAGCCAATTGCACAGGAAACACAGCAGCTCTCCCATATACCAGCTCATAGGGAGATTTCCCTGTTGCTCTTTTACTAGTTATTCTATTCACCCATAGAGCAAACTTTAATTGAGAGTCCCAGTTCTTCTGATTTTCACTGATTCCTTTCTTCAAGGCCCTCACCAGGGTTTTATTAGAAGACTCTGCTAAACCATTTCCCTGTGGATAGTAAGCTGTGGAATGAGTCAGGATAATGTTATACCTTTGGAAGAAATTGACAAACCTGGCAGATTTGAAAGCCTGTGCATTGTCTGTTACAATTCTGGCAGGACAGCCAAACCTAGATATGATATTATCCTCTATAAACCTCATTATTACAGCATTTGTAGCATTTTTGGTAGGTATGGCTTCCACCCATTTCGTGAAATATTCTGTGGCTGTTAATATCCATTTATGTTGGCCACTTTATGGGGGATGTATTTCTCCTATAAAATCTAGTCCCCATTTTTGAAATGGTTCATTTAGATAAATAGGGATCAGGGGTAATGCTGCTAATTTCTGTCTTTCTGCAAACCTTTGGCACTTATCGCATGCTCTGACCCAAGCAAAAGTGTCTGTATACAATTTAGGCCAGTAGAAGCCAGCCCTTAAGATTTTATGTGTAGTAGCCCTCCAGCTGTAATGTCCTCCACAAATCCCTCCATGAAATTCTGTTATTACATTCTGCACTTCATTTTCTGTGAGGCACAATAGTAATATACCCAGAGGGTCTCTCCAATAAAGCTATCCATTGGAAATTATATATTTCTGAGATTTCATTCTCACAGCCCTATATTTTACCTTATCACAACTCGGAGGACAGCTAAGCATTAAAAGATATTCAACAATTTCTTTGTACCAAGGACTAGTTAGATATTTCACATGTACCTTTTGAGTAGCCATCTCCAGTCCTTGTTGCTCTTCTTCTTTCTCAGATCCTTCATTTGCTAACATAGATAGATTAATGCCCAGGGCCTGATGATTTGATTCAGATAACATCTTTGTAAGTCCCTGTCCTTGAATTTATTTGGTAGGCCTTATCTCCAAATCATACTCCTGGATCTTTGCAATCCATCTTCCTCTTCTACCTTCGCTGTCCCCTTGAACAAGAATGTCTTTGACAGCAGCTGTGGGGACATATGCAGTAATATGAGATTGCAAAACATATACTCTAAAGGCTTTAAGGGACTTTACCAGGGCATATGCCTGCTTCTCCAATATATTATATTTTAATTCAGCATCATAAAGTACTTGACTGAAGAAAGCTATAGGCTGTTCATATCCCTCTTCATTTTTCTGCAATAACACTCCAGCAATTGTGTGAGGGGAAGCAAATGAGAAAATCATAAATGGCTTTTTGTAATCTGGCCCTGCCAGGACAGGAGCTTCAGCAAATGCCTGTTTTATCCTTGTGAATGCATCTCTAGACTCCTGGGACCATTTTACTTCATTCTCCTTTTTCAACATATTGGTTATATGCCTAACTATCTCAGCATAGTTAGGAATAAACCTTCTTAGAAAATTAATTCGGCCTAAAAATACCTGCACTTCCTTTTTATTCCTTGGCAGAGGAATGTTGCTTATTACTTCAACCCTCTTAGGGTCAATTTTCACTCCATCTTTTGTTACAATATGCCCTAAGAGTTTTCCCTCATCTAATGCAAATAAAGACTTTTGAGGATTGAGAGAAAGGCCGTACCTTCTGCATTTTTCAAAAGTTCTTCTTAAATGCTCAATGTGTTCATCATCATTCTTTGAAAACACAGTGATATCATCAAGATACACCACCAAAAACTTGTCCTGTTCTCCCACAAAAGCTATGTCCATTGCCCTTTGAAAAGTAGCTCCTGCATTAATTAATCTGAATGGCATCCTGGCATACATAAAGGTTCTCCATGGTGTATTAAATGCAGTCTTCTTCTGGTCTTCTGGGAAAACAGCTACCTGATTATAACCAGAAAATCCATCCATCATTGACATTCTGGATGCTCCCACTACTTTCTGCAGGATGTGGTCCATCTTAGGCAGTGGATAATTATCCTTGAGAGATGCTCTATTCAAATTCCTGAAATCCACACACAGCCTTATTTCTCCATTTTTCTTCCGAACAGGAACAAGATTTGCTATCCATTCTGAGTACCTCAATGTCACAATTATCTTGGCCTTCAGTAATTTCTTGATTTAATTTTCAATAGAGGGAAGCAGCAGAGGATTGATCTGTCTGAGCTTCTGTTTATAAGGCTTTGCATCTTCCCTCAGTGGAATCTTATGCTGCATTATATTTACATCAAAAGTGTTTAGGTCCTGATAGGACCAAGCAAATACATCTTTGTAGGATTGAAACAACTTCAAATATTTTTCTTTATAATCTTCTGGGACTCTCTTAGATAATTTGACAATTTTGGGATCAGTAGAAGTACCCAGATTCAAATCTCCTACCTGATCTTCTTCTGTCATTTTATTTGGCTGCAATGGAATATCATCTTTTTTAAATAGTCTTTCTAAAGGCACCAAACCTCTAGGTATAACATTTCCTTTCAGCTGCAGCACTTTATTTCCTACTATTCTTTCTTCCCATTTATTTTCTGCAATACTTTCAACTTCTTCCTCCTCATTATCATCAATTTCCATATTTGTAAATTCTCCCACTGTATCCATGAATCTCTTCATCTGTTCGTCATCTTCAAATACCTACCAATGCTTTATATTATCTGGAATGGATGGTCTGTACCGTACCTCCACTTCGTATCTTAAAAGTGGATTTTGAGGAGGACGGAATGTATTAGCAGCTACAGCGAGAGAGTCTGCTATTCTATTTTGCTCCCGGGGCATGAAATATATGTTAAATGTTGTGAAGAAATTTTCTATCATGTCCCATACTTCATTCCTATATGCTCTGAGCCGTGGGTGTTTGGTTTGGCATTGATTTTTGATCTGTCTTACTACCAGCTCAGAGTCTCCCAAAACTTTCAAACATTGGATGCCCATGTTTCTAGCTGTCTGTAGTCCCAATAATAGTGCTTCATATTCAGCTACATTGTTTGTAGCCTCGTACTCCAGTTTAAAAGACAGTGGCAACCATTTTCCCGTGGGAGAGATTAACAATACTCTAGCTCCATTGCCTTCTCTTGAGTTTGCTCCATCAAAATGCAAAGTCCATATTTCTGATTCCTGGCCTTCTTTAGGCTACTCAGCTTGGATTTGACCAAAAAGGGGCTCATGAGCACAATTTTGATTTTCTTCTAACATCGAACATGAGAAGTCCCCCTCTTTGCTATAAACTGGAGAATTTTCTGAGCAGTCGGCCTTAGTTACCATTTTAACAAATCTAGTCTCCCTGTACAACCTCCTTTCCTGACCTCCAAAGACCGGGACAGTAGCATATGTTAAATCCAATTTTATTGATCCCCCAATCTTTGTACCCCAGGACCTTGACAGCAGCATGCCAAAGCGGGCTGGGATATCAGCAACCACAATGTCCATGACCACACTTTTTGCTGGGATTTGAGCTAAATTCACCACCAAATCTTTAATCATTCCCAAGCATTTAACCCTCTTAGAATCAAATGAATATAGGTATTTGTATGGTCTTGTAATTTGCAGTCCTAGTTGTTCCATGACAGACAGAGGCATAAGATAATGGGAAGCCCCAGAATCTAACATACAATTATGTCGCAGCAGGTCATGTATAACTAGAGACACATAAAAAGCAGGAGTAGAAGGGTCTATCTCCTCGACATGTGGGCTAAAGACTACCATGGGTCTCTCTTCTTGCAGGTTTAAACTATCAGGTGCAATTGGTAGTTCAGGAGGAAGTATGAAAGAGGTAACTTGAGACTGATATACAGGCTGTTTTAATAATTCAGTAAAGGGGACAGGAATCTTAATCTTCTCAAGCTCTTTTTGCAGATTGAAAGAAGATGGGGGCTTTTCTATCACTACTTCTTTTGACTCCTTATTTTCAGCTGAGGATTTAATTTCTTTTGACACTAGCTCAGCATTGGGAGGATTGACTATCTTAGAAGAAGAAGGAATCTAATCATTGGACAGCGACGAAGTATTTAGAGGATTCTTACCTTTTTCTATGCTCTTCTTTGTTGCTGATTCCCTCGGAGCAGATGCTTCTTTCTGAGGTGGCTCCTTTTCTTGATCTTGAGTTCTGGTCCTCTTCCTTGAAGATCTGAGATCATATTTTACATTGAATTGTGCTTGCATGAAATCAGCAAATTGCTTACAATAATGATCAATCTCGGCTTCCTCTTCTTCATCTTGCAACGGGCATTCCATATCATCATTATTTGAAAAATCCAGATTTGAATCTTCTAATCCATAAGCTGCATCTCCAGTGGAGTCTTCTGCTGGACCTTCTAGGTACAACGGGTGAGGCACCTGGTCCTGTTGTTCTTTTGCTTCTCTCGGCAATATCTGCAATCGTGGTCTTCTGTACTGAGGATTATATCCTCTGTTTGGAGCATTATAATAGTTCTTGGGGGCTGCATTCTTAGCTTCCAGTTCAAGCTTGACCATCTTCTTTATCATTTTACTTATTTCCTCCATTTTATCTGAATCTCTTTCTTGATTAGAAGTGGAGACCTCTTCTTTGCCTCTCCTCCTAGTATCTTGTTCAATTTTTCCTTTTAACTTCCCAGTGGAGGCAAAGTTTGCTTCCAATTCCAGAGCATCTGACTGTGCATCATCCAAAGTGGCAGGCTTTCTTTCTCTCAAGGCGAAGCCAAAATCAAACTCAAAGGCTGCTATGAAAATTATCTTGGCATCAGCTTCATGGGGCTTCATCTCGGGAGGCAGGCTCAGATATAACTTGTTGAATCTTTTGATAAATTCTGCCACTCCCTCATTCTGTTTCTTCTTCATAGTATTAAATTCAGTGAGACACTGACCGTGGTCTTTCTTCTCTCCCCACTTCCTGAGGAAATTATTCTCCATGATATCCTAGGTGGTTATTGAACGGTTCCCCAAGGTCTTGAACCATTTTCTGGCTTCACCTTCCAAATATTGCACAAATAATCTCAAGACCACATCCAGATGTTCAACATTTAAGTTCTCTACAAAAGAGCAGAAGGTCTCGAGGTGCTTCTGAGCATCAATTTCATTTTCTCCATTAAATCTCGGCAGAATCTTCAAATAATCCTGTGGCATATCATTCAGTATCTGAGGCAAAGCCAGGGGGGCATATTTATTCAATAGAAAAGCAGAAACATTGGCCATTGGGGGAGGTGGGGGTTGTACAATAGTCTGAGCAACAAATGAAGGGAGAGGAGTAGGAGGAAGCGGAGTATGAATAAAAATGGGAATATATTGCACAGAAGCCTGAGATGTGGATGGGAATAACTCACGGTTAACAGCAGCTACTTCTGTGATCTCTTTAATTTCTTCAGCCTCGGAAGCAGGATGAGATTCTTCTTCAATCCAGGCACTTCCTCTACGTGGAGTCTCCGAGTAAAACTCAAGATTTTCTGTTCTAACTTCTTGAGAAGAAGAGGGCAGAAAATCTTCAATGGAATATTCAGGGTTTTCAGCACGAACTGACTTCCTCTTCTTCCAGACTCTTTTATGAATGATCTTCTCTGGGTCAGACACGTAGGGTGTTTTCAGTTGAGCTGTATCCGACCTCAAATGTGGCTTACGAGGAGCCAGGACTACCAATAAGATTTATCAAATAAAGACCAGTGGAGCCGCCAAGGTGAGAGATATGCAACTCTTCAACTCTCTGTGCTCACCTGATTAGAGAGTGAAAACAAATTGTCGAGACCCAGGGAAACTGATATTCTTGAATTCGCTCCCCAACAACGGCGCCAGAAAGATGTTGTTGATGATTTTGTCACCCCCCTAGAGACAGTCTAGAGTTGCCATAGACCAATGCCTAGGACATCTTAATATAGCAGGGAGGCACGTAATATAGCTTGGGTTGTCAATCCAAATGCCTTCCTACTATCTCTCGTTTGAACGAGGAAATAAGTTTTAAACGGGACCAATCTCTCTCAGAAGCTGACACAGAGATAAGAATAATGTAGGAACATCATGTAAAACTCCAATACAAAGGCATCAGACAGTTAAGAGACAGCTTACTATAAAGACGGCCAGTTCAAATAATACATCACAGAAATCAAATATCAGGATATGAGTGCAGTGAGGAAACATAAAGAAGATATTAGTTAACAAGAGACTGATACCCAGATACACAACAGAACCACATAAGGGCATATTAATTTATGAATCCTTATATGACAATGGCATTTTAAAAGCACCCTCCTCTTGCAACTAATATAGCAGAAAATATGGAAGAGATGAACATGGAACAATATATCATGACTAGGCCTATTTAAAGCGCTTGACTAATTCCAGAAAGGGCATCAACTAGGATGAATCCTTACTGCAAAATAGTGAGCCACTCGCATTCTAGAACATGATACAAGAAGATAAATAGCATGAAATAAGATATTGTATTAACACATAAGAGAAATTACATAGTGTGAGATATCAAAGACCAGAATCCTCATTACAGTTATAACCACTCCTCACTGAGACCCTACGGGCTCTGAACCTTCATACAGAAATATTACAGAATGTATACAAAAGCCTTTTCGCTGCACCGTTTGCTGATAGAAATCTGGAACCCTTACAATGTCTTCTTTTCGGGCCTTTATAGGAAAGATAGAGGATTCTAGAGGAGGAGGTAGATGAAGCACAATTAATGACTCAATTTGAATAAAATGGCGGAAAGCATTCGCGCCCACTCTATGAATGACTAACTATAAATGACTGTACTTTACAAATCATTTTCTGAAATAAATGCTGAGGAGAAAAATCTCCTTATATTCATGGCACAAATAATAAAATATATACAGTGTGTTGCCTTTAGTTGAGGGAAAATCGGCTGCTGTAAGAGACTTGAGATAATCTGCATTTCTGTACTATACTCTCGGCCCTTAGCTTTGGACGGAACTCGGATTCTTTAATGGGCACTGGAGGGTTCTGTAGGTCCACATCTTTGTCTTCTTTAATGGCGGCCGCTTCTCACACCCACTGCCTTCTTCTTTTTAAATTAATGTGTGTCCTTTATGAGCTTTTACAATTTTGCAACAATGGATTTAATTAAAACGCCTCCCGTTATCTTGAACCCGAAAACCCACAAAAATATTAGAGAAAATCGACATAAAAGGATTTGACGAAGGAATACATGGGAACATCAGGCACATAAGGTATAAGAAAAAGACATTGAAGATTCTGATTGAACAGAGACTGCGAAGTTTACACGTAACCTGCTGGTCAGAATATGAATAAATAGAATGGAGGATACGGATGAAAACACACTCACATATTATTATATATATATATATATATATATGACGGGGGGGGGGGGGGGGGAAGGGAATATGGTAGACGCGCGAGAGCAGACACGTGGATGTACGGAGGGAACAGGCGGAAGGGCGACGTGGCGGAGTCAACGGGTGAGGGGACTAAACTCTCGACCGTCGGATTACAAACATATATCAACGGTTAGAAATTGACAGAAGAGACACGATGGTAGGCCACAAGACACGGCGGAGACGAAATAACGAGCTAGCAACTCCAGAGAAAATCCGCCGTCAGATCAGGATCAGTAGATCCAACGGCTCAAACGAATTCCGCTGCCCGGCGATTGTACTGGCTTTAACGCGTGGGGAAAGTGGTTTTAGGGCCTGTACCAAAAACGCGTGGCACATTTCTAATGGAATCGTTGGCCTTGGGCCCAAAACAGCCTACCCGGTAGAAGCGGTGTGGGACTATACCGCCGGTTTCCTGCGCGCGCGGGGCCCTCCACACAATATGATCACCGCTCTGTTGATTTGGACTTCGATCAGATGGCCACCATTGCGCCCGATCATTTAAAACAATAGGCCCCTTTTCGTTTTGGCTTACGGTTTTCAGGCTTGGGTCATATGGAAGCCAAAGCGGGAGGGAGTCAAACTCTTAGGGGCTCGGCTCGATACATTTAAATTTGGGTTTTTGACCATTATAAAGCAGATTCTCGGGTGGAGATAGTAATATCAAACAGGAACATGAGGTTTAAAATGGATTTTAATGAGGAAGCAGGCCAAAGTTCGCAGGCAGGGGTAAATATGTACAACATCGGCTCCATCTGGGGACGACATGTTCGTCCTCGGGCATGTCGAGAACACGCAGACCACTGAATATTTCACTCCGTTCTTCAATTCCCCTGTGCTTCTTCTTCAGGTAATTGCCAGCATCCTTCATCTATGAAAATAAAAACTAAAGACCACTTATGTACAATATAATACAATCAGGCATTTCCAACCTGGGTCAGAATTGGAAGTATGGCTTGAGAAATTGGCCGTTCACGAGTGCATCCAACAAATCACCCTGTAGATTTTCTAACATAAAAGTATTATTTCGCCCTTGACTCACGATTTTGAATGGACCAAACCACAATGGATCAAACTTAGCATGCTTGCCCTTCTCTGCTCTGCGAACATCCCACCTGAGAACCAGGTCTCCAACTTGAAAATTCCTGTCTTTTGCATGTTGATCAAATATGTTCTTCATCTTCTCCTGATATTCTATCAATTTCTGATTCACTTGGTTCCATGTTTCTTCCAATTCTACCAGCTGATTAATCCTTCTGATCATGTCATCTGGTTCTTCCTGGTTTTCCTGCATAAAACGTGCTACCGGCAAAGCCAATTGCACAGGAAACACAGCTGCTCTCCCATAAACCAGCTCGTATGAAGACTTCCCTGTTACTCTTTTGCTGGTTATCCTATTTGCCCATAGAGAAAATTTTAATTGAGAGTCCCAGTTCTTCTGATTCTCACTTATCGTTTTCTTCAAGGCTCTCACCAGGGTTTTATTAGATGACTCTGCTAATCCATTTCCTTGGGGATAGTAAGCTGTGGAATGAGTCAGGATGATGTTATACATTTGGCAGAAATTTACAAACCTGGTAGATTTGAAAGCCTGTGCATTTTCTGTTACAATCCTGGCAGGACAGCCAAACCTAGATATGATATTATCCTCTATAAACCTCATTATTACGGCATCTGTAGCATTTCTGGTAGGTATGGCTTCCACCCATTTCGTGAAATAGTCTGTGGCTGTCAATATCCATTTATGTTGGCCACTTGATGGGGGATGTATTTCTCCTATAAAATCTAGTCCCCATTTCTGAAATGGTTCATTTACATGAATAGGGATCAGGGGCAATGCTGCTAATTTCTGTCTTTCTGCAAATCTTTGGCACTTGTCACATGCTCTGACCCAAGCAAAAGTATCTGAATACAACTTTGGCCAGTAAAAACCAGCCCTCAATATTTTATGTGTAGTAGCCCTCCAGCTGTAATGTCCTCCACAAATCCCTCCATGAAATTCTGTCATTACATTCTGCACTTCATTTTCTGTGAGGCATAACAGTAATATACCCAGAGGGTCTCTCCAATAAAGCTGTCCATTGGAAATTATATATTTCGATTTCCTATTCTCACAACCATCCGTATTTTTACCTTATCACAACCCTGAGATAACTAAGTGTCAAAGGATATCTCCATAATTTCCTTTTCAGTACTCAAGGACTAGTTAGATATTTCACATGTATTTTGGGTAAAGCCATCTCAGCCTCGTTCTTCTTCCTTTCCTGGGGATTCCTCATTTACATCATGGATAAGTTAATGCCTAAGATGCCTAAAGTCACATGGATTAGATTCGGTATAAATATTTCAAAAGTCCTTGTCCTTTTATCAACTTGGTAGGCCTTATGTCCAAATCATATTCTTGTATTTTTGCAATCCATCTCCCTCTTCTACCTTCGCTATCTCCCTGAACTAGAATGTCTTTGATAGCTGCTTTGGGGACATATGCAGTAATATGAGATTGCAAAACATATACTCTAAAGGCTTTAAGGGACTTTACCAGGGCATATGCCTGCTTCTCCAGTATGCTATATTTCAATTCAGCATCGTAAAGCACTTGACTTAAGAAAGCTATGGGTTGTTCATATCCCTCTTCATTTTTCTGTAATAATACTCCAGCAACTGTGTGAGGTGAAGCAAATGAGAATATTATAAATGGCCTCTTGTAATCTGGCCCGGCTAACACTGGAGCCTCGGCAAATGCCTGTTTTATCCTTGTGAATGCATCTCTAGATTCCAGGGTCCATTTTACTTCATTCTCCTTTCTCAACATATTAGTTATATGCCTAACTATCTCGGCATAGTTAGGAATAAACCTTCTCAAGAAATTTGCTCGGCCTAGAAATACCTGTACTTCTTTCTTATTTCTTGGTAAAGGAATGTTGTTTATCATTTCAACTCTCTTAGGGTCAATTTTCACACCATCTTTAGTTACAATGTGCCCTAAGAGTTTTCCCTCATCTAATGCAAATAAATACTTTTGAGGATTGAGAGAAAGGCCGTACCTTCTGCATTTTTCAAAAGTTCTTCTTAAATGCTCAATGTGTTCATCATCATTCTTTGAAAACACAGTGATATCATCAAGATACACCACCAAAAACTTGTCATGTTCTCCCACAAAAGCTATGTCCATTGCCCTTTGAAAAGTAGCTCCTGCATTAATTAATCCGAATGGCATCCTGGCATACATAAAGGTTCCCCATGGTGTAGTAAATGCAGTCTTCTTCTGGTCTTCTGGGAAAACAGCTACCCGATTATAACCAGAAAATCCATCCATCATTGACATTCTGGATGCTCCCACTACTTTCTGCAGGATGTGGTCCATCTTCGGCAGTGGATAATTATCCTTGAGAGATGCTCTATTCAAATTCCTGAAATCCACACACAGCCTTATTTCTCCATTTTTCTTCCGAACAGGAACAAGATTTGCTATCCATTATGAGTACCTCAATGGCACAATTATCTTGGCCTTCAGTAATTTCTTGATTTCTTTTTCAATAGAGGGAAGCAGCAGAGGATTGATCTGTCTGAGCTTCTGTTTATAAGGCTTTGCATCTTCCCTCAGTGGAATCTTATGCTGCATTATATTTACATCAAAAATTTTTAGGTCCTGATAGGACCAAGCAAATACATCTTTGTAGGATTGAAACAACTTCAAATATTTTTCTTTATAATCTTCTGGGACTCTCTTAGATAATTTGACAATTTTGGGATCAGTAGAAGTACCCAGATTCAAATCTCCTACCTAATCTTCTTCTGTCATTTTATTTGGCTGCAATGGAATATCATCTTTGTTAAATAGTCTTTCTAAAGGCACCAGACCTCTAGGTATAACATTTCCTTTCAGCTGCAGCACTTTATTTCCTGCTATTCTTTCTTCCCATTTATTTTCTGCAATACTTTCAACTTCTTCCTCCTCATTATCATAAATTTCCATATTTGTAAATTCTCCCACTGTATCCATGAATCTCTTCATCTGTTCGTCATCTTCAAATACCTGCCAATGCTTTATATTATCTGGAATGGATGGTCTGTACCGTACCTCCACTTCGTATCTTAAAAGTGGATTTTGAGGAGGACGGAATGTACTGGCAGCTACAGCGAGAGAGTCTGTTATTCTATTTTGCTCCCGGGGCATGAACTGTATGTTAAATGCTGTGAAGAAATTTTCTATCATGTCCCATACTTCGTTCCTATATGCTCCGAGCCGTGGGTGTTTGGTTTGGCATTGATTTTTGATCTGTCTTACTACCAGCTCAGAGTCTTCAAAAACTTTCAAACATTGGATGCCCATGTTTCTAGCTGTCTGTAGTCCCAATAATAATGCCTCATATTCAGCTACATTGTTTGTAGCCTCGTACTCCAGTTTAAAAGACAGTGGCACCCATTTTCCCGTGGGAGAGATTAACAATACTCCAGCTCCATTGCCTTCTCTTGATTTTGCTCCATCAAAATGCAAAGTCCATATTTCTGATTCCTGGCCTTCTTTAGGCTACTCAGCTTGGATTTGACCAAAAAGGGGCTCATGAGCACAATTTTGATTTTCTTCTAACATCAAACATGAGAAGTCCCCCTCTTTGCTATAAACTGGAGAATTTTCTGAGCAGTCGGCCTTAGTTACCATTTTAACAAATCTAGTCTCCCTGTACAACCTCCTTTCCTGACCTCCAAAGACCGGGACAGTAGCATATGTTAAATCCAATTTTATTGATCCCCCAATCTTTGTACCCCAGGACCTTGACAGCAGCATGCCAAAGCGGGCTGGGATATCAGCAACCATAATGTCCATGACGACACTTTTTGCTGGTATTTGAGCTAAATTCACCACAAAATATTTAATCATTCCCAAGCATTTAACCCTCTTAGAATCAAATGAATATAGGTCTTTGTATGGTCTTGTAATTTGCAGTCCTAGTTGTTCCATGACAGACAGAGGCATAAGATTATGGGAAGCCCCAGAATCTAACATAAAATTATGTAGCAGCAGGTCATGTATAACTAGAGACACATAAAAAGCAGGAGTAGAAGGGTCTATCTCCTCGACATGTGGGCCAAAGACTACCATGGGTCTCTCTTCTTGCAGGTTTAAACTATCAGGTGCAATTGGTAGTTCAGGGAGAATATAATGAATTAATCTATATAACAGTTGTTTTTAATAATTCACCAAGGGATAGGAATCTTAATTTTCTCAAGTTATTTTTGCAAATTAAAAGCAGAAGGGGGCTTTTCTATCACTACTTCTTTTGACTCTTTATTTTCAGCTGAAGATTTAATTTATTTTCAGATACTAGCTCAAAGACGAGATTGACTATCTTAGCAATACAATAACTGATCACTGGATCAAAGGAGGTATATTTAGGAGGATTCACATTTTTCATGCTCTTCTTGTCACATTCCTTGAGTATGATGCTTCTTTCCTTGGGCTGCGGCTCCTTCTTGATCTTGAGTTCTGGTCCTCTTCCTTGAAGATCTGAGATCATATTTTACATTGAATTGTGCTTGCATGAAATCAGCAAATTGCTTACAATAATGATCAATCTCGGCTTCCTCTTCTTCATCTTGCAACGGGCATTCCATATCATCATTATTTGAAAAAGCCAGATTTGAATCTTCTAATCCATAAGCTGCATCTCCAGTGGAGTCTTCTGCTGGACCTTCCAAGTACAACGGGTGAGGCACCTGGTCCTGTTGTTCTTTTGCTTCTCTCGGCAATATCTGCAATGGTGGTCTTCTGTACTGAGGATTATATCCTCTGTTTGGAGCATTATAATAGTTCTTGGGGGCTGCATTCTTAGCTTCCAGTTCAAGCTTGACCATCTTCTTTATCATTTTACTTATTTCCTCCATTTTATCTGAATCTCTTTCTTGATTAGAAGTGGAGACCTCTTCTTTGCCTCTCCTCCTAGTATCTTGTTCAATTTTTCCTTTTAACTTCCCAGTGGAGGCAAAGTTTGCTTCCAATTCCAGAGCATCTGACTGTGCATCATCCAAAGTGGCAGGCTTTCTTTCTCTCAAGGCGAAGCCAAAATCAAACTCAAAGGCTGCTATGAAAATTATCTTGGCATCAGCTTCATGGGGCTTCATCTCGGGAGGCAGGCTCAGATATAACTTGTTGAATCTTTTGATAAATTCTGCCACTCCCTCATTCTGTTTCTTCTTCATAGTATTAAATTCAGTGAGACACTGACCGTGGTCTTTCTTCTCTCCCCACTTCCTGAGGAAAGTATTCTCCATGATATCCCAGGTGATTATTGAACGGTTCCCCAAGGTCTTGAACCATTTTCTGGCTTCACCTTCCAAAGATTGCACAAATAATCTCAAGACCATATCCAGATGTTCAACATTTAAGTTCTCTGCAAAAGAGCAGAAGGTCTCGAGGTGCTTCTGAGCATCAATTTCATTTTTTCCATTAAATCTCGGCAGAATCTTCAAATAATCCTGTGGCATATCATTCAGTATCTGAGGCAAAGCCAGGGGGGCATATTTATTCAATAGAAAAGCAAGAACATTGGCCATTGGGGGAGGTGGGGGTTGTACAATAGTCTGAGCAACAAATGAAGGGAGAGGAGTAGGAGGAAGCGGAGTATGAATAAAAATGGGAATATATTGCACAGAAGCCTGAGATGTGGATGGGAATAAATCACGGTTAACAGCAGCTACTTCTGTGATCTCTTTAATTTCTTCAGCCTCGGAAGCAGGATGAGATTCTTCTTCAATCCAGGAACTTCCTCTACGTGGAGTCTCCGAGTAAAACTCAGGATTTTCTGTTCTAAATTCTTGAGAAGAAGAGGGCGGATAATCTTCAATGGAATATTCAGGGTTTTCAACACGAACTGACTTCCTCTCCTTCCAGACTCTTTTATGAATGATCTTCTCTGGGTCAGACACGTAGGGTGTTTTCAGTTGAGCTGTATCTGACCTCAAATGCGGCTTACGAGGAGCCAGGACTACCAATAAGATTTATCAAATAAAGACCAGTGGAGCCGCCAAGGTGAGAGATATGCAACTCTTGAACTCTCTGTGCTCACCTGATCAGAGAGTGAAAACAAATTGTCGAGACCCAGGGAAACTGATATTCTTAAATTCGCTCCCCGGCAACGGCGCCAGAAAGATGTTGTTGATGATTTTGTCACCCCCTAGAGACAGTCTAGAGTTGCCATAGACCAGTGCCTAGGACATCTTAATATAGCAGGGATGCACGTAATATAGCTTGGGTTGTCAATCCAAATGCCTTCCTACTTTCTCTTGTTTGAACGAGGAAATAAGTTTTAAACGGGACCAATCTCTCTCAGAAGCTGACACAGAGATAAGAATAATGTAGGAACATCATGTAAAACTCCAATACAAAGGCATCAGACAGTTAAGAGACAACTTACTGTAAAGAGGGCCAGTTCAAATAATACATCACAGAAATCAAGTATCAACATTATTGAGTGCGGTGGGGAAACATTTTACTTGATATTGGTTAACATGGGAGGCGTGCAGTTACGGGAACCACATAAGGGCATACCAATCTATGAATCCTTATATGACAATGGCGTTTTAAAAGCACCCTCCTCATGCAACCAATATAGCAGAAGATATGGAAGAGATGATCATGGAACAGTATATCATGACTAGGCCTATTTAAAGCGCTTGACTAATTCTGGAAAGGGCACCAACAAAGATGAATCCTTTTTGCAAACTAGTGAGCCACTCACATTCTAGAACATGATACGAGAAGATAAATAGCATGAAAGAGATATTGTATTAACACATCAGAGAAATTACATACTGTGAGGCATCAAAGACCAGAATCCCCAATACAGTTATAACCCCTCCTCACTGAGACCCTACGGGCTCTCAACCTTCATACAGAAATATTACAGAATGTATACTAAAGCCTTTTCACTGCACCGTTTGCTGATAGAAATCTGGAACCCTTACAATGTCTTCTTTTCGGGCCTTTATAGGAAAGATAGAGAATTCTAGAGGAGGAGGTAGATGAAGCACAATTAATGACTTATTTTGAATCAAATGGTGGAAAGAATTCGCACCCACGCTATGAATGACTAACTATAAATAAATGTACTTTACAATCTGTCTATAGAAATAAATGCTGGGAGATGAAAATCTCCTTTTATACAAGACACAAATAATAAAATATATGCGATGCTCTGCCCTTTGCTGAGGAAAAATCTGCTGCCGTAAGAGCCTTGAGATGGTCTGCAATTCTGTACTGTACTCTCGGCCCTTGATTTTGGATTCGAATCCTGGATCTTTAATATGGGGCGAATTTCTTTGGAGGGTTCTGTAGGTCCATATCTTTATCTTCTTTAATGGCGGTCATTTCTCACACCTACCCTCGGCTTCCTCTTAAAATTTTGCCAGCAATATATCATCCTTTGAAATGCTCTTAACTTCTGCTGCGGAAACCATGAATTAAAACGCCCTTTCTATTGCTTTGAAACCTGCGAAACCCACAAGATATTAGAGAAAACTGACACAGGTGGAGGCGGGGATGATGGATACATGGTCGACCGGGAGAAATACAGAGGGTGGCGGGAGAAAAACAGTGGATATTTTGATTGTACAGAGAGACCGCGAAGTTTACACGTAAAACTGTTTGGTCGTAAAGAATAAATAGGATGGAGGATACGAATGGAAACACACTTACATATTATATATATATATATGACGGGGGGGGGGAATATGGTAGACGCGCGAGAGTAGACACGTGGATGTATGGAGGGAACAGGTGGAAGGGCGACGTGGCAGAGTCAATGGGTGAGGGGACTGAACTCTGGACCGTCGGATTACAAACATAGATCAACGGTTAGAAATGGACGAGAGAGACACGATGGTAGGCCACAGGACACGGCGGAGATGAAATAATGGGCGAGCAACTCCAGAGAAAATCTGCCGTCAGATCAGGATCAGTAGATCCAATGGCTCGAACGAATTCCGCTGCCTAGCGATTGTACTGTCTTTAACGCGTGGGGGAAAGTGGTTTTAGGGCCCGTACCAAGGACACGCGGCGCCTGTCTGGTGGAATCGCTGGCCCGATGCATAATACCGCCAGCCTGGGGTAAGCGGTGCGGGGGTTTACCGCCGGTTTCCTACGCGCGGGGCCCTCCATACGAAATGATCACCGCTCCGTTGATTTGGACTTCGATCAGACGATCACCATTGCGCCCGATCATTAAAACAATAGGCCCCTTTTCGTTTTGACTTACAGTTTTCAGACTCGGGTCATATGGAAGCCAAAGCAGGAGGGAGTCAAACTCTTAGGGGCTCGGCCCGATACATTTAAATTTGGGTTTTTGACCATTATAAAGCAGATTTTCGGGCGGAGATGGTAATATCAAACAGGAGCATGAGGTTTAAAATGGATTTGAATGAGGTAGCAGGCCAAAGTTCGCAGGCAGAGGTAAATATGTACAACAGTGGGGAAGTATAAAAGCATGAATATTCATGCAAGTATAGTTTTTAATGTAAGATCTAGCATCAACTGAAATTCACGTGAAAAAGTACATGAAAAATGTACAATCATCCATTGGAGAGGTAATCTATAATTATCCAATAATACTCTTGGCTATGCCTTGAGGCTAAACTAATTCTCAATATTTTTGAATAATCATCCATTGGAATTTAGTAGGAAAACCATAGTAAATCATTGTCCAATGGCCATGCAAAAATATTAAAAAAAAAATATCAATGGTACATCAACTTTCATACATGAGAACCCGGATGCGGGTGAAGTTGGTAGTGTTTAACGTGATGGGATGGGGGAGGGGAAGCCACTGGCCCACCCGCAAGAGTGATGTCATTCAGTTCTTAATGTCGACTGATCGGCGTTTAATGCCATTTACTCGCTCGAATAAACCGTAGTCTCACTCCTCGATACACATTCGCATGCCGCGACATGACTCAGCCTCCAGTTCATACTTATGGTGGTTTATTGCAGTCGATTCACAGTTGCATGGTAGACTGGGTTGTTATTATGGAACGTCCCTCTGGTCTGAACAGAATTCCCCCGCCTGTGAATCTGTGGTGCGCTCTAGGAGCAGGGCTTTCTAATGTTCGCACTGTAACTGGTAAGAGGAGTTGTCTCAATTGTTGTTTGGATTTTGGAGAAAATCTCTACTTCAGCCACACTGGTTCCTGCAAGATTGCTTCTATCGCCCTGCTGCCCCTCTCGCCTCAGTCTTATATCCATCTTTTGCCTCCCTGCCCTGTTGTCTCGAGTGCGACTATGCCGCGCCTGAGGCAGAGAATGCGCTGCCGAAGAGGCTCCACGAGGCGCCAAATTCGACTCTCTCCCTCCACCTCTGGCACCTCCTCTGCGTCTATCTCCCACTCTGACAGTCAACCTAGAGGGCACCTTCTCTGCTCGGGCCGTCGCCTTGCTTCCCCCACTCCTTCCGCTCCTCCTGCTCAAACCCACACCACGCATTTTTCCTTTAACAACACTCTCAATCAACCCAGGGTGACTGCCTCAATTACGGTCGTCTTTCGTGAAGAGCCTCAGGAAATTGTTCCCAGTTCTCGCCCGGCGGAATGCAGCCTCTCGGCGGCTCAGGATTCGGCGCAGTTTTTTGGGTTGAAGCACCCTGATAGTGCGAACGTGCAAGGTCAGATGGGAAAGGCCACGCAGGACCTGGCGAACAAGGAAGCGGTGGGTCAACCTAATGAGAGGCAGGATGCAGTGAAAGCGAGCGAGGCGCAGATTACTCCTCCTCCTCCCGGGAAGGTGATCCATTCTATTGCTGACTTGTATAATGCTGACGGGGAACCAGATGAACTCTGGTGCAGAGTTGTCTATGAACCTCCTGATGAATAGTTCCTCCTCTTCACTCTGGTTTTTTGCTCTATTTCTGCCCATTCTCATGGGCCTGTTCATGTGTTTCTTGCTGTCTCTGAAAATGCATCTGTTTTTTTTGCTTCGATATGGTCTCCAGTACTACAATTCTCTGGTTCCCCTGCGCGGGATTTTTCAAATGAACTGTTTCAGACTGGTTTCCCTCTTGCAGGGAAGTCTTCAAACTATGGTTTTTTGTTTCAAATGCCACAGCACTTGGCAATGATCAGGCTTCGGCCCGCTGTATTGTACTCCTTTTGTTAATATAATTACTTTTACTTAGAAAAAAAAAAACTTTCATACATGAGAAAATAGATACCGACAAATGGTACATCATGGCCTGATTAATTTCGCTCAGCAATTTCAAATGGTATAACATTTAGTCAACAGTAATCATCAATTTCTGCACACAGAGACTAATTTCTCTGGAAGCCTCAGATTTCTTTGGCTTGTTATTCTTATAACTACATGGACATAATTAATAGAAAGATTGAGGACAGAAAAAAATCTAGGGCTTAGTCTCCACTACTCAATATGTTTTGTGAGAAATAATACATAGATTGATTTCTATGAGTGCCTTAGCATTCTTTGGCTCATTTTTTTAATCACAACAACAATAAAAAATGCACTGAGGATTTTTTCTTAGTCCGATTATGCAATTTTTATAAGACATATTATGCAATATTAATAATAAACATAAATTTATTGCAATTTAGGGAAAGCTCGTTCATGTTTTTTTCTTTATATTGGAAGGTTTACTTGATTTTTGAAGTAATTTTTAGTAGATCATAGTGTTGGAATATTTAAAATTCTAGAACAACAATGGAGAATAAAACTCCCCTCTTCAATACAGAGAAAATATAAAAAAAAAAATTCTTCACTGGAAACAGAGTTTTCACTGTAAAAACTATTTCATTAAACTTCAAAACTTTGGTTACAAAATCTCCTTTGACTGAGGGAATAAAAAAACTTTGACTGCTTCAAAACAAAGTTCAACACAAAACTCACACTCTAAAATTTCACTCTATTTATGCATTTACAACTCACTGCTTTGAATTGTGCATATGATGTATATATGTAAAACATATATATATATATATGGACCTATACGCATGACATTTTTAAAACAAACATTAAAGAACTTTGACCACCGGACGTCAATCAAAAATTAAACTCTCCTTCAATCAATTTCAGGTGCCAAAAAAATTTGCTGACGTCATAAAAAATGTGACGCGAAATTTCTATTCAATCTGCTTTATGAATTTTTCGCGTCCGATTTTGGGCACTCGTACGGACGGCTGAGTGTGATGCGAAATTTCTATTAAATCCGCCTCAGTGAGATTTCAAATCTGGAAATTTCAATTTCGGGTGCCAATAAAATTTGTTGACGTCATCAAAAATGTGACGCGAAATTTCTATTCAATCTGCTTTATGAATTTTTCGCGTCCGATTTTGGGCACTCGTACGGACGGCTGAGTGTGATGTGAAATTTCTATTAAATCCGCCTCAGTGAGATTTCAAATCCGGAAATTTCAGTTCTGGGACCACTGTCCTTCAATTTTTTAAACTCTGATCAATCAAAAATGGCAAGCGGCTCTCTGCAACGTTTTTGTTATACTGCGATCTTGACTGATCACTGGAAATGGAAGGCGGTTGCCTGTACATCAGCTGTAAGTAATTTAAACACATAGCATATATTGAGGAAATATTAGTTTGACAAGAATCAGTTATTTATCTTGAAACTTTAGGTATTAAAAGTCCATGACACAGATATATCACACTCCAAAATCCAAAGAAAATGGAAGAGCGTTCAATTTTTTTAATCAAACTTTTATTGGTGAAGGGTTAATTTATTACGAGAAAGTCATTAATGAAGTGCAAAATTTTAAACTTAACGTTTATTGACTAGAAAAATAATGACCAAAACGTCAAAAAAATTTGTGTGACGGGTAAAGAGAAATCCAAATTCCAACCCTGCCTGCCACTTGTTGGTGAGTGGAGGTTATTCACTTTTCATTTACAGCTTACCAAGTTACTCATGTTACCAATATTTTCACATGGCTCACTTTTAGGTGACTACTTATTGTACTTCTTCTTTATAAAGAACAATTGGTAGATAATTGTATATATTATTTGAAATCTATAACAAATCCAGGTAACAAAATTACAACAAATAGAAAATTATGCAAAAAATTCACCAGGGCACTACTAATGTGTAGATACCCTATCATTTCTTAGATCCTCATAACTTACCAACACCTACTATATTGGTATACACATAATATGGCATTTACCTGAAGTATTTCATATCTATCTAGAAGTAAATAAGTTGTATGACAATTGTTATGGTAGATATAAGATGTGTATTATAGTTTATATTTCAATTTTTCTAGCATGCATGTGCGGTCCATATAGTGACTACAATTACCAATATATTTCAGTGAAGATGTGAAGATGATCTCTCATTAAGTCCTAATTACTTAAAGCATCATTAATTAACTTTCCAAATGAATAAAATATGTTAACAAATTAGTAAAAACTAGGAAAACAAATCATGCTTTAAAAAAATATGGCACAATGAGTCACACTCTTAGATTTATTTAATTACTCATCAAGTGTCGCTACAACATATATATGATCACCATTACCCTAGAAATGGGACATGTGACCATCATTTTGGTTTCGCCAATGACATTCCACATCATGAGCATTGTTTAGGGTTGATTGTGTTGATTTTTTTTAAACAAATCATTTATACATTTTATGGAAATTATAGACACAATTTATAATCACATTACAAGATCACGATGTATGGATATTCCTTATCATTTCTTAGATACTCAAAACTTACCAACACCTGATAGATTGATATACACATCATATAGAATTTACCCCTAGAATGCCACATGTATCCTAAAACAAATTAGTTGTATGGAAATTGTTATGGTGCATATATAATGTGTATTACAGTTTATCTTATAATTTTGTTGAAGTAGCATACACCAATTTACTTAGTGATATGAGAACCACTCTCTAGAGTATACATCGATTTTGTACACATGGCTTTTCAGTTGATTTTTAAGATATATCATTGGTGATGCTCACATGATTATATAATGAACCATTAAGTTGAACTATGAAATTATTTCTCACAACACACACATATTGATGAATTAATAATTTTTCTCATATAATTTTTTTAATCTATTTTGAAAAAAAAATAAAAATTATATATAATTATTTCTAAGAAGAACAAGAGAGAGTTACTTACCATATCTTCGTAAAACATATAATAGCGACATTTGGAGGAAGCCGTCTAACGACGCTTTGGGGCATAGTGTCGCAATTGCGACACTTTTTCTAAGTGTCGGTATTGCGACACATTTCTCTAAATGTCGGTATAGCGACGGTTTCCCAAGATCAATGACCCAAAGTGAACCCGATAACTTACCTTTTACCTTTTCAGTAAGCGTCGCTCTTCTGACGTTTTGAACGATTTCCATTTTCGTCGGTCTTGTGACACTTTTGCAATAGTATCGCACTGAACCCGATAACTTACCTTTTCCCCACACCTTTCCTTTTCATTGTGTTCGTTCGCTCGTTGAATCCAGATCCGACGGCACTAATACATTTCCGTGCTCATAAAGTAATCGTTTGATGTTTTGGCAAAGCCGCGCGAAATGGGTGGTTTTTCCAAACCACCCGCGCTTACGTGTCGCCACCACGTTGTATCGCGTTCAAAAAGCTAGTTTCCGCTTACCACCATTTACCCTCACGAATACCACTGGCGGTATTCCCTAAACCTCACCCGTTTAACCTGAGTTTAATGTCATTTAACTATGGTTATACCATCGAAGGATAACATTAAAATTATTATTTGCATTCAAATTTTCACCTTTTCGCTTTAAACCTGTAAAAACATTGCAGAACCATTTTCCTCAAAATCACGCCGTTTGAACCCTGAGAAACTTTGCAGAGCCATTTTCAACCTACCAATACCATTTTTTAGATAATGAGATTAGGCATATGTTCACTATAAAGCCTAAATTTTCCAAGTATACAGAGGCAGATGAAAGTTACGGAAAATTGAAGACTATGAAGATCCCCTCTGCAGAAAAGTGGCAAGAATTCACAGATCTGCTGTGAATTTAATGGATAAAAAACAGGAAATTCACTTGCAAATTCATTTTTTACTGTTACCACAAATGGTAAAAATACAGGGTTAAAGTGCAGTACAACAACAATCAGTTCAAATTAGAATAATCAGTTCTATTTTTGCTTGTAAAAAGGTAACAGCTTGCAAACTGTTTTGCAGTTGTCCCTCTTTTTAAGTTTTCTTTCCTATTTTTGATTAAAACATCATCTCAATTCCTGAGAAATTTTGTAAACATTTTTTTGTATAAATACTTCACAATTCAAAGTATTCAGTGTGAATAAAATTTATCAAGACAACTATAGTTCGTGCTCTCTACTTGGCATTTTAATGTTTTCTACTTTGT
Organism: Pinus albicaulis; assembly: GCA_034641835.2. Taxonomy (NCBI): domain Eukaryota; kingdom Viridiplantae; phylum Streptophyta; class Pinopsida; order Pinales; family Pinaceae; genus Pinus; species Pinus albicaulis. The sequence continues at coordinate 847,500,327 of CM076582.1, read as the reverse complement.
TCATGCTCTCTACTTGTCCATTGGCCTGTGGGTGATATGGAGTTGTAATTTTGTGCTGAATGTGGTAGTTTTGCAATGTTTCAGCTAATTTATTACCTACAAATTGTGGTCCTCCATCTGTGATTATGTCCCTTGGGAGACCATAGCGCACAAAGATTTGGAAAAGAAACTGTACTACAGAGTCCTCTGTAGCTTTTGAAAGTGCCTCTGCTTCGACCCACTTAGTGACATATTTGGTTGCAACTAGGATGTATGTTTTTTGGCTTGAGGGAGGACTAATAGGGCCAAAAAAATCAAGTGCCCAGCGTTCAAATGGTTCAATCACTAGTTGAGGGTTCAAAGGCATTTCATCAGACTGCCCAGGGCGTCCTGCCCTTTGGCAGCTATCACAGGCCTGCACGAATTTTTTGGCATCCTTAAAGATGGTAGGCCAGTAATAGTCTGTTCGTAAAACCTTATGGGCAGTTCTACAGTTCCCAGTTAGATCCCCTTCTTCAATCTTCTTATCTGTAGCTTAAGGATTCTTAAGTGCCCTTTTTCTCAGATTCCATCCACTCCATCAAATCAAGCCTATACATAGCCTTAGAAGGTCACCTATCTTGCCCTTAGCAATTTTGCATCTCTGAGCCTTATTTCTTAGTTCTGCTTGCCTAGAGAGTTGACTCCATTGCCCAATATTCTGGTAGATCCTTCTCGTTTACCTTGAAATCTCTTTATTCCCACCAATCTTTTAAAATAAAACCCAAATACACAATCATAGCTAGCCTAATATCTGTTACTAAAACAAAGCTAAATCATACGGAGAGATCCCTCTCTAGAGTTCAAGAAGGCTAGATCTTGAATTACCAAAGCGGTTCTTGGTTACCCTTGGTGTTCTTAACTACAAAAATCCGTATCCCACAACCTGAGAATTACTAGGGTGATAACAGGCCTTGGGGGTATTATGATCCTTGGAGGAAACTCCCACAGCTAGAAGAGTTGACAGAGAAAATTGGATTGAGTACAAAGGTGTGGCAGGTGGGTTTTACCCTGTACCAATTGTTATGGTGCATATATGATGTGTATTACAATTTATCTTATAATTTTGTTGAAGTAGCATACAACAATTTACATAGTGATATGAGAACCACTCTCTAGAGTATACATCAATTTTGTACACATGGCTTTTCAGTTGCTTTTTAAGATATATCATTGGTGATGATCAGATGATTATATAATGAACCATTAAGTTGAACTATATAATTATTCCTCACAACACATACACACAAAGCGTCGCTATTGTGCCGGATGCCTCCAAACATCGCAATTGCAACACTTAAACATTGTGTTACAATTGCGACGTTTGGACGCATCTGTCGCAATAGCGACGCCTTGGAGAATAGGGTCGCCATTGCGACGTCTTCCTTCAGACATCACCACTGCGACACTTTGTCTAAGTGTCGGTATTACGACCCATTTCTCTAAACGTCGGTATAGCGACGGCTTCAGGCGGGATTGAAAAAATTTGCGGAAATTTCCGACATTTGGTCAAAAGCGTCGGAAGTAAGTGTCGGAATTTCCGCCAAATGTAGTAGTTTAGCGACGCTTTGGGCCATGGTGTCGCAATTGCGACACCTTCCTCAAAACGTTGCAATTGCGAAAGGGTTTAGGTGTCGGTATTGCGACAGGTTTCTATAGACGTCGGTATAGTGACGGTTGCGAGCGGGATGGAAAAAATTTGGGAAAATTTCCAACATTTGGTCAAAAGCATCGGAAGCAAGTGTCGGAATTTCCGCCAAATGTAGTAGTTTAGCAACACTTTGGGCCATGTTGTCGCAATTGCGACGTCTTCCTCCAAACATCGCAATTGCGACAGGTTTTAGGTGTCGGTATTGCGACAGCTTTCTATAGACGTCGCTATAGTGACGGTTCCGAGTGGGATGGAAAAAATTTGGGAAAATTTCCGACATTTGGTCAAAAGCGTCAGAACCAAGTGTTAGAATTTCCGCCAAATGTACTAGTGATACCAGTCATACATAAATGGGAGAGGATATCAGTTTGCCTCATAAATCTGACTATCTGGTGAATTCCCTACGACATAGATGGGGCACTCAGAATTGTTATAAACCTACTCATGTGATCAAAGAGATATCACTGGAATATGATGATCTCTTTGACCGTGTTGCTAGCTTGCAAAAACATGCACTTATTGGGCGATGGCTTCATTCGGAGATGGGTGAATTGGATATGACTGATTGGGTTAATACCTTCTAGGTTCCCATGCTCGGGTATATGCCTAAGGTCAGTATGCTGATGGGGAACTAGTTTAGTGTTCATTTTCTACATGAGCGAGATTGCCATAAGGTGATGGATTGAATATGGTTCGGGGCGAAAGCTACATGCAAATTATGCCGTGGTATCTGGGCTTCAATCCTATCCTGGATGCCCCTCACAACAAGCTTATTTGGGTTAAGCTTCCGGGGCTCCCGTTGGAGTACTGGACTATAAAAACCCTCAGAGCTATTGGGAACTCTATTGGCACAACCCTCTACGTTGATCCCAAGAGTATTAGCACGTTGGAAAAGCATATCTCTTGGATATTGGTGGAGGTGGCTTCTTGTGGGGAGATGGTTGGGGAAATTGACCTAATTTTGGGTCAGAGGAGACATCGACAGAGGGTAGAATATTGGGGGATACCTTTTAGGTGCCTTATCTACCATCAGACTGGGCATATCCAATGGAATTGTCCATATAGGCACAATAAGGTGCATCGGTAGCGCAATTTTTCTATTGGGAAAAAAGTAAATATCAGGCCTTTATTTTCGTCGGATTCGGATAAGTCGGGTAAGTCCAAACCATCCTCTCATGATTATGTGCAGCATGATAATCTCGACAACAGTGATTCTTACTTATCTCCTATTATTTATTAGAAATCCGATCATATAGCGGATAAAAGTGGTCTTAAGGGCTTCTCTACGTCGTCCCCTCTCAAATCTGCTTCTTATGCGTGGAATAAATCCATTGATGATCCCCATGGCCACTGCTTATCTGAGAAATCTCTGGCCCTTCCACCGATGTCACCCTCAAATGAACCTTTAATTGTCTCTCCCTCTACGTCGCCTCTGGAATGGGTGTCCCCTATCTCTTCCCATGAACCTAACTCAGATCATCACAGAGATTCCTCGCGAATTTCCGTGGGACATGATCTGGATTCCATTTTGCAGAACTCAAGTTGTAGTCTACCTGAGAAAAATTTGAACCTTTCTCCGCTATCGCCTTCAAATGAACCATTAATTTCCTCCCCCACTATGCCCTCACTAGAATGGGCGTCCCCTATCTCCTCCCATGAACCTAATTCGGATCATCTCAACGATTCCACGCAGAATTCTGTGGGAAGTGACTTGGATGCCATAATGCAGAATCCTAATTTAGACCTGGCAGCCCTAACGGTATTTGACAAGAACCCATTGGAACCTCAACTTTTCATTTCTCCGAACTCTGCTACCAACATAACTGTTCGGAAAACCTCGAATTCTAGTTCAAGACATTTCCGTGGCTTTTTCAAGGGGAGTTATTAAACCTGAAGGATATTCCTGTTATGGCTATGGAGGATAATTGGGCCCTTAGAGCAAGCTGCCCTCGAAAGGGGGCGCCATGAATTCCATTATTTCTCTCAACATAAGAGGGATGGGCGAACCCTCTAAGATGCTTCGCCTTCGGGAAATGGTTGATGAACATCGACCCTTAGTTATTTTTTTACAGGAAACTCTTTGCTCTAGATTGAATGCTATTGGAGCCATTCTACGTTTTCGCCCTGGATTGAAGGTGACGGGTATCGATTCTATGGGCAAATCCAGTTGGATGATTTTTGTATGGAACACTTTGAGTTTTGATCTCAAGGCTTACAATTTTTTTGGTGGAATATTGCTTCATAGTTTCTTCAGAGGGAATTTGGATAAGATTGCCATAATCAATCTCTATGCTCCATGTCAGGCCCACAATGGTTTCTGGGATAAGATGGAAAGTTGTGGTATATTAAAACTTAAAAACCTGATGATGATTGGAGATTTCAATGTCACTCTTGTTGCGGAGGACTCACGGGGTACGCGGGCAAGAAATGATCCTCTTGCTGGAACAGTCTCCCAGATATTTGGTAAATATAATATGGTTGACATAAGTCCGGCTCCGATTGTGCCTACTTGGTCAAATAGGTGGAGCAGAACAGAATACATTGCAAAGAGATTGGATCGTGATTTGATTAAACCTGAGATTATCAGCCTTCTAGGTAATATGCGATTGTCAGTGGTATCTTCCACTCTTTCCGATCACATGGCGATATTTTTATCATGGAGACAGGAACCCACACCAAAGGGATGGCCTTTTAAGTTCAATCATGTTTGGCTAACAGACCCAGAATTCATTGAACTTGTGAATGCGTTCTGGAAGAAAGAGAATCAGGATGGCTATAAAGATGGCTGGTCCAATCTGGTGGATAAGCTCAAAAGGCTGAAGCGTATTATGAAAATTTGGGAGCAAAACAAGAAGAGGGCTAATAGAAAAGAATATCTTGATATTCAAGTAGGCATTGACAGGATTTATATGAGGATGATGGACATAGTGCCTGATGAGGAAACGTATTGTTTATTCGCTGAACTGGAGGCTCACAAATTGGCCTCATTGCAAATCTAAGAAATAACATGGAAATTCAAAAGCAAGAAACTACGGCTTCGGGAAGGGGACTTGAATACCAAATTTTTTCACCTCTGCACAAATGGGAGGCGCAATAAAAATGAAATTTGGAAAATTCAATCTGCGAAGGGGGTGATAAAGGCAACTGATCTGGAAATCAAAAAGGAATCATACGGGGATTTCAAAGATTTCTATAATGTAGCAGAAGGTATTGAGGTTCAATGTCAACAATGGGTTGTTGACCAATTACTGCTTATGTTTGATCAAGAGGCCAATGAAGCTATTATGCAACCGATATCTAAAATGGAATTAGAATCTGTACTAAAATCTTTTACAAGGGATAAGAGCCTGGGGCCTGATGGCTGGCCGACCGAGTTCCTCCTGAAGCTTTTTGATTTAATGGGGAATGAACTACTGGCTATCTCTGAACATATTCATATACTGGGCTATGTGCCAGGGGATTTGAATTCCACCTTTATTGCTTTGATCCCTAAACCTTCTAATCCTTCTTCATTTAAATATTTCAGACCCATTACTCTGTGTAATGTTTTATATAAGCTTACATCTAAGATCATTGCAAATCGATTGAAAGGGTATTTATCCAGATCAATTTCAGAGGAACAATAGGGCTTCTTGTAGGGCCGATCGTGATCCAGGTGGATATTGGTGGTCACCCGCCTATTCCACTTGGGGCTCCACCATTGTCTATTTCAGTTTTTCAGTTTCGGCACAGTTTACTATTTTTAGCAGTTTTTCGGGTCCTAAACTTCTGGAGCCGTTTTGAGGCCCTAAACGAGGTATGGTACACGTCAAACGAAGATTGTATGCCAAAGTTACGCCCCTGGGAAGTTGAAACACCAATTTACCCAAACGGGGCCCATAATTTTGGCGCTTCATCTCCTAGGGTTAGGGTTTTGGCTGTTTAGGATTTCCCATTGTTTCTAAATGATAAATAGGCCCTCGAGCCTCATTGTAACACAGTTCAGAGGCCTGTAGCTGCCACATCTCTTCTCAGAGATAGCTACCAGCGCCCTAGCTAGTTTTATTTCCATTCTGTCTGTAAGCAAAATTCAGTTTGTTGATATTAATGAAATGAAGTGTTATTTCCGCTGCATCTCTGTATTTATGTTTATATGTTTATTCTGTTGCGTTCCTGCATAAATCCGGATCAGTGGTATCAGAGCGGTCTGCTTTTTCTCGATCCTTCTTTGCATGTCCCCAACGAGGTCGGGGTATAAGGAGCTAGGGCTTGATCTGGTGGAACCTTTGCAAGATCAGCCTCGCAAACCTCGACGGACGCCCATGGGGGATGAAAAGAAAGATGAGGGAGCAGGAGATCCTATCAAAATATTGCTCGAGGAGGCCCTCGAAAGACAAAGGAACATGATGATGGATAACTTTGCTCAGATCCTTCAACGGCTACCCACCGGCGGCGCATCTGCATCCAGCAGCCACTCTGGAGGCGCGACTCCTTTTAAGGTACAAGTAAATTTTGACATTCCCATATTTGAGGGTCAAATAGACGTAGATGTCGTAGATAGATGGTTGAATCTGTTAGAAGGATATTTCTCGGTTCATGACTTTTCAGACCGGGAGAAGATTATTTTTGCACTCCTCAAAGCTCCCCCCATGTTAAGGACTGGTGGGAAACCTACTGTGAGAACAAGGACCAGACAGAACCCTCTCTGTTCTCGGCGGTACCAACTTGGAATTCTTTCCGAGACGCCGTCAAGGAACAGTACTATCCCGTGGGGAGCTATGAGGACAAGTACATACAATGGACCACGTTGCGACAACAAAGGGATCAAGATGTGCATGAGCTAACGAATCTGTTCCATACCCTGCGCACAAAGTTGGGTATCAAAGATTCAGAGAAACATCTGGTGCTAAAGTATCGCAGCTGTCTGCACAAATACATTCAGGAAGAAATGGAGTTCCTTGACATCTCCTCGCTTGGTACGGCATACCGGTATGCTGCCAAGATTGAGCAGAAATTCAAGTAGAAGAAGCGAGACTTTGGATCTGCGAATCAAAAGCAAGGGAAAGGTGCTTCCAAACCGCAGAACAAAGGACCGAGCCAAGGCATGGCAGCGAAAGACAACTCATCGAAGCCACAAGAAAAGAACAGCACCGTAAAGCCAAAGAAGGACACGGGAAAGTGGTGTGAGTTCCATAAGAGCTCCACTCACAACACAAGTGAGTGTCGGGCCAAGCAGTCGCTAGTGGCCGAGATGAGGGCTTCTGAGTCAGATGCATGCTCTGACTCCGAATCAGAACTTGAAAAGGTGAATGAAAAAGGGAAACAGATTATTGATGCGGAGCCCAACGCCACTGTTGCCACTGCAAAGATCCAAAAGGAGGAACCGGAAGATCCAGAGGAGGAGGAACGTCTCTTCCACTCCCAGATGTGGGTAAAGGGCTCCCCGGTACAGTTCATTGTTGACAATGGGAGCCAAAAGAACCTCATTTCAGCAGATGTCGTGAAGCGGTTGGGCTTGCCAACCATAGCTCACCCACATCCATACACCATCGGGTGGCTTCACCAAGGACGAGATCTCCGCGTCAGCCGGCAGTGTCGCCTTCCCTATAGCATCAAGCCCTTCACGGATGAGGTACTATGTGACGTTGCTCCTATTGATGTTTCTGATGTATTATTAGGACAACCATACTTGTGGAACCGTCATGCTGTGTATGAGTCTCGGCCTTGTGCTATTATTGATACTTTGGGAAATAAGTTGTACAGGATACCAGAGGTACCACCTCCTGCTGCTATCTCTTTGGTTACTGCAAAACAATGCAGTAAGCTCATTTCCCAAACCAGGAAATTCGTTTTCCTGATGATCCGCCCCCAGGGCAAGAAGAAGACTGTGGCCACGACCTCCAAACAGGGCTCCTCTACACAACAACAACAAATGGATAAGGTTGTGGAGGAGTACGGGGACATATTCACCTCACCCACAGGGGTTCCTCTGCACTGTCAGGTCAAGCACCCGATTGATCTGACCCCCGGTGCGCCGCTACCTAATGGACCGACCTATCGGCGCTCTGTTCTGGAAAATGATGAAATCAAGAGGCATATTTAGGAGCTGTTGCAGAAAGGTCACATCAGACCAAGTTTATCGCCCTGTGGGAGCCCGATCGTGTTGGTATAGAAGAAGGATGGGACGTGGAGACTCTGTATTGACTATCGGGCGTTGAACAAGATCACTGTCCAGAATAGGTACCCAATCCCACGGATTGATGACCTTCTGGATCAACTCAAAGGTGCAAAATATTTCAGCAAGATTGACCTGAAGTCTGGGTATCACCAGGTACCAATTGAACCCTCCGATGTGTGGAAGACGGCCTTCAAAGCCAAGGAAGGCCTTTTCGAATGGCTAGTCATGCCTTTTGGGTTGACGAATGCTCCCGCCACCTTCATGAGGATGATGGATGACATCTTGCGGCCATTCACTAACTCATTTGTAGTGGTGTACTTGGATGATATTCTGATCTTCAGCCAGACTTGGGAAGAGCACCTTCACCACATCCGACAAGTCCTCCAAACACTGCGGCAACACAAGTTGTGTGCCGATTTGGAGAAGTGCACTTTTGGCATGACCCAGGTTCAATATCTGGGATACATTATTGATGAAAGGGGGGTGCATGTGGATCCAGCCAAGATCCAAGTCATTCGGGATTGGCCAGCCCCAACCACTATAACAGAGCTTCGCAGCTTTTTGGGTCTTGCTAATTTCTATTGGAGGTTCGTGTTGGGATTCTCTCATATCACTTGGCCCTTGAGTCAAGTCACCAAGGGAGGAGCGAGAGAAAAAAAATTTTGGTCGGAACCTCAACAGAAGGCGTTCACAGAACTGAAAAACCGCCCCTGTTTTGCCCCAGTGCTCACTTTACCAGACTTGCAACAGCCATTTGAGATCGAGAAATATGCCTCTGACTATGCTATTGGGGCAGTTCTTACTCAACAAGGACATCCAGTGGCATTTCACAGTGAGACATTGTCTGACACGGTTCGCAAGTACCCCACATATGACAAAGAAATGTACTCCATTGTGAAAGCTTGTCGACAATGGAAGCATTACATTTTGGGGAAGGAAACAATCATCCATACAGACCACAGGCCCCTGCAGTTCATACAGACACAAGGGAAGTTGCAAAATGATCGCCATCAGAAGTGGTCTACATATCTGCAACAGTTTCATTTGAACATCAAGTATAAGAAGGGTAGCACCAATCATGTTGCAGACTGCCTCAGCCAACCACCGATCATGGCGCTCACCACTGTGCTCAACGCTTGTGGGCACAAGACTTCTGATTGGCCGCTTCTCTATGAGAGTGACCCAGAATTTGGCCAAACTTACAAGGCACTCCTGGGGGGTATGCAAGTTCCAAATTTTCACCTCCAAGATGCACTTTTATGTCACATGGGACACCTTTGTGTTCCTTCAAGCGAGCGTGCCAAGATGATATGGGAAGCACACTAAAGTCGAGTCGCTGGGCATTTCGGGGTCGAGAAAATAGTAGCAATCCTGTAGAAGTATTTCTATTGGCCAAACCTTCGAAAGGATGTCGAGAAGCACATCAGATCCTGCACTGCTTGTGCCATTGCCAAACCGACCATCAAGAAGCAAGGCCTATATACTCCTCTACCTACCCCTAATCGACCTTGGGAATCCATCTCCATGGATTACATGTCGGGCCTGCCTTCTACTAAGCAGGGAAATGACTGTGTTTTTGTGGTCGTCGACAGATTCTCGAAGATGGCCATTATGGCGTTCTGCAAGAAGAATATCACAGCAGAAGCCACTGCTAAACTCTTCTTTGAACGAGTGTGGGTGCACTTTGGAATCCCATAGTATATCATATCAGATCGGGATAGCAGGTTCCTCAGCACATTTTGGTCCAGCCTCTGGTCGATGTTGGATACCAAGCTCACCAAGTCCACAGCTTTCCATCCCCAAACAGATGGCCAGACAGAGGTCGTCAACAGAATGATTGTACACATTCTGCGCATGTACAATTCAAAGCATCCACGCACATGGGACGAGAGCCTCCCTTATGTAAAACATAGTTATAATCGGGCTCTCCACAGTTCAATCGGCCATAGCCCCTTTCAGGTGGGCTTGGGATTCCAGCCACTATGTCCCATTGACGTAGCCATGCCATTTTCAGCTGCTCAGGCCAATTCAGCTCATGTCCAGTCTGAAGTTGACAAAGCCAGTAGCTTCATCGAGCGCATTCAACACATCCGCCAATAGGTTCATGATATATTGGACAGAGCCAATGCCAAGTACAAACAACGCCATGATCAACACCGGGTGCCACACAACTTCCAGGTGGGTGACAAAGTATGGCTACATTTGCAGAAGGAGCGCCTCACTGGACCCCACCGCAAGCTTCGCCCGCTCCGATACGGGTCGTACACCATCACCAAGGCTGTAGGGAACAATGCATTCGAGCTCCGTATTCCACCATTCCTTGGTCTGCACCCAGTCTTCAATGTGGATCGCCTTCGTCCTTACTTCCCACCTCTACTGGACACCTCGGACATTGCAGAACAACTCACACCAACTGAGTTAACAGGCCACCACAGATTGTATCATGGACATGCAAATCAAGAACACTCGCCAGCAGAAGATCCAACTATATCGGGTTGTCAAAGCTGGCCAACTCCTGCACCAAGGAAAGTGGTTCACTAGGGACCAAGTTCAACATAAATTTCCTCATCTCATGGAGGAACTTAACGCAATGGGGACCATTGCTTCCTAAGGGGGGAGGAATGATCCAGGTGGATATTGGTGGTCACCTACCTATTCCACTTGGGGCTCCACCATTGTCTCTTTCATTTTTTCAGTTTCGGCACAGTTTACTATTTTTAGCAGTTTTTCGGGTCCTAAACTTCCGGAGCCGTTTTGAGGCCCTAAACGACGTTTTTTGGGAAAACGGAGGGCAACATGGGTCCATGGACCGATGTTGCCCGTTTCAAATTTGTAGTCCTCGGATAGATCTTTCTAACGAGGTATGGTACGTGTCAAACGGAGATCGTATGCCAAAGTTACGCCCCTGGGAAGTTGAAACACCAATTTACCCAAACGGGGCCCATAGTTTTGGCGCTTCATCTCCTAGGGTTAGGGTTTTGGCTGTTTAGGATTTCCCATTGTTTTTAAATGATAAATAGGCCCTCGAGCCTCATTGTAACACAGTTCAGAGGCCTGTAGCCGCCACATCTCTTCTCAGAGATAGCTACCAGCGCCCTAGCTAGTTTTATTTCCATTCTGCCTGTAAGCAAATTTCAGTTCTTTGATATTAATGAAATGAAGTGTTATTTCCACCGCATCTCTGTATTTATGGTTATATGTTTATTCTGTTGCATTCCTGCCTAAATCCGGATCAGACTGATTCAACATGCAAAGGGTTATGTTATTGCCCAGAAGCAATGCGTGAATGCATACTATTCAGGACCAAAAAAAAGGAAGCCTTAATTATGAAGATAGATTTATATAAGGCATATGACTCTGTCGACTGGTCATATATCAAATTAGCTCTCCTCAAAATTGGTTTATCAATGCTTGCAATTGGGTGGATAATGGTTTGCATCAGTTGAATCGATTAGATACAGTGTACTCATCAATGGTATACCGACTGATTTTTTCATGGCGGAGAGAGGTCTTAGGCAAGGATGCGCCTTATCACCTCTTATTTTTATTCTGGTGATGGTGTTGAAGATTGCAACAAGAAACAGTGAAGGAGGCATCTTGAAACATCATTCCTGATCCTAGTTGGAAAGTGATCACCTAAACTAGGTGGGGCCCACACAGGTGATTTTTGTCGCAAAGTCTATTTTTAGACATGTCGATCATATTCTATGAGTTGCAGGATGCTATTTGTGGATGGTTGGTCAAGTTGGAAAATAGATGGACTTCTATTTTTAGACATATTGGGCGGAATCTATTTTTAGATTGCCAGTCTAAAAATAGATATGTCGAATATTATTAGCTCTTAATAATATTTGGACTCTAAACAATATCTTATTCTCTTGGAGCACTTCAGTTAAGTGCACAGATGTGGCACAGGAGCTGACAGAAGGAATTACGCTATTCCTGAGGGTTAAGTGGAGCTATTGCATGGATACTTCAGTTAGAACTCATGTGAGAGAGTTTGGTGGAGTTGATTGAGGAGTTAATGGAGTTGTGTTCAGTTTAACTAATATAAACATAGTTGAACTAGTTGTATCTAATCTAACTGATTGATACACTAGTGAAGAGTGGTGTGAATTAATTATTAATTAATTCACTAATTATAAACTCATTAATCAACTAAAGAATACATCAGTTAACTTCAGTGCATGGACAGTTTCAGTGGAGACCAGTGCAGAGATAGGTGAAAGGGAAAGTATGACTATCAGTTGTGACTATAAGTGATGCATGGTTTGCATCCAACACTCAGTAGAGATGCCTATAAATACTGCGTGAGCAAGGCTGGGGTAATTCAAACTCATCAAGAGGCATTCTTCAGCAGGGATTGCGCAGTAGAGGCAGGCTAAAGGGCTCACAAAGATAGGGGCATGGGATTTGCAAGATCGGGCCTGATTAGTGTGTAGCAAGTGGAGATTGTACTAAGAGCTTGTGAGGAGCTTTGTACAATGATTGTTACATGATCTCTATGACATATATAATATACAGATAGTTGGGGGTTTTCAGCTTTAAGCTTTCCCATTACATACTGTGTTCATATGTGTGAATTTTTATGGTTTTAATGTGTTCGTGCAATTGATTTTATTTCTGCATGTGATGATCAATGGTAGAAGAGATTTTGTATTGTGCATGAAGATAAAATAGTGTGTGATCAGGAAAATCTCAGTGGATAACATATCATTTATTCAAATTTCTACATGGTATCGGAGCGATATTGATCATTGGAGCAATTGCAAAGCATTGAAGTGGTTGAGTTTTGTGCTGGTGGAATTCAAATTTTCTACAATGTTTTGTTGGTGTCGAAGTTGAGATGTCTTTCAGTGGATTGCGATTGGAGTATGCCCTTAAGGGCAGCTCAAATTATATTGCATGGAAGGATAGGATGGAGGTGGTGCTGGAGGATAATGGGTTGAAGGAGTTCATAGATGTAGAAATTCCAAAACCGGGTTCTAGCGATGCTGCCACACTTGACGCATGGCAAAATAAGGTAGCAAGGTGTCGAAGGATTATGTTGGAAGGTGTGAAGGATCACATAGTATCCAGCCTTCATGGTAAAGCTTCTCTATTCTTGATGTGGAAAGCTTTGACAGATTTGTTCCAAAGCAAGAGTGACCAGAGGAAGTTGGCGCTCAAGGATAAACTCAGGAAAATAAAAATGGAGAAGAATGACACTATTCCGGTATACTTGAAAAAGTTTGTCCACTGCAGGGATGAGCTTGGGAGTGCAGGAGTTAGTGTGGATGATGAGGAATTGGTGAGCTTGTCTCTCCTTGGGCTTCTGAAGAGTTGGCACTCCTATTAGGACTCTGTCAATGGTCGGGAGAAATTGCCAGGATGGGAGTGACTTTGGTCAGATCTTGTGCAGGAGGAGATAAGGCGGGATACCAGGGATGGATCTTCATCAATGAATGATGATGAAAATGATTGCGCTTTGGCTGCCAAAGCAAGGAAGGGGAAGGGTAAGAAGAATGCTTCTCAATCCGATGCAAATGGTGAAGAGGGTGACATGTCCAAAGTGAATTGTTTTCACTGTCACGAGCATGGGCATTTCGTAACGCATTGTCCACAGAAGAAGAAGAACAAGGAGGCTGCTGGAGCTGCAGTTGGTGAGGCTCTTGCCTCGCAATTTGAGCTGGAATTCTCATTGATCGCATGCATGGTGTTTAGTGCATTGGGATCAGGGTGGTATTTTGATAGTGGCGCTTCCTTTCACATGACGGAAGATGTGAATCTTTTCAGTGACTTGGTGGAGAAAGATCTCCAGTTGCATGTTGAGTTGGGAGACAATGGATAATACAATGCGACCGGCATTGGTACCATAACCTTTCAGAGGGAGTTAGGTAAACTCATTCTTTTACAAGATGTAGTGCATGTTCCAGGTTTAAAGAAGAATTTAATCACAGTCGCAATGTTAGAGGATAAAGGGTATGATGTTGTCTTTAGTGAAGGAAAATTTTTCCTTCAGCACAAGGCAACAGGACAAGTCAAGAAGGTTGGGATTCAAGCCAAGAATCTCTACAGACTTGAAGTAGATGGGATGTCTACAGAGCTTCCTATTGTTGGGAAGTGCGAGAAAGACATGCAATTGATGCTTGAGAGGTAGCAAGTTTTGCATGCAGGTAAGAGTAAACCTCGGGATGTGGAGCAGCCACAAGATGAGGATCATGGAGTGGAAGAAACCACTCATGCAGAGAAATTTCGTGCCAGATGAGCAGAGGGAGTGCATGCAGCTATACCACTAGGTGAGAGGTAGGGTGACATGCATGATTAATCCCAAGAGGAGATTTCTGGGCAGGATTCATCAGATGGTGTGGATCTCATGAGTTGAACCTGGCTACGAGGTGCCCATAGCACAGCAGTAGCATGATCAGTTGGATTGATGCAAGCAGATCAAAGTGACAGTGTCGGATACTGGAGCGTAAATCAGAGTTGACAGCAAGTGCAGAGTGCATGGGTGCAAGAGTTTAACAGTGCAATAGTTCCTGATGACATGTGAAGTTGGTACCAGCAGAAGTCGAAGACTTTGATGATATATGCATCATACTGATTGAGTTTTTTGGAGCCTATTCAGTTTCAGAGGAGTTGCAGAGCAGATGCATGGAGTTGCATGGCGCTTGTGAAGGTTGCAGGGCGAATGCATGGAGTTGCATGTCACATGCAAAGATATTCCTTTCTTGTTGAGAGGGAGTGTTGAATATTGCAACAAGAAACAGTGAAGGAGGCATCCTGAGACATCATTCCTGATCCTAGTTGGAAAGTGATCACCTAAACTAGGTGGGGGCCACACAGGTGATTTTTGTCACAAAGTCTATTTTTAGACTATGTCTATTTTTAGACATATGGATCATGTTCTATAAGTTGCGGGATGCTATTTGTGGATGGTTGGTCAAGTTGGAAAAATAGATGGATTTTTATTTTTAGACATATTGGGCGGAATCTATTTTTAGATTGCCAGTCTAAAAATAGATATGTCGAATATTATTAGCTCTTAATAATATTTGGACTATAAACATTATCTTATTCTCTTGGAGCACTTCAGTTTGATGCCTGGATGTGGCACATGCAGCTGACAAAAGGAATTACGCTATTCCTAGGGTCTAAGTGGAGCTATTGCATGATGACTTCAGTTAGAACTCATGTGAGTGAGTTTGGTGGAGTTGATTGAGGAGTTAATGGAGTTGTGTTCAGTTTAACTAATCTAAACATAGTTGAACTAGTTGTATTTAGTCTAATTGATTAATACACTAGTGAAGAGTGGTGTGAATTAATTATTAATTAATTCACTAATTATAAACTCATTAATCAACTAAAGAATACATCAGTTAACTTCAGTGCATGGACAGTTTCAGTGGAGACCAGTGCAAAGATAGGTGAAAGGGAAAGTGTGACTATCAGTTGTGACTATAAGTGATGCATGGTTTGCATCCAACACTTAGTAGAGATGCCTATAAAGACTGCATGAGCAAGGCTGGGGTAATCAATTCTCATCAAGAGGCATTCTTCAGTAGTGATTGCATAGTAGAGGCAGGCTAAAGGCTGGCAAAGATCAGTGCATGGGATTTGCAAGATCGGGCCTGATTAGTGTGTAGCAAGTGGAGATTATACTGAGAACTTGTGAGGAGCTTTGTATAATGATTGTTACATGATCTCTATGACATATATAATATACAGATATTTGGGGGTTTTCAGCTTTAAGCTTTCCCATTACATACTGTGTTCATATGTGTGAATTTTTATGGTTTTAATGTGTGCATGCAATTGATTTTATTTCCACATGTGATGATCAATGGTAGAAGAGATTCTGTATTCTGCATGAAGATAAAATAGTGTGTGATCAAGAGAATCTCGGTGGATAACATATCAGTTATTCAAATTTCTACAGATGGATGGATTCAGTAAGCTCTTGAAGATGGCCACCAACGAGGGCTATTTTGCTGGCTTATCTTTCTCACTCGAGGTAAGCATGACACATTCTCTCTTTGTAGATGATTTACTTGTTTTGGGAATCTTGTCAGGAATCATTGGTTCTATCTTTCCTATATGATGAATCGTTTTGGAGTGGCAACTGGATTTTACATAAACAAAGCTAAATATGTTCTTATATATGACAATGGGGATATTTAAGAGATACTGCTTATTGTTGGGTTTCTTGGGGTTAATTCTAGGTTGATTAGGGATGGTATTACATATCTGGTTTTTCAATTGAAGCCATGCGCCTACTTTAACAAGGATTGGGAATGGCTAGTGGATAAACACAAGAACAAAATCCTTAAATGGACCAATTGGTGGCTTACATTGGGGGGCCAATATATTTTGATTCAGGTTGTAATATCTCAGCTCACGGTGTATTGGGGAAATTTATAGTTCTTACCAGCCTTCATCATTGACAGAATTAATGTTGTTATATCTCATTTCCTATGGGCGGGTTTGTGTTCAGAAAGGAAATATCATCTATGTAAGCTATCTTTTATCATGATTCCCAAATCTCATGGTGGTTGGGGTTTGTTGGATCTTAGATTTTTCTCCAATGCTCTTCTCACTAAATCTCTGTGGAGAGCCTTAAATGGTGATGGGATTTGGTCAAGGATTATCAAATGCAAATATATTAGTGATAGAACATTGCACAAGATCTTCTATGGATCTTTTGATGCTCCCCGTCGGGCTTCTCAGATATGGCGAAGCCTAACAAAAATTAAGGAGATTATCAATGCCAGACTGATATGGAAATTTGGTAATGGGAAACATATTCCCATTGCAAGCGACAGGATTATGGGTATTCAGGAGGTGGAGTATATTGAGGGGGAATTTATTCACAGGCATACCCAAATGGTTCTTATATATCTGGCTAACATTATATCTCATTGGGAATTAGGTGCGTCAGCCTGGAAATCTCCTAATGTTGTTGGTCTTCAGAATGGCGATCTGGAGAAATGGAAGAGATTCACCGGTGCTTTGCAGAATGCAGGGTTTTCATACAGCCAAGAAGGGGATCAGATTAGTTGGGCGGGATCGTTGAATGGGAACAATATCATTGTTCGGGAATTGTATCAAAATATTAAATCTGGAATGATAACTGGGTAGCCTTTGTCGGGTTTCTATGCTGCGTGGGGTTGGAAGATCCCACACAAAATCACTTTGTTTATTTGGCTAATGAGGAAGGGAAAGATTCTTACTTGGGAGAACATCCAAAAACGTAGCAAACTAGGTCTGGGAAGATGCATTTTCTGCAAGGAGCATGAAGAAAATGTTGGCCATCTATTTTTTGAATGTAATATTGCTAGAAGGGTATGGTGTCTTTTTCTGCCCATTTCTATTGATCCCTGATGGCGACCTATTGATTGTGAACATAATTTTATATCTTGGGCTGCTAATACTCATGGGTACAAGTCTCTTCCTTTTTATGTTTGTTGGGAAATATGTGGTGCGCGTAATCGAATGATATTTCGAGAGGATCCCCTTGACATTGCTCGGATTCACTCTTATATTATGAATTGGTTGAGGGGTGTACCTACTAAAAATGGGGAGTGTTTCGATCTCTCTTTTTGCTGTAGACCTCACAGTATTAATCTCCCTGTGATATACTTTGACAGTGCACAAAAGGATGGCATTTGCGGGTGTGGTGCTTGGATAAAAGTATTTGGAGTTGAGAGGTATCATATATTCTAGAACGGAGGGCATGGATCTAATAACAAGGCCAAGCTAATGGCTTCATGGAGTGGGATCATGGTTTCTTTTCATCTACAAATACCATGTATTGAATTATATGGAGATTTGAAGGTTATCGTTGATGGAATATCTGGCAAATCTACTTTACAGGGGCAACATTTAAGAGGATGGATTGATCACACAACGTATATATTATCCAAATTCCAGAAGTTTTCTTTGAACCATATATACAGAGAAATTAATATGAGAGCTGACAAATTATCAAAGATTGGTCTGGATGAGCCTTTTGGATGCATATCGGTTTTACATTTCAAAAATTCTACTCAGGTGGCCTCCTATTCATATCCTTTGTAATGATTATTATGGCCTTGATTTGCCTGGGGGGGCTTCTTAACCTAGGAGTCATCTCACTGATCGATCAAATGAGGTTTTGATTCACTGGGGATATCTGTCAAGCGTGCCTGGTTTCTGATATTCTATCAAGCGAGCATGTCCCGTGCTTGATACTAAAGGTCCATCAAGCGAGCCGGTTTTGGTTTTCTTCACAGGATTTTATCTTGCTTTTCGGAAGGGATGCATAACACTTCGTTTTGCATTAATCTCATTTTTGTTTTTGTATTGATATGGATCATATGCTGATAGGGCTAGAATAATTTCTTGCCTCTTTCACAATTTTGCAAAATGATGGTGACGGAACAATATATTTTAGCAGTCGTTTTATTTTGTAATCTGGTTCCTGTATCATGCATCTAGCTTAATGGTGCCTGTATATTTTCTAATTATGTCGCCACCTATACCCCTCTACTAGATATTGCAGTATTTGCGGGTTAGGTACATAATGTTATATTTCGACATATGAACTATTTTAATATAATGAAACAACGTTTTTTCTCTATTGAAAAAAAAATATTGCAATCCATACGGAATTGAAGAAAATTATGGAATATAGTTTTAGAGTCAATAACCCTTATCCAGAAATTATTAACAACCAAAACTTCGTTGATGCTTTTAGAATTGGAAATTTAGTCGGATTTAGCGCGTCATAGGGAGGTGAAGTAAATTATGGAATAGATGAAATACTATTGTATCATCTTTTTCCCGATAGGTGCATCTATCATTTTCTCTATACCTAACACTATAATCTTTACACTCGTTTTTTTCCTTGCCCTTGCACTACATGTGAGTATTTTGTCCACATGTGAAAGCTCTTAAAAAACGTTCAATTCCAATACGTTTATCTACACCACAAATAATATTATATTTTGAATAGAATACACAAGATTTTATATTATATTAGCATAGATCTATTTGAAGCATGGATCTAACATAAGCTAAGAGAGATCAAATTTCTTTTGTTTCAAACTTATTTTAGAATGCAAAAAAAAATGTTTAATTTTTTATTGTTTAAATTACATTTTTGAATGTTATAAGATCATAAAAATTAAAATATTTTATTCATAATCCACATTGGATGTTTTATCTATGTAAAATTATATTATTTAAGATAGACATCGAAATAGTGTATTTATTACTTGAAGAGTGAAAGTGAAATATCAACAACTAAGCTAATTGTTTT
Source organism: Pinus albicaulis (assembly GCA_034641835.2). Lineage (NCBI taxonomy): Eukaryota > Viridiplantae > Streptophyta > Pinopsida > Pinales > Pinaceae > Pinus > Pinus albicaulis. The sequence goes on along the minus strand of CM076582.1, from coordinate 847,481,223 downwards.
GTTAATATATTTTAATTTATTTATTTATATAGTTATTTAATTTGTTTTTGTTTTGTTTGGGAGACATGAGCTAAAACTATTTCTTTTATTTTTTTTAGGACATGACATACTTACACATGTGCTTCATATTTAATTGTAGAATGAGCCTCTTAGCTAAATGAGCCTCTGGGCTCAATTATATTATATACAGTTTGAGTGAGCTTAATGGTTAAGAGCATGTGTTTCCTCCCAAGAGGTCACAAGTTCAAGACCAAAAGGGTTAGAGTATGTATGCTTTCGTAGAGTAGAGGTGGGGTCCCTTGTCCCACAAACATACAAATAATAATAATAATGATAATAACCGAAAAATATAGAGAAATAAAGTAATGGAAAAATATATAAATAAATAATGAAAGAGATATGCAATGGTTTCATTACTCAATTTGAAGTTATTTAAAAAGTAAAAAAAAACAAAAATTGGATAATAATAATAATAATGATAATAACAATTCTTGACTAAGATTATTTTTTTTTTTTACTGGAAAAATGTATTCTTATTTGTATCTTAATTTTAAGTCAATTTTATATAGAGAAATAAAGTAATTGAAAAATATATAAATAAATTATGAAAGAGATATGCAATGGTTTCCTAACTCAATTTGAAGTTAATTAAAAAGTAAAAAAAAAAATTGTATAATAATAATAATGATAATAACAATGCTTGACTAAGAATTATTTTTTTTACTGGAAAAAAATATATATTTATTTGTATCTTAAATTTAAGTCAATTTTATATAGAGAAATAAAGTAATTGAAAAATATATAAATAAATTATGAAAGAGATATGCAATGGTTTCATAACTCAATTTAAAGTTAATTAAAAAATTTAAAAAAACAAAAATTGGATAATAATAATAATGTTAATAACAATGCTTGACTAAGAATTATTTTTTTTACTGGAAAAAAATATTCTTATCTCTATCTTAATTTTAAGTCAATTTTATATAGAGAAATAAAGTAATTGAAAAATATGTAAATAAATTATGAAAGAGATATGCAATGGTTTCATAACTCAATTTGAAGTTAATTAAAAAGTTAAAAAACAAAAACATTTATTAAGGAGATGTGTAATTCTTTCAGTATTCAATATGGGTTAATTACAAACTAAAACAAAAATTAAGAAAGAGATGTGTAATTCTTTTACCACTCAATATGGAGTTCACATATGGCAAGTGAAATTAATATTATATTATGTGTATCTAATTTTATGTTGAATTGAAATGTAATATTTGAAAAAGAAAAAAAATTAATAACAAAAAAATTAAATATTTCAATCTTCATATTAAATAAGGTAATTCCATCAACTTTATACAAAGAAAAATAAAATATTTTAAATTCACATTTTTCTTATATTTTTACTTTCTATTGTGAAGAAGATATATAATTTATTTCATTCTTAATATAAAATTGATATAACATTTTAAAAAAAATTAATAACAAAAATTTTTAATAGAGATCATAAATCAAATATTTCAATATGAATGTTGAGTAAGATATATATATATATATATATATATATATATATATAATAGGTTTTTAATTCAAGTTGTTGGGGAGATTTTGTAATTCCTTTAATGTTTAATATTTTCAAAAAATTTACCATTTGATGTAGATTTCACTTCATAGATTTGCACATCTATATTTCCTTTCATTTTTAATCAAATTGTCACTTTATCTCTCAACCACACCTTGAATATAATTGTATTCAACCTAATATTTCTACCATAGAAGAGACTTTAGTGTAGTATTTAACCTTATCTTTTCACCACAAGAGTCTCTTTAAAGGATAAAGTTAAAACTACATCAAAGTAATAAACAACCATGTTAATCTTCCAATATTCTATGCTTCACACAATCACTTATTACAATTAACAAACAATTATCCAATATGATTTCAATTTTTACGAGAGTAATAAGCAACTGTAGATAGAACAATAAACGAAATGCAATAGAAGACAACCAAGAACAATAGAGACATAGTAGTTTGGTCAAAGATCAGGGAAAAACCCCACAATGGGGGGAACCCTTTCCAAATTCTTCTTCTATTAGATTGTCATAAAATTTTCAACTGAGAGATACAATTTCCAAGTACAATAATAATGAGTCAAAGGTAAAATCCTTGACCAACCAAGTCTACTATCCAATATCCAAATCAATATGAGAAATATAGTCAAATCTGGCCAAACTTGAATTCTGCAATTTCTGGTCAAATTCAACAACAGTAAATCAAACCCTAGCCAGTCAAAGTAAAAGGTAAAAATATGCTCCAAATTTTTTTTTCAACCTGCCAAAAGATATGGCCTCCTTCCTTTAGTTAAAATAAGTCAAAACAGTCCCAACAATCTACCCATAAGATATGGTCAAAGACAAACTTTGACCTGTAAATACCCTAGCAGAATTTCTGCAGTCAACACTAGTCAAACAACCCAAAAAATCTAGATCAAAGTGTCAATCAACTCGGCCTTCCAAACAGATCCAAAATCCCAAGTCAAAATAATCTTAAAAATCCAAAAGTCAATGTCGGTCAAAAGCCCAAAATAGAAATTCAACGCAGTTAACATATTCTCTATCTCTCTCCTCTTTGCACGTGTGAATTCATACCTGCAATTTCAAAGTTTTACAAACCAATCAAGAGAATATGTGATTTTTTGATGATGCCTCCAAGCGATGTGACATGAGGTGTGTTTTTGTGTGGTTCATGACGTCAAATTTCTCTACCCGGGTTGACTTGTACTTTTGTGTAGAAGTGGGTTTCACAGTAAAACTGATATTTTTCCTTGTTGTTGAAATTAAATTCGTCCAAGCGCTAGTAGGGAATCTAAAGGATGAGGAAGGCTTCCCAAAGGAGTTAATTCAACCTTGAGCTACCGAATTTCAACACTCCCTCTCAGCTAGGGAGGAATTTATGACTACATCATAAGTCTCATCTCAAATGTCATGTCATCATCATCTTTTCTCATCTCTTCTCATCTACATGAACACACTTGAATCTAAAGAAGAAGAATACTCATAAGGGGGATAAATATTTCACCCTATATCCAACGCCAATAGGATAGATACAACTTGTTATAAGAGGTAAGGATCACACACACCTATTGTCCTTTGACCTTCCCACCTTGACGCTTAAGAGTCAAGTGGTAGAACACCTACATCCTAGATGCCAGATACAACTTACCATGAAGGGTTAGGATCAAAGACGTCTCAAATATCCTCACCCATTGGCCAAATGGGTGGCAATCCCAACAATCCTAGCTTGTGGGTCGGATGCATATTGGGGTATACTATGTCAAGTTATGAATTTGACAATGGGCACCATATACAACTTACTGTAAGTAGTAAGGATCAACCCTGCCTCAAGAACAAATACAACTTTCCATAAGTGGCAAGTGTTATGCGGAATTATGAATTACGGATAAAATACATTCCCTAAATGTTGTTCTATGCATTTAGAACAACAGATCAAAGGCTTTTCAGACACTTTTCCTAAGAGTAAATAGACACAAAGAAAGATGGAGAAACTTACTTGGGATCCAAGCACTTCCTATTCTCCTTCTGTCGCTCTTGTTGTAGCTTCCAATCCAACTTTGATTGCCAGACTAGTTCCTACAAGTATAAAAACTAAACATCAAAGAGGTTGCAATATATAGATGGCTATTTACCTTAATCAGTTAAATAAATGAAACATGAAACATATACATAAGCTAAGAATCCATGATATGAAAGATAGAAACATATACAGATACATATGTGGGAAAATGAACAGCAATCTTTATTAATGGATATAAGGGGGAGGTTACAACCAGTGATTTATTTGATGTCACCAACTCCAGCATCATCCTAGCCTTATCATAATAAACATCTCTCCAGAAACATCTCACTCAAATCAAATACTCAATTGAGAATTCAACAACATTTCTTTACCAAATTTCTTCCTTCTCAAGCACTAGGATATGTGCTCAATTTATACAGAAGCTGAAGGTAGCTTCTCAATCAATGAATTTATAATAATAGGCAAGACATGTTCCCAATCTCAGAGGTGTTATATGGACACATGGATTCGAAGTTTGACACATATGGACTCTTCTAGAAGGCACTGGCCATGTGGAGATTCTGGAACAATGAGAATTTCGCTCCCAATTGACCAACGCACTCTTGAATGTTGGGAAGTGCTTAGCAGAGCACCCTTGAATGGAGATAAATGCATATGCAAAGCAATTAGTCCCTTGAGAGGTTGCATTGGTGAGCTCATAGGTGATATAACATGTACTTAAAATATTGGAAACCTTGCAATGGAAGTCATGGATGATTTGTTCTTGTTCTTGTCTTAGGGCATGTAGCAACTGAAATGATAGGGGATGATAGACCCTACTTCATTGGTTCTGGGGATGATGTCCAGTTTAACCAGGTCATTGGGAATGGTGCCCAAATTGACCTATAACAATTTCTCCCTAAAGCATGAAGTAATAATAATAATAACAATATTTTTTGAATGAGATGCTTTACACTGTGATGGGCTAGAACTGAAGTGGAGTGGAAACCTGCATCAATATTACAATACATTACATCATGATATATCCTCTTAATCATGAATTGCTAAGGGAAGGCATTCCCATACTCAGCACATAAAATATCTAATAACATGTACATAATGCAGAAAGTCATCTACATTGGAATGTTGCCCAATACAGACATGCCTACAGCTATAGGCCCATGTTCAGATGACGATCTGTATGTAAGGTCACTGTACAGATGATGTGTACAAAAATCCTGAAATTGCAGCCCAGATGGAGGAAACTAGATCTGGGGTCTTCTTATCTCATTCACTCAATCGTTCGGGTACATGTCTAGCCATGCGAATATATGATTTGTAGTCGAACATGGTAATACAAAATTTGATTACCAACCAACGATGTGAGCTGTTGTTGTGTAACCAGCTCCAAAAAGAGAAGAAAAGAGATATGAACGCCTTATAAATAAGCCACTTCGAGGGGGCAACCTCCAATACATTACATAAATGAACAATTCTTGGATGATACAAATGAACAAAACCTCCTTCTATATATAGGAGTCCATGGGGCCACAATATAATCCTAGTGGGGCCACAATGTAATCCTAGCCGACCTAACAATAAGAATGTAAGGGCACAATAATAACAATATGGGGGTTACAGGGGTACAATAATAACAATAAGGGGGGCTACACTAACATAATAAGGGGCTACACTATTAATATAGGGACTTAACATGCCGCTCTCCTTCAAACAAGTGTTGTCCTCAACACTTGATTATTTCTTGATGCTTCTGTATAAAATTCTCATCCTCCCATGTGAAATATTCTACAGGAAAGTTCTTCCACTTGCTGAGATACTCTGAAATTGATTGTACTTGTCGAGTTCTTGTTTCTATGACTACTTCATAACTTCTTTCGATGTGATGTTGATCTTCTTGTTGTTTCATTAGATTCTGCACCAAAGTTGGGTTATCCTTTGAGAGTTGGAGAACTTGTTGTTGATGCTCGATGTGATCTTCCATTAATTTATCATCCATATTTGCTATTATTTGATCCTTCAAACCATCCAACTTAGCCTCCATTTCTACTTTTAAACCATCTATTTCATCTTCAATTGCTCCTCGTAAGATTGAAACTTGTTGCACTTGGTACCGTAATTTTGATATCTCATACTGCAACTCTTCCTCTTCATGCATCATAGTATAGCTTTTTGAGGGATTAATGGGTATGGAATTATTTTTTGGAGGCATTATAGAACCCAATACTGATAAAAATTCTAAAATATTCCCTTGGAATCAATTCAAATTGATTCTTCAAACAAGACTTATGCAATTCGGAAAAATACACACCTTTTTCTTGCTTTTGAGGAGCTCGATATTGGAATTGGATTATCTCTGTGATTGAGACTCTTAAATATCTAAAATTCAGCACTGAAGTAGCCCTCTAAATTCTCTTTTTAATGCCACATTTATGACCTGATTTGGATTCTCCAAGACAAAGTTTTTTCCAATCTCCCACAATGACCTAATTATAGACTGATTCAGTAGAGCGAACTTGTACGACTTTCCACGTGTCACTGTTTCGTTCTTTGTCTCTGAAATTGATAGCCAAAAAACTACAGTCCGTGTACTTCTGACCACTTTTTCCGGCACTCAAATCCACTTCCCAGAGAGAGAGTTATTGAATTTTTCCCATGATCACCTCTTTGAGATGAAATTCAGGAGCCTGAAAAAGCACTACCTTCCACAAATCATATCTCCAAAAATATTGCGAACCAAGCTCTGAAATTTTTTGAAAAATTTTCTCAGGATTTCAGCTTCAGACCATATGAATTTCAGATTCTGAACCTTCGTAGAAAATGTTTTATAGCTCAAATTCCACGATAACCTGTTTAGGAGCCTGAAAAAAGACCTAACTTCCACAGATCATATCTCCGAAAATATTGCGAACCAAGCTCTGAAATTTTTAGAAAAAATTCATCAAGATTTCAGCTTCGTACCCTATAAATTTCAGCTTCTGAAGCTTCGTAGAAAAAACTTTATAGCAAAAATTCCACGATGACCTGTTTGGAGCAGCGAAACCCTAGAATCCAAAGCTCTGATACCAAATGTTGTGTAACCAAAGCCCAAAAGAGAAGAAAAGAGATAATAATCGTCTTAGAAATAAGCCACTTCGAGGGGGCAACCTAATACATTACATAAATGAACAATTCTTGGATGATCCACCATAAAAACTTCTATATATAAGAGTCCATGGGGCCATAATGTAATCCTAGTGGGCCACAATGTAATCCTAGCCGACCTAACAATAATAATGTAAGGGCACAATAATAAAAATATGGGGGTTACAGGGGTACAAAAATAACAATAAGGAGGGCTACACTAACGTAATAAGGGACTACACTATTAATATAGGGACTTAACAGCTATTAACAAATGCAAGAGAACCACCATTGATGTTAATGGCATTCAAGGTACTGAATTACATTTCATAAGGCATGAATAGATGGTTTGATGTTGAAATTCGATGTTGTAACAAGCCTCATGGGACTGGAAGATGATGTTTCTAAGTGAACTTCCTAGATGATGATTTGACATTGACAGGAAGCCACTTTATTGTGAAACGAGAGTTACTGATTTCAGAGACAAAATGTGACTTGATATAGCAATGTTCAGGGATGACTGTCACGAGAATGAAGGTTTATGAGTATAGCAGAAGGATGAGTATTCACTGGATGACTTCTCTTGAACATATCGGTGACACTGAGGTAAGTTGGTAGCATTGACCCAAAACCAAAGTGAAGGTATGATGAACCATAGGTATGAATGAACCATCAAGAAGATTACCCAACCCAAATAGTCATAGTTATGGAGTGAAGTGTCATTTTCAAGAGCGACCTGGTACCATAAAAATTTCTGTTCACTTTCCCAAATTTTCCCTAGTCATTTGTCGACCAGTACCTCTTTATTTTTTAACAAGATTGAGGAGGATAACATATGCTTGATCTATAATTCAACCCTTCAAGCGAATAATGTATCAATATTTAATAATTTAACGAGTCTAGTGATGAATGAAACTCGATTCTTGCTATGATCGACAAGCCCGTCGCTATTTTATGTTTTAAAGAGCCTAGTGACAGTGATAGCCTAGTCCTTTTTCATATTTAGAGAGTTTTAAAAAGAGGACGAAAGAGAACTCCCTAAGTAAATTTTCATAAAATTGTCGCTCAGATTCGAAAAAGTGTAAAATGATATCTGAGAGAACCTCTTAGCCATGTTCGACTAAGGGATTCCTTTTTCATAAATAATCTATTTAAGTCCAGAAAAGGGTTAAACTTATACTGAGTAGATATCAATTCATTTACTTTTACGAGCTCAAAAATACAAGTGCTCGACAATCTTTTCACATTATCGGAGTCTAAAAAGAGCTAAAAGAAGACTCCAGGGGTTCCTTTTTCACTGTTATTGAAGCTCGAAAAAGAGATAAAAGTGCGCTTCAAATCCTTTCTTGTTTTTAAAAAAGCTTGAAAAATAAGGATAAAAGTATGCTTTGTGATCAAATCATTCTTGAAATAAATCTACACAACTAATCTGCTCATCAGTTGAAAAACCTATTCAGAACAACATCAAATGGATTAAAAATACTTGTTTCATGATAAAAAAATAGAATAAAACCATAGTGACAACAATAAATATGATTTTCAAATAACCAAATTACTAATTAAAAGAGTTTTAGTATTCATTTTACCATTTTAAAGTTACCATTTTCATTTTGGAGCTCTGAACTTGTTTTTTCCCCTGAACTTCAGTCGTCGATTGCGATCGATTATGTGGACCGTTTTCATCACCGTTGGATCTAGGTTGGTGCCATAAACCCTCTCTTTCTTTCAGTAGTCAATTCATTTCATTTCACTGCAAATTTTTAGGGATTTGGGCCCCTTAAGGTAAATTATTTTTCCAAAGAGGGCAACGCACCCTTGAGCATCGAAAAATGCATTGTGAAGCACCTAAATTGAAGCCTAGGTTCATATGCAATGCACTCTCTTATTCAATGCTGCGTTGGAATTCACGTTCTTGATTCTTGCATTGTACCCAAAATTTGCCTAATGTTTTTGCATGAAAAGGAGTCTAATGAGTCTTATGGTTATGTTTTAGGAATTCATTAGACTAGAATGACGATTACTTGGAGAGAAAGAGAGCACGAAGAACAAAATATGATTTCCCTAAATGATCCGGGTACAATAAGAGCCCTAAGAGATTGTGGGTTATTAAAGTACTTTCTCTTGTCAGGGATGAGGCAACAAATAGAACTCTTGGAGTTCTTAGTTCGTGCATCGGATTCGGTTATTGAGGCATTTCACATTAGGAACAAAGTTGTTCCTATTACAGTGGAGGATGTATATTTTCTGACAGGCTTGTCGAGGAGAGGCTTGCCTATTTCCCTCTCAAGGTCTGCTCTCGGAGGAGAGACAGTGAGAAATTATGTTTTGCAATATTTCTATCTAGGGGAAGAGCCAAGCAAGGATGGGAAAATAAACATCTGTGACATTCGTTATTTTCCTTTAAGAACCATTCTTTTCATGATCGCAAAGCTTGCCGGCACCATTACACTACATGTAGAGAATATATCATATATGGAGTATGCGTTAAAGTGCATGGAGCCAACAATCTTCAACTAGTCTGAAGCTGTAGTTTCTCAAATAAAATAACAACTAAACAAGGCAAAGGGAAGAAGGAAGAAAAACTTCAGTTATGGTTCGATCCTCATTTCATTTTCCTTAGAGCAGATTCCACTGATGCATCCTCAACATGTGATGCTGGGTGTGTGTAACCCTATAGATCTGAGGGTGCAGAGATGGGTAGAACTAATGGTTAGGCATGCAGGCAATCGTCCATTGTGTTCTTGACTGCATTCTTCACCTAGTTCAGGTGACAATTTATCGCCATCGATGAGTATGCATATGCAGACGTCGATTTCCAAGGAGATCCAGACTTACCTTTACCAAAAGGCGCTCGATGGGGTGCAATAGGTAAGAATTTTTTGACCATGTTTTTTGTTTTTTCTAACGTTTATACAATGTTTTTGTATTTTGATGTTTTCCAAATACTAAACTAAATTTTTAATGTAATGCAGATGTTGGTCGAGTTCAACCGATGGAGGAACCAGAGCATGGAGTGGATGAGCCAGAAGAGAGGGTTGTCGGGAGAGCAATCCTTCAGGATTTAGACATGGCCGAGACTCTGTTTGAGCTTTAGCAGCACATAGAGGGGTTGACCTTCAGGATTCCAGATTTTCAGATCGAAGATTTATCTATGCGACTGCAACACCACACTATAGGCGATCCTAACCGCTGGATGTGGTTACTGCGTAGGATAGCTAGATCTATAGCATGTTACCATGAGCATCACTAGTTTACTTTTGAAATGTTGTATACATTTTTAGGTCAGATGACCAATGTGTCTTGGGCACAAATTTTTGTAAAAACCTATGACTATCTATCTATTTGATTTCAGTGTTTTCCTATGTTTATTGCGCAATCCTATTCAATTATGTGAATGTATATTTACATGTGTTGAAAATGTCTGTCTATAACACGATTAGCTAAAGAATCAGTCAATGTGTTCAAGTTTCTGGAAATGTGTTGATATTGAATAAAATCAAAGTGTCTTTCCAAAAGTTGAACTCTTAGGAACAAATGATGCAATGTTGGATTTCTAACAGTATAAATACTAGTAAGCTGTAATATCACAAGTTGTGAACCTAACCTTATGATGATGCGGTTAATACCAAATGAAATGGCATCAGAAAGAAGTTCGATAAACATGCTATACTCAACGATATTGTTTGTCGATCTACCGATACAAATCCCTTGAAAACTCACTAACTCGCCATTTGAAGCAAAAATGGCCCATGCTACAGAGGATAGATTATGCGTACTACAACTAGCACCATCAACATATCCAAAAAATGGTTCCAAATATTCAAACATTTGTGATGAAATGTAAAGCGGATTACTAATGTCAAGAAAACTCTAAAAAAAAAACTAAGTCAGTGAATGAAAATCAACAACATATATATACAATATAATACAAAAAATTACTACGCTTATGATTAAGCATAGTAATGTTTCAGATACAACCCATTTCGGGGCTATGCCAATGAAATTCCATCGTAATATACCAACTCGTAGGCACCCTTAGCAAGAACTATTTTGACAATATAGGGGCCATGCCATAATGGCTCAAATTTCCCTGTACCTATTACATCAGCTTCTTGATCATAAAAAATGACCAATTCACCCTCTGAGAAAATGTGAGGCTGGACATTTTTGTCGTATTGCACCTTTATACGTCTCTTATGCGCTTCGTTGGCTAATTGGGCTTCACGATGCATTTCATCAAGATGGATGAGGTTAAAAAGACATGCTTCTTCATCTGAAGTGTCAGGTAACAAGTCAATTGCGAATTTCAACGACAATATTTGACATTGGATTGGCAAGATAGCTTCCAGACCATACACCAATTGAAAGGGAGTAAATCCAGTTACATTTCTCATCGAGGTTTGGTACGCCCACAAGGCCGAGTATAGGATCAAATGCCATTTTCTTTTACGAAATCCTATCATTCGTTGAAGCATATGTTTAAGAATCTTGTTGATAGCCTGAACTTGTCCATTTGATTGTGGATAATAAGGAGTAGAATTATCATGTGAAAATCCTAACTTGGCATTTAATTCAATCATCATGTGGTTGCGAAAATGCTTCCCATGATCTGTGACTATAGCCTGTGGGACCCAAAACCGTGCGATGACATGATTAAAGAAAAATAATGTAGTTGTATGTCCTGTGTTGTTGAATGTAGGCTTCGCTTCAACCCATTTGGTAAAGTAGTCTACTGTGACAATAATATAACCATGCCCCCCCAGACAAATGATGGTTATAGGTCATGAAGTTAATGCCCCATTTCGAAAATGGTCCCACAGAGACAACATGATGCATTGGCGTTGGCGGTTTGTGGATTTCATAGCATACCCAGAAAATTTTACACCACAAGCCCCAGCATGACAATCATTTAAAACCTTTTCGTCCTCCTCATGAGTGAGGCACCTTCTTAAAATTCTATCGACACCACGACGATAAAGTGTATCGCCGACGATCAGATTATCTTTAGCTTGGTATCAAATACGTCACTGGTCAAAGTGAGAGGTATTAAGCCAAAAATTCTGGGTCTGGAGATAAATGATAAAATCCCCATAACAAGGATCAGATGATCCGATCAGAAAAAGAGACTCTTCAAGAATAGATGGTTCCGACATAGTAGCATTATTGTTAGAGGGAAGGTCATAGAGAAGCTCAGCCAAAAGTAAAGACTTCTTTGACTTGGATTTGATGAATTTGAAATCAAATTCCTGCAAAATGAAAATCCATTTTGAATACTTGCCCCCCAGCAATTTATGTGATAAGATATAAGTCATGGGGTTGCAATCCAAAATGACAATGGTCTTTCAGAATAGGATATAGTGGCGACATCTTTGGATAGCTTGAACAGTTGCCAGGGTAAGCTTTTCTACGTACGAATACTTCAGTTCCATATCATTGATATTATGACTCAAATAATAGATCGGATGTTCTATCCCATTTTCTACTTGGACCAATACCATAGCAATGGTCGTATCACCTGCGACAATATATAAGAAATAATCACTCTGATAATCGGGGGGATACATTAATGACGCCTGGACAAGAGTATCCTTGACAACATCAAAAGAAGCTTGCGCAAATTGATCCCAATGGAAGGGAATCCCATTTTTCAAGATCCGAGTAAATCCTTTAGCCATTTAGGCGCAGTTGGGTATGAACCTCCTTAGGAAGTTAGCCTTTCCTTGAAGTTTCTATATCTGAAGTAAATTTGATGGCGCAGGCAAATAAATAATGCCCTGAACCTTCAATGGGTCGATTCGAATTCCTTATTTTGAGACGACGAACCTAATAAAACGACCAGAACCAACAAAAAACACACATTTATGTGGATTCAGGCGTATTTTGTAGTGTCGGCAGTGTAAAAATATGGCTCTCAAATGCATTGAGTGATCAGTCTGATTTCGTGAATGCGTGGGTAAATCGTCTGGATAAGGTTGAACAACATTGCTCTATGAAAAAGTAGCTCCGGCATTATTTAAACCAAATGGTAGTTTCCGATAAGCGAATGTGCCCCAGGGACAGATGAATGTTGTCTTATATTGATACACTAGGCAGATATTGATTTGATTGTAGTCGGAAAATCCATTCATGAATGAAAATATTTCGCATCCAGCACAATCGTCACTAATCTAGTCGATAAAGGGAGTAGGATAGTTGTCTTTGGACAAGAAAGATTTACATCTCGATAATCGATGCACACTCTGATGTTTCCTTTTTTCTTCATAACAGGGACGATGTTGGAAACCCACTCAGTTAGCAGAACAAGGTAAATGAAACCAACCCACAAAAGTTTCTCAACATCTAATTTAATGGCAGTGGCCTTATTCGGATGAACGGGACGAAGGCATTGAAGTACTGGCTTGACATTAGGGTACATATTAATAGTGTGTTAATGATACTAATATCTATGCTTGGAGTTTCCTCATAAGAACAATAAAATACATCATGAAATTCATGAAAGAGAGAGCGATATGTTTCGAGTTCTGATGGAGAACAAGGTACGCCGACATGAATGTTTTATACAACGCCAGGTTTGGTCAAAATATTGATAGAAATGGTTTCTTCAATATTTTACAAATTTTTCTTGGAATTGATTGCATTAATAGGAAAAGAATTCAAAAAGAAATTTTTGATCGATGGGTGATATATTTCACTAAGATTATTTTCTTCATAATCAGGAAGATGGGAACGATGATGATAATCTTCCCATGGTTCTCCTTCCGAAATTATGGTTTCCAAAATATTCTCATTTGTCAAGAAAGTTGAGGAAAAAGGATCAGATGGAGTACCAAAATCTAAGGAACGATCAACCCAAACAACCGGCAATGATGATTTCAGATTCACTGCCCAAGCCAGATAGATTGATTGCTATGCCAACTCAATAGGGCTCGGAGGCAGAAACTCATCCAACGTAACAACTTCAGAATCACCCGTACTCTTCCTTAAGCCAGATGGAGTGGAAGAGATCATGTAGCAGGTCTCTATACTTGCAATTTATGCTGACGTCGCAGGAAGTGGTAATGCAAAGGTTCCCATGATAGTGGAATCCTTTAAGAGTCCTACACCAATGTTTTGAAGTGTGAGTTGGGGTGCGTAAACAAACGAAACACTTCCAGTTACCTGGGAACTGGAGGCAAAGAAGGATAATTGATTGATGATTGTGATAACACATTTATATGGAAAGGCAATCATTCTAAAATATGTAGAAAATATTGCAGTCATAGCATATACCCATGGCCTTCCAAGTAGAATATTGTAGTCAAGGGGTCCGTCAAGTTTCAACTACCTCTACATCAACATTCATTGTTTTTCCCCCTAGTTTTACATGCAGGTTATTAATAATACCGCAAGGCTTATATGTACGTTCGTCGAAAGCCTTCAACGTTGTTGATGATTGAGATAAGCACGGGGAGCCAAGTGAATTCCAATAGTTTAGAGACATAATGCATGTAGATGCTCCCTCATCAATAATAGTATGATGAAAAAGGTAATTGAGAACATTTACTTCTATGGAGAATTCCAATTCTATTGGTAATTGCGGCACATAGCCCATATGATTAAAAACTACAAGATTAGAATCAGTCGAATCAATTCCACCAATAGCTGACAATAAACCCTGTTTCTGGGAGGGAAATTTTTGTAATACCTTAAGAGCTGACATAGCTGAAGGTGATTGAGCCACATCTTCAACTATATTATAATTTTGAGTAGCTCTTTCTCAGGGATTATATGTCGATTTATGAATGACTCCCTTCGGTGGCTTGATTGTCAATTTAGGAATAACAGGTGGTGGTATCAATTCCGTATAAGGATTCGTGGTCGAGGTAGTGGGTTGATTAGTGGCCTGACTACCGTAATCTTTTTTAAGCATTGACACCAAAATATCTGTCGATGGCTTTGTGATGGATATCATAATCACTTGGGAACTAGAAGCTAGATCTGAAGCTACCAAATTTGTGTTCGCATTCGGAAATGGATCTCTCAACATAGTTGACACATGTGAGTTCTTAACCATTTTTGAGACTTCAGCACGGTGAGGAAAATCCCGAAAAAATTGTTCCTCATTACAGATTATGCATAGATATCGAGGTTTCCGATTTCTAGACGATTGATAAGATGATCTTTCTTGTGGATTAGAAGTTTTCTTTTTCTTTGATTTCCCTTCTTTCTTACTTCCAAGTTGATTGTCTCTTTTTCCTTGTCAAATGACACGGCATTAATTTCGGAAGAAGGTACATGATTAGATGCAGTAGTATGATGTGTGCTTGAAGTACCAATCATACCGTCTTTGACATGAGAGTCCTTTGACGTAGGAGGAACTGTAAAATTAGATCTTGGCGCATTTGGAATTTTCTCATAGAGCATTCCAGACTGAGTACAAATCAAGTCTAAATATTGCACATGAGCAATGACCTGCTCTTCAGTGATGACGCCACCTTTAGCCACATCCTCAATTATAGATGGTAACAGGGACTTAATGAACCACTCAGTAAGGAGCTGATTAGGAACAAATATCTTAACCATTCTACGACGACGATGCCATTCATTAATATGATTAGAAATGTGAGTAGCATTAATCTATTTAAAATTATTCAAGAGTTCCATTCCAGTTTCATATCATATGGGTAACTGTAAGTGAGTAAAAACGACAGTAGGTAGGGTAGTAAAATTATCAAAAGAAGCTCTAGGTAATTCAATGTACCATTTTGCAGTCGAACCAGTGAGTGTACGCTGGAAAAGACATAGCCAAACAGAGTCATCATTCAAGGATTTTGATGAACACCACAAATGATAAGTCATAACATGAGTCGACGGGTCTTCTCCAGGGTTTTCATTGAACTTAGGAATATCCGAGGGTAATTTATGAGGTATCACCGGCCACCAAAGAGCATAGTTGATTGGGTCATTGGTGAGACGGTTTAAATCTGGTAACTCTAAAGTTGCAACAAAGGGCAACTGTCGATTGAGGTCAGGTTGAGCATATCCAGGGTATGATGGAATTTTTTGGGCAACAGGCCTTTGAGCACCAGCATAAGGAATCTAGTGCTGGTAACCCAAATAGGGGTTGTTTTGATAAGAAAACACTTTAGGATTCTGTTGACCAAAACCTGGTTACAATACTTGTTGAAATGAAGGTTGAGGCATTTTCACCTAAGGCTACCAAGGGGTTTGTCCACCAATGTTATAATCCAAATTAGAATAACTTGGATTGGTTGAGGATAGGTATAACCTGGTTGTGGTTGTGGCATCCCATAATATGGTAGTCAAGCTTGTGAATAAATTATTTCGGGTACAGGTTGTTGTAAATTAGCCGAAGGAGTTGGAGTCTGAGGGCCCAATACTTGAGGGTATTGAGTTGAAGGACCTGCCTAAAACGGTTGTTTTACAGCAGTTTGAGTCTGTAACAGGGATAAATATGTATTAACAAGTGGAAATGATGTGGGTGCACTAGGTTGAACCGGTTGATATGAGCTTACAACCGTTTTTGGTTGGATAGGCAGAGTGGGCTGCCATTTATAAACATTCATTTCGACATTAGGTTGACCAAAAAATGATGGAGTACTGCCAAAGTGGGTGACCATAGGTTTCCCCCCAACATGAGGAGTATAATAAGACAGAAAATATTGTTCTCCAAATGCAGGGAGTCCAGTTGAGATGGTATTGGATGGAATAGACCCAGATGGACTAGCTTGATATTGCCCTGATGATGGATATAAAGGATCAAGTCATTCAATACACACTATAGGTTTACCAGTTAGAATACCACAAGATGACATTGGCGAAGTCCATGGGTTTGAAGATGCACCAGAGAAAATTCCAGATAAATATTTATAACCTGATGGGACCATAGGGCCACCATGTAAATATGAATCTGGTGAAGTTGTGAACATCGACGGGGTAGCGAGAGTAGGGGTTGACGCAATCGGAACAGATGGTCCAACCTCAGTTGTTGGTTCAGGCATGGTTACTTGACCAAATGTATACCCTTTTGAATCGACGGGAATTTGAATAGGCATAGGATCAAAAAATGCAGAGGGTGGTGATTGAGGAAAATACTTGTACAGGTAAATATCCTCCCCAAAATGGGTTGGAGTTAAAGGTGTTTTGCCTTGTGGTATTTCTGCAATCGAAATTAAACCAGGTGGAAGGATTTCACCGTCAGGCCCAAATTATATTTCAGGAGGTTGACTACGCAATATGGGAGACTCAATGGCTACAATAGATTGTGGGGTGACCAATACAGGAACAACTTCTGGTTGTTCGACTTAGGAATGCAAATGTTCTGGCAAAAAAGAGATAGGATCTGGATCAACTTCCAGTTGAATAACATCAGGTTCGGGAGGTATGATCTCACTGATTGGATGTATCATGACCATAGGTAGCTGTGAGGACTCTGTCTTGACAATAGTAGATGAACCAAGATTTGTAGAAACAACCTATTCCAACTCTAGTATATGTGAAGATGATGCTTCACCAGAGGTACTGATGGTACTGGTTTCGGTAGAGCGATGTCGCCTTCGCTAACTAGAAGTGACTTCCGGTGGTAAAGGTGGTTTCAATGCAAGTCTATGTGAATGAAGGGGAAAGGGATTTTCTTCTTCCACAATGATTGATTTATTTTATGACAAAAAAAAAAAAACAAAATAAAAGGGTAATGCTAGGAAAAATGTTTACCAAGAAACTGTGAACTACGTAATACCTCCTGGCAAACCAATAAGTACTAGCAGGAAATCTCCCCGAATGTTGTGTTCGGTGTATCACAATTTACAAGGCGGCTGACTCGATTCACTATGGATGGATAGAAACCTAAATTTGTCCTCCCAAATATTCCTGAAGGTACGTGGAGGTCCAAGTCCGTATTAGCACTGTCTAATGCAAAACCACACAGTGAGAGCATCCCTTTATACTTTTTGTACTATAACACCGCCCTATATACCTAAAGGTATGTGGAAGAGCTACGATATACTTACGTACATGGAGTGAGGTATCACACTCGGAATGTATCACAGAAAATTAACGACAGCTGCTATGTTTTACGATGCCGGAACACGTCTCTAGCCTAGACCTTCTAAATGTTATCGTTATGGTTCCAATGCTTTTTTAGGTAAATTGATGTAAATTTTAAGTTGATATTGTTTATCAATTTGCCTTTCAAGCTTTACCATGATGATGTGATGGAAATTACTAAAATGCAAACTAAAATGATAAGAAAAATTTTCAATTTTAGCTTTTTCAATGAAAATCTTAGCTAGTAAAGGAAAAGAGAAATCAATTTTGAGAGCAAACAACCAAGAGCACAAACTAATATGCAACTTTCCTAATTTTTTCCTATGAAAAACACACAATCCAATATATGAAAATGCAAGTTTTTCTTTTCAGTCCCCTTAATGTAAATGTAAAAAGGAAACAATATGCATCAAATCGACAAAAAAAAATGCTTTCTTCTTTGAGAAACGATGAATTTAACAACAATTTTTCTTTTAGGAAAAATGAATAATTTAACGACAATTTCCTTTAAGAAAACAAATGGATCTAATGCAGAAATAAAATAATTTTAATTTGATTTGTCAATGATAAAGAAAAAGACTTAAAGGGACATTGAACAAACTTAATTTTAAAAGGAGGAAGATTCAGGTAAATTCATTAATCTCTATGAGCTATCAGACAACTGAAAACACAGCAAACAAAAGGCTGAAAGTGATGGAAATGAAAAATTCAAATGAAATTTGGTTGGCTTAGGGGGCAACGTAGTCTCTAAGGGGAGACAGTGCATTGCAAAGCACCCCTGAGTGGGAGATAGTGCTATGCAAAGCACTGTGTCTTGACCAACAGTGCGTTGGGCACAACATAGAACAAAATTCAAGCTACTTAAAAACACTTATAATGCAATTATTTGTTTCAAAAGCCTAATAGTTGAGAGTAGATGCTACTGGGTGGATAAGTAGAGGTAAACACACCAAGGATGAAGGGAATTTCCCCAGTGGAGTCGCCAATTTGTTATGCAGAATTATGAATTATGGATAAAACACATTCCTTAAATGTGGTACTATGCATTTAGAACAACATATCAAAGACTTTGAAGACACTTTTCCAAAGAGTAAATAGACACATAGAAAGATGGAGAAACTTACTTGGGATTCAAGCACTTCCTATTCTCCTTTTGTCACTCTTGTTGTAGCTTCCAATCCAACTTCGATTGCCAGACTAGTTCCTGCAAGTATAAACACTAAACAGCAAAGAGGTTGCAATATACAGATAGCTATTTACCTTAATCAGTTAAATCAATGAAACATGAAACATATACATTAGGTAAGAATCCATGAAATGAAAGATAGAAGCATATATAGATACATATGTGGGAAAATGAGCAAAGAATATTTATTAGTGGATAGAAGAGGGAGGTTACAACCAATGATTGATTTGATGTCACCAACTCCAGCATCATCCTAGCCTCATCACAATAAACATCTCTCTAGCAGCATATCACTCAAATCAAATACTCAATTGAGAATTCAACATCATTTCTTTACCAAATTTCTTCCTTCTCAAGCGCTAGGATCTGTGCTCAATTTATAGAGCAGCTAAAGGTAGTTTCTCAATCAATGACTTTCTAATAATAGGCAAGACATGTTCCCAAGATCATAGGTGTTAGATGGACACATGGATTCAAAGTTTGACACATATGGACTCTTCTAGAAGGAACTGGCCATGTGGAGATTCCAGAACAATGAGAATTTCGCTCCTAATTGACCAACGCACTCTTGAATGTCGGGAAGTGCTTTGCAGAGCACCCTTGAATGGAGGTAACTGCATATGCAAAGTAGTTAGTCCCTTGAGAAGTTGCGTTGGTGAGCTCATAGGTGATATAACATGTACTTGAAATCTTGGAAACCTTGCAATGGAATTCATGGATGATTTGTTCTTTTTCTTGTCTTAGGGCATGTAGCAGCTGAAATAATAGGGGATGATAGACCCTATTTCATTGGTTCCATGGATGATGTCTAGTTTAACCAGGTCATTGGGAATGGTGCCCAAATTGACCTATAAAAACAAGGATCATCCATCTGTTCAAAGAATAAGTGTAGGGGACATATACAACTTTTCATTAGTGACAAGGATCATAATATCCCTAGCATATTCAACCCCAAGAGCTCTTTTAGGATCAATTCCTCTCCATGGGAACTCAAACAAGGGGTAAGATCATAGCTCTATGTTCTCTATTAGTCGTGACCCTTTGCCGGGAGGGTCACATCCATTAGTCCAAGCCACTCTTTGAAGACCAAGAACTCCCCTTTTTGCAATGCCTTCATAAGAATATCTGCTATCTTCTCATCAATATAAATGTGATGGAGTCTTATGACTCCTCTCTACTCCATGTCTTAAATATAACGATACCTAATACTAATGTTCTTAGACTTGTCATGGAACACGATATTCTCTTCCAAACAAATCCCACTCTTGTTGTCACAATAGATGATTGCCATATCCAGAACTTGCTCAAACAAATCTCCAACGAGCTTCCTCAACCACACTTCCTCACAAGTAGCCATGATAGCAGTAATATATTTAGCCTCAGACATGCTAAGTAAAATTGACTTTTTTTTTCCACCCATCGAGGATATCATGGATAATCCCAGACTAAAACAACACCCTAATGTGCTCTTCCTGTCAACAACATTTTTGGCCCAATATACATCAACTTATCCTTGAAGTACCACATCTCTGGTGTTATATCTAAGACAAATATTGATAATCCCATGTAAGTATCTTAACACATGCTTAGTGCACATGTAATGGCTTAGTCATGAATTGACTCCATTTACAACAAAACATATGTTCAATCGAGTATTCACAAGGGACATCGGTGCCCCAATCAATTGTTGGTACTTGAGGGATTTTCCAAGTCAGGTCCTGCAACTTCTCCACATAAATTCTTGAAGTTCATCTCCATCGATATGGCCATATATTTACATTCCACAATACTAAATCATTTCAATAATTTCACAACATATTTCCCTTGTGAAAGGAAAATATCACCAAGTATTTGCCACACCTATAAGCATAGGAAGTAGTGCTTCAATCCAATGTATTTCATCTCAAATTCAGAGGTCATCTCCCTCTTAGACTCAAGCATAAGAGGCTCTTCGTCTATCAAGAATAAATAATCAACATATAAAATCAAAATCATGGGCATACCCAGGATAAATTTGAAGTAGAGTTTCGGTTTGACATTGATTCTTGTAAACCCAAGCTTCATCAAGTAACTATCAATGCGGTCATACCAAGCCCTAGGGGTCTGCTTCAATCCATAGAGTGCCTTATTTATCCTGAAAATGTGACTCTTCCTGTCATATACTTAAAATCACTATGGCTTCTTAACATATACTTCTTCCTGAAGAATACTAGGTGGAAATGTAGTCTTCACATCCATTTGGTGAAGAGTCCATCCTTGGCTAGCAGTTAGAGCAACAATAGATCAAATAGTAGTGTAGTAGGAAACTAGTGCAAATATATCATCATAGTCTTCTCCTTCTTTTTGTGAGAAAACTCTAGCCATGAACCTTTCTTTATATCTCTCAATACTTCCATCTACTCCATGATTGATCTTGCATAGTAATTTGGAAGTCACAACAAATTTCCCTTCATTTCTTAAAATTGATTCCCATATGTCATTTTTCATGATAGATTCATACTCTTCGGCCATAGCGTCCTTCCAAAATTGCTATTTCACTTCTTCTTCAAAGGTGTTTTGTTCAACCTATATGATCAGTGTTTCTCATAACTACAACATATCCCCGATATCGGTATGGCTTCTTACTTTCTCTAAAGGTTCCTTTAGCAAGAGCATGTCTTTAAGAATATTGTAAGGTGTCACAAAGCCAAATTGGTATCTTCCTGGTAGAAACATCAGTCCCTAGCTCAAGAATATAAGGAAATTACATGTCAACATCCTTCTTATAAACATTGGTAGGAGGAGGAGGAGGAGTCTACCTTGTTTTCCCAGGGGAAGAATCTTCATTGAATGTCACATCCATGCTAACCTCTATATTCATTTTACTAGGCACATATACTCTATAAGCTTTAGAATTTTTGCGGTAACCAAAAAATGTACCTTTCTTTCCAGAAGCTTCCATCTTGTTCCTTTTTTCCTTCAACACATGAAAGTATACGAGACATCCAAATATCCTCAGATGTCCAACATCAGGCTTGATACCCATGAAAAATTCTTCGAGAGTCTTGTCACCAAGGCTTGATGGGGGGTCTTATTTTGAACATAGACCGTTGTATTTACAACTTCACCCAATAGAAACATTGGTAACTTTTGATCATGCAACATGGATCAAGAAGCTTCCATGATTGTATTGTTCTTCCTTTCCATCACTCCATTTTTCTCGAGGTTGAAAGGTATGATAGCTTCCTTCTTGATTCCAGCTTCCTTGAAAAATTCAATGAACTCATTTGAAATGAATTCTCCACCATTATTAGACCTGGAGACTTTCATTTGATTCCCTATTTGATTCTCGTTTAGTGCCTTGAATTTCTTGAACATACAAATTCCTCGTCATTGTGCTTTAAAATAAATATCCACGCCTCCATGAGAAGTCATTCACAAAAATTATATAGCATAGGTAGCCACAAAGAGATTTCACTGGCATGGACCCACATAGATCAGAATGTATGAGTTGTAAAATACCATTGGTCCTGCTCTTGCTAGAATTAGAGAAATTTTTAGTTCTAAAATGGGCCTCCTAAGGAATATTATAAAATAATAGTGGAAATAATAAAATAATATTAGATTACCTCATCAAGTTTTGGAGGGAAAAAAGAAAAACTACCTTTTAAACTCATATTTTCAACTTATCTCCCTATGATTTTACTCAAATTTTGAGCGAGAGAATTCGTTGGATGCAAAATTTAATTTTTCATCCAAGGAGTACCCATGTTGCATACTTTTAATGGACCCTACTACATGGAAAATATGAAATACATGAAAAATCATGATTGCAATAACGTGTTTTTCATATATTTCACATTTTTTTGTAGTGGGGTCCATATAAATTATGCAACATGGGTAGTCCTTGGATGGGAAATTATTTTTTTCATCCAATAAGTGCCCCCACTTGGAATTTGAGTAAAATTATAGGGAGATAAGTTGAAAATAGAAGTTGAAAAAAGTAGTTTTTTATTTTTTATCTTTTTACCCTTTTACTCCAAAAATGGTAAGTCATCCCCATGGTTGACATCATCATATTGAATCATATTGGTTCCTATAAAGTTGATTTTTGTCGTACATTTTTGTTTTGAAGCCCATTTTTTACCTCAAAATTTCTATAATTAAGGGAATGTTTCCCTCATCTTCTTTCAACTGGCACATCTGGGACATACTCCATTGTGACTAACTTGAACCTTAGGCATTACAAAAACCATCCTCCTTACCTTAGTTAGGGCTTCATAGTGAATATGAGAAAACCTTTGTTGTGATATCTCACTTGTATGACTACTATCATGTACCAATGCTTAGATTGGTCTTCCATTGACTTTGTAAAGGCCCTCAATTCTTGACCCCAAAGGTGAAGGCATCTCGCAAGCTGACTCCAAAGGCCAAGTAAGAAACTTTCATTTGGCACATATAATACAACCTGCAAATGTATTGATCTGAAATGACTGTACTAGTTTTTTTGTGCTAAGGGTCTTTTCAATTTAAAAACACGTGCATACTTGTATCATTAGTTTGAATAAGGTTTACGGTATTTGTACATGAATTGTAGATGATTTTTAGTGAATTAGAATCATAAAAAAAGCTTAAATAACACTGAACAACAGTGTAAAATAGAGAAATAAGTCACCACATCAAATTTACATAGTAGGCATGATGAAGCAGTTCACCTCTCCTGAGCTACATCTGCTAGCCTAGCTCCCAATGGCATGTCCATATTTCATTATGCTCAATTTTTTGCTATTACATGTAGTTACAATGCTCTAATGGATATTTCTCCAGACCAATGGCTCCAGAATGCTCCAATTAGTGAAAAATAACTCTTCATTCACTCAGAATGGGTGAAAATTGAGTCTCCTACTCTTTTTCCTAGTTTCACCTAGAAAAGCTCCAATAAAAGTGGAGAACTCCATTCAACTGGAGTTAAATTAGGCACAGGCTACCAATTTAGGCGCGCCCACCAAATTGTCCGCCGAAATTACTGTATCATTAAACTAGACAGTTGGGGTGGCCACATGCCAACTCCAAACCCACAGGTTTCTAACTGTAACTATAGGCAGAACCTGGGGTAGTAACTGTGGTTTTAATGTTTGATAGCTGATTGAATGTCATTGGTTAGCATTGACCGCGGAGTTTGGTTGGAATTTAACATATGCCATGTGACATATATTTTGGAACCACTGGCGGGTTGGGACCACCGGCGGTTCCCAACCCCCAAACTTGATTTCATTACAACATAAATATAAACCGCAAACAATATGGTTAAGAAACATTGCGGAGAGTAGTCGGTAAGTCGCGCGCATGCCAAGCGGGAGGTCTTGGGGTCAAGCCTTGTGGACCCAGCCAAAATTTTACCATTCCATTTGAGGGACACATGGCAACCTCAGGGCTAGCCACATGGCACCCTTTAATTGGCTCTCCAAACTCGTTCAACCAATAGAATTGAGACACTTATCATCCATTAATTGGCTCAGTGGGAACGAATATTCTCTAGAATATTCCTTTTTTGCTGACTGTACCTCCACCTTGCTGATTTTGCATCCCAGTCAAACCTGGTCAAACTATCGCAAATTTTCCTTTTTGGCATTTCAATCAGAACGCGATATCTCCCTCATACGACATCAGTTTTTCGAACCGTTCACCTCGTCGAAATCAGGAAGACAAGATCTACTCAACCATCCTAGTTTCAACCCAATACTGTAACTTTGAATTTTGAGCAAAATTTATGAACTCCTGATCATGTATGATTTCACCATAAGCCAAAAAACAGAACCAAAGCCCTTCATAGGATAATTATATTTTTCCCTGAGAATAATATTTAAATCTGTCTCCCTCTACCCTAGGTTTGAGAGGACTTCACGATACCTAGTGAAGTGTTTAGAGGGCCCACTATCTACCAACTGAATATCAAATGAATCTGAAGGATAAGAACTAGAAAGAAAAGAAATAAGAAAATATTCAGATTGATTAGAAGTTGCATTATTTCCATACCTTGAATTCCCTGATCTCTTTTGATAATGATGGCGTTCATGATGATTAGGAATAACATCTCTTCTTATTCTATTTCAGAACCTTTTTTTTTGAAGCTACAGTTGTTGTTGTATGACCTTGGAGCATTTATCTTTTCTAGACAATATAAGGAAATGTGATGAGGCGTGTGATAATTGTAGCACTAAATTTTAGATGCATCCCTTCTGGGTCTTATATTGGACTCCTTAGATTTAGAATAACGTTTTCTTGAATTTGATGGGCCTTCACTTGCTCTCTTCTACTTTTCTTAAGTAACAAAATAAAGGGGCTCTCCTTCTTCATGATTTTTAATCCTTCCACTAGATATCATCCTAGTATCCTCTTGAGTGTACTTGCCACCGAGCTCATCAAATGAAGGAAACTTGTCATTGTTTCTATGAGTTGTAATAAATGTTTCCTAAATTAGAGAAAGGCCTCCAAGAGCAATTACTACAAGCTCTCTATCAGATAGGGATTTTTTAGTTGTTAGAAGTTGACCCTTGAGTTGGGATATCTTAATGAAGTATGATTGCACAATCTCTCCCTTGAGTGGGTTTCAACTTGTTTCGAATCATCTAGATTAGTTCGTCAAGATAAGGTGAAGAATGAGATTTTGGCATAGTGTTAAATAAATAAATAGATTATTTATTTTTATTTAATTTTTTTACCACTTATAATATAATAATTAGATTCAACAAAACTCTAATAATGTGATTTTTACTGAAAATTTTCTTGTTTTACTCAATTTAAAATTGATAAATAATTTAAATTAGTCTTTATAATAATAATGAAACAAATAACTTATTTTTAGTACCATTACAATAAAAAAAAATTATTTTAATTATCAATTAAATAGAAAGTAATTCTTTAAAGGCTGAGACTCATTAAGTTATTTTAATTTACCAGATATCCTACATCAAAATATTGGTGTAAACTCGGATTATACTGTGAGACTTTTAAAATTCTATAGTCAAGCTTATTTTCTCTGAAGAAACGATTGAGGTTGAGGGGACAGATGAACCCAAACTTTATCATTTCTTTTTGGGTGGCGCATCTTGTCAGATTTACGTGACTTACACGGGAGATCATCTTAACCTTTGTTTCCACTCCACACTCTTTATCCCTTTGGACTGCAGGTGAAATATCTTACAAAAAGCATCGTCTTTGAATACGTGTCAATTCCATAGAAAAGTGGGTTCACACTCCACCAACTTCTATTTTGAAATATCCAACCAAGGCCACTACTTTACAATTGGCCAAGTGCATAGGAAAATGGGTAGTCAGCCCCACAAAATTTTTTATTGGGAAATGGCCGACCAAGACCATTACTTTACAGGTGCTTTACAGTCCTTTCATTATATGCAACTTACAGTCCAAATATAATTGAATGTTGGAATTATACTCCAAACCACCACCATGAATGAATAGCAGCAACGTCGCACACTTCATCAATTCTGTGTAGATAAGGATAAGCAAAGATCCAAGAGCTCAAAGGTGTTTTCACGCAACCACAGCAATAGAGTACCCAAGCCATCCTTTGTGTTTATTTCCTTACCTACCAAGTTGAATTACTTTTGCCCGCGGCGTGTAATCTCAAGCCTTTTGTTTTTACCTTAAGACCTTTTGCCACATATTTTATTCTACCACCGATGGGATATCCGGCGGGACCTACCTTAACCTTACCGCATGAGTCAAAACCTTGTTTTTCACCAAAATCCTTTGTATTTCCTTTACCGCACTTACCACATTTTATGCCGCACCACAGAGCGCACTTCGCAATGTTTACCACTTACGTTTCTGCCATTCGCAAGTTAAGTTATTTGACGTGCGATGTGATCATGCTATTGCACATCGCATTCACAACCATTTAAGTTTACCATTTAGTGCTGCAACGTATGTTGTTTGTTTTGAGGTGCAATCATGCCATCGCACATCGTGCTCGTAACCTTTTATGTTTATCTGTGTTCACACCAGATAAAAGTTAAGCTCACCGATTAACGATCTGCGATAAGGAGTCGGATGTGATGAGGACTTAGAGCCAAAACACATAAAGTTTGAAGTCTGCCAGTCTTATGTTTTGAACGCATTTTTGCGTGTTTTTATGTATAAATAGAAATATGGCCTGCGTGCCGATTTAATGTAGAAATGGGTCTTTTGGCAACCCAAGGACAATTGGTTGTTGAACGTTTGTTCAACATTGAACAACATTGATTAGATTTATGTTTTATAGGCTTCGACCATTTGATATAAGCATTGTAATTTTCATTATGTTAGAGAGAGATAAAGTGATGGAACAAAAAAAGAAGTTTCAATCTTCTCCTGTGTTTTTACACTATCTGTGTATTGACTATTAATTTCCGCATTATTTTGTTGTCTCTGTGTTGTGGGGGAAACACATTTCCTCTGTTTGATTGCATCCATAAATTCCAACATGGTATCGGAGCAGGTCTAGGCTCTCATTCAAAGAAGCACGAGCTCACTCTCTTTACTAAAGAAGCTGCAATATTGTTTATTTGTAGAAGCAGAAGTCTCCAACAGTGAGAACACTTTTACAGTAGTGAGAAGGTTTTTATTTTATACAGTCAAGAAGATTGTTTGTTTAACATAGTCACGATGGCAGCAGTAGGCACAAGCCTGACAAAACCCCAAATACCATAGTTTAATAGGAAGAACTATGATTATTGGGCCATTACAATGAGGGCCATGTTTGCTTCACAAGATATATGAAATCTGGTGGAAAATGGATTTCCAGAACCAACAGATGAAGTAGCGCTTGCTGCATTGACAACAGCAGAAAGAGACTTGTTGAGATATAATAGGAAGAAGGACTCCAAATCCCTCTTCTATATCATTCAAGAAATACATGAAATTATTTTCCCAAGGATTGCAGCAACAACAAAGTCTAAGGAGACGTGGGATATTCTCAAGACAACCTATCAAGGCACAGAGAAAGTGAAGACCGCAAAATTGCAAATGCTAAGGAGAGATTTTGAAATTCTCTGTATGAAAAAGTTTGATAACTTAGACTCATTCTTCACTCACATGATTGGGTTGGTTACCCATATAAGGTATCATGGAGAGACACTTGAGGAAAGAAGAATAGTAGAGAAAACCTTGAGGAGTCTACCCTCAAGATTTGATCCCATAGTAGTGGCAATAAAAGAGACAATGGATCTCTCAATATTTTCAGTGGATGAGCTTCGTACATCCCTGATGTCTCATGAACATAGACTAAACATAAAAACGAACTCCTCATTGGAGCATGCATTCAAGACACAAATGTCTTTTGGCCGAGGTAGAGGTCAAGGAAGATCAAACTATCGAGGAAGAGCAATAAGCCCACAGAGAGGTGGAAGAAACAACCCTGCAAGCACAAGTGTAAGGGGCAGCAACCAGAATCAAAGCAAAGGCTCAAGCTAGAGACAAGCAGAATGACAAAGGTATGACAAATCCCAAGTCCAATGTCATTATTGTAAAAAGTATAGCCATTATGCCAATGAATGTAGAAAGAAAGAAAATGACATAAATAATAGGCAAAATGTTAATTTTGAAAAAGAAGATAAGAACCAGAGTAATGCACTTTTAACATGTAATGTAGCACAAGAAAAACAAGATGTATGGTTCTTAGACTCGGGTTGTAGTAACCACATGACTGGAAACATAACAATGTTTGCCAATCTTGATGAAGATGTGAAGTCTGAAGTGATAACAGGGTGCTGATAGTAGAGTCTCTGTCAAGGGGAAAGGAAGAGTATCAATACTGACAAGGAAGGGAGAGAAGAAGTTTGTGCCAGATGTCTATTATGTACCTGGCCTGAAATGTAACCTTCTAAGCATTGGATAGCTCGTGAATAAGGGCTACAATTTATTTTTTAAGAATAATGTGTGTACTATCATGGACATACCTCCAAGTAAAAGGGTCATTGCAAAAGTGCATATGACAAAGAATATGATGTTTCCTCTCAATCTTAGAACATACTTGAAGGAAGGAGGTGTGGTAGCAGCAGTCACACAAGAGGTATTTCGAGGTCTTTCAAGAAGAAGTGAAAGACGAAAACTGGTTATGGCATTTGAGATTTGGGCATCTCAATTTTGGAGGTTTAAACCTTTTGCATAGAAAAGGAATGGTAAGAGCTCATTTAGAAACCAGGCAACCTATGTAAAGGCTGCATCTTGGGCAAACAACACAGAGAAGCATTCCTTGCAGGGAAGAGTATAAGGGAAAAAGTACCCTTAGAGATTGTCCATTTAGATTTGTGTGGACCAATGAAAACGCCATCTTTAGCTAGCAGTCACTATGTCTTGAAATTTATAGATGATTATACAAGAAAGACATGGGTTTATTTTTTGAAGAAAAATAATGAAGTGTTTGAACAGTTCTACCACTTCAAAGCTCTTGTTGAGAAGCAGAGTGGGCACTACATAAAAGTGCCGAGAACAGAGAGAGGAGGAGAATATATCTCCAAATATTTCCTACATTTCTGTAGGGAGAATGGCATACATAAGGAGTTTACCACAAGGTACACACCACAACAAAACGGTGTATCAGAAAGAAAGAATAGGACCATCATGGACATGGTCAGAAGTATGTTGAAGGCAAAGCATTTTCCAAATGAGTATTGGGCTAAAGCTGTCAATTGTGCAGCGTATATTTTGAATAGATGCCCAACCAAAGATGTCATGAACAGAGTCCTAGAAGAAGCAAGGAGTGAAACAAAGTTGTTTGTCACTCACATGAAAGTATTTGGATGTGTGGCATATGCTCATGTCCCAGATCAATTAAGGAAGAAGTTGGACAGCAAGGGGGAGAAGTGTATCTTTGTTGGATACAGTGATGAGTCCAAGGCATAATAGCTCTATAATCCATCAACCAAGAAAGTTATAATCAACATAGATTTGCAGTTTATTGAAGAAGAAGCTTGGGATGGAAGCTTAGAGAAAATAGTGAACGTGAAGACATGTGTGTCTCACGAAGAGAAAGAGGAATGCACGACAGTAAATAATTCTACCAGGGTGGCTCCTCCTCCACCTACACAAGAACAACAGAGCACACCACAAGCAGGAAACATAACAACCTTGAGAAATCAATGAAGTGCTTCTCCAAACACACCACAGGGATCAGAAACTCCCTCGAGTTCAAGTGGAACTCCGAGAACACCAAGAAGACCAAGATTCAGAAATTTGAATGAAATTTATGAGCAAGAAGATGACAATAATAATGGTGTGAATTCTTTATTTTCTTTGTTTTGTCATGTTTATGACCCAATTCATTTTGAAGA